>CM068824.1:55300526-55900526 GCA_028554795.2 Sinohyriopsis cumingii
GCGATGCGCACTGTTGTCATATCATTTTTATGTATGCTTGTGAAACATGGACACTCATATTATATCTACAAAGCAGAATGCAAACATTCGAAATGAATTACCATCACAAGATCTTGGTGATCGCATACATTGACCATATAAATAAAAAAGAGGTCCACAACAGGATCCAATGAGCCGTCAAACCCTATGAAGTCTGCTTGACCACTGTGTAAAAACGCAAACTGAAGTGGTCCGTTTATGTCCAAGATCATCTGTTCTGGGAAAAGAAAACAATCTTGCAAGGCACATTGAGAGGGTCCAGAAGAAGGGGCAGACAGAAAATGAAGATTCCTAAAGGGCAATAGAGGACCGGAACAGATACAGAGAATTGGTTGTAAAGTCATCTGTGTTGCCTTAATGATCTCTTGGGTTACCGGATCCACGATGATAATCATGAAGAATTAAAGATGAAGAAATGTTAAATGCTACTTCAACCACAAATTCGTAGTATATGGTATCTTGCAATGTCAATAAATGATATAAACAACTGACACCCACATTACTACATCAGTAAGACTTTCTACAACGTTTCAGTATTAATTGTACTTTCGTCACAAATTTAGACAACAGAAGTTCTAGCAACAGAAATTATTTCAATCTAAGCTGTTATTAAGATGTTCCAATTTTTTTCCTTCTAATGTTTCATAAAATATATATTTTCTATTCAGTTGTTATAACTAGAATGAATGGCTATGAGGTGCATGTAAGCAGTGAATGGGAGAAGTTAAACGCCATAAAGCAACCCTTTCATATTGCAAATGATGATGCTGATAATGCTGCTGATGATGAAAAAGACGATTATTATTATTATTATTATTATTATTATTTCGCCCATATTTTATAATTGAACAAAGAGAAAGCTTTTAAAAATTGTGCCGTTTGTTTGAAACTGTCTGCAGGTGATTTCATGGTATTTGTAATAATGAGTTCCTTGGACTACTAGATATTCCAAGTATACAAATGTTAGCAAGCATACAAATTCGATTTATTCTCTTTATTTTACGATAATGAATTATAATAAGATTTATGGTAATGTACATCAGCACTGTCTTATATGGAAATATTTCAACAAAACATCGATTTCCTCTTTCCAAGAACACAAAATTAAATGTATTTGTAAACAGAAACTTAACTTATTATTTGGAAACACTGTAAGCAAAGTACAGATGTGATTAGGATAAAATATACATAGAATCCTTCTCCATAAGAGATACACTTGTGTTAGTGTAAGCTATATTCACAAAGGGTCCAAGCAGACAAAATAGTTTTGGATTATAATATATAAGAAACACTGGTAAGCCTCTGATAAACTGGATTGAATAATTAGGTTAAACAATGCAGAGTAAAGATATGTTGAGTGAAGTAAATGAATCGTCGTTTTGCAGCAACCGTTCTTTGAATTAAGTAATATTTGTTACTTGTTTAGGCTCTCATTAACAGTAACAAAGAAAAAGTGAAAACAATAAGCTTTGTAGAATTTAGCAAATAACTTATTTCTTTGAAAACACAATATAAAATTGAGGAAAAGAACTTACAGTTTTAAGAATCAATTCCAAAAATTATCCAAGAATAATCC
This sequence comes from Sinohyriopsis cumingii, assembly GCA_028554795.2. Classification (NCBI taxonomy): domain Eukaryota; kingdom Metazoa; phylum Mollusca; class Bivalvia; order Unionida; family Unionidae; genus Sinohyriopsis; species Sinohyriopsis cumingii. Next base: position 55,302,142 of record CM068824.1, read on the forward strand.
AAGAATTAAAAATTATTATCCTAGTAATATAATGTTCTAATGAATTTTTGTTCGAGTCCCGACGAAGATCCCAAATGGAAGGCAATGACGTATGCTATAACCTTTATAGTACGGATGTGTCTACAGTTCTTTGTTGAACCACAGAAAATATTCCGGTTTTTTAATTCCGAATAAAATTTAAATAAATGTCTTTGTCCAAGAACTCTGTATGAGCACTCAAATATTTCCAGGAAAAAGAATTAATAATTCCATAAAACAAAATTTCAACTCAACTGGTCACAACAAAACACCTTTCAGTGTCGAAGGTAAAACGCCCAACTCAGATTATTTCTCTGAACACAAATATTATACAGTAACTTGAGACGCAAAACGGATTCCCGGATGAGGGTCAACCCTCCGGTAAAACCATAATTTCTAGAACATAGTATAAGTTATTTACGTCCAACGTCACGTAGTCCCAGTTAGCATCGATTCCACCCAATACATCACAGATTAGGAATAAAAAAGTTGTTTACTCGAACTGTTACTATTTTTGAATCAAGGTCAGGAACTATGTCAGCATTATGTGCTTACGACAAAACAGTCAGGTCAAACTAATTTCTTGAAAATATCAAATTCCAATAAACAAAATTAAATTACTTTAACACGTAATGAAATTTAAAAAAAAATAAAACTAACAAACAGACAATTAAATTAAATCAAATATACACAACATATTAATGGTATAAGAGACGGTGTTTTGATTATGTATATTTCATGCACTATAGTCATGTACTCCGTTAAAGGTCAAAACGATGAAACCATATACTTACACCTTCACTCTCCACGTCAATTTTCAGTAACAATAACTTTACTCAGTATATTTAATGCATATCTATTCCTCCATCATTAATGTAAAATATCACTGTGATTTATAGTTGCTTCAAGCATCGATTGGAAATAATGGTCCTATCTAGAGTCTAGAGCATTAATAATCTAGCGTTTATATAATGGTTTTGAGATACCCCTCGTTCTCTCATAACAACTTAATTTAAGCCATTTCTTTATATAAGTTGGAAGCGTCTAGCTCCAATGTATCTCTTTGATTGTCTTCTATATAATCCTTCTCCTTCTTGATATAAATAGTCCCGTATGAACAGACAGATTTTCCACAAGACATATTTCTTCTTCTGGGATTTGCGTCGTCTTAAATTTTACATAGAATCATGAAAGTTTACTTTAACAGCCGCAGTTGTTCCAAGATATAAACATTATTCCTGTGCGCTATTTACAGGCCTCAAAACCGAAGTAGTCGTTTTTGAAATCTTGAAGTTTGACTTAGACTTAGATACCAGTCCTAATATCTGAAGTGGAGTTTATGGGGCAGAAAGTTCTTTTTCTTTACCAGGACAATACTCCTTTTGAGTTTCCTGGAATTTTACATATTTTTCATAGTATGCAGTAGTGCTCCTTTAACTGCAAGAATGAGTAATTTCCCAAATAAACAAGATTATATAAAAATCTAAGACACAAAATTTGAACCAAAATGAGAAGGTCAAAAGACTATTTCTAGAATATTCTAAGTTGTCAACAAGATAAAACCTGTTACTAAAACTCTAATAAAGATCATTTGAAACATCAGGTAGACCAGGTTTTAAATTGGATAATTCCAATATCACAGAACCACAATCATAGGCAAAATATTAGCTATGTATTCTGCTGTCCACAAAATAAATAGTACGGGTCAGATACAATATGAAATTGATTTTGGACAAGGTCGTGTCTAAAATACAATTATGCAGAACATATAATCATGGATCATGTAAAAAAAAAACTAACAAATACAAATTAAATATATATTACGAGGAACATTCTTTAAATTTGTGCGGTGAACAGTTGCACTTCCCGGTTATGTCACTCAGTTTTAAAGAAAAGAAACAAGCTATATTACTTTGCAAGTCAAAATATTGATGTTAGATAAAATTACCCTCGAGAATGTCAGAAAGATTATACCATCTTGTGCTGAAAACTCGAAAATTTAATCTTTAAATTTGATGATTGCGATCAGGATAATATTGTAGTTGGGTTTCTTCTTTTGGGGGATGTAACTGAGAATGTCATACTGGCTCTGTTTTTAGAGTTGTAACTTGTATTTATTCCTTGTAGAATAGACATGAAGGCGACCTGTATAAGGTTCCTAACTATCACATCTCTTTCAAAAGTGCATGTCTCTTTTATAATCCATGCAAAACTGCTCCGCTAAGTATAAAGCTTTGTTCGAAATTCTTGATGGATACTTCCTCCTATACAATCAAGATTCAACAGTCTTCGTTGCAATGTCCTCATAATGATAGCTCTCATCTGATGGAATGCCAGACATAAATAATCTCTGAATAACTTAATTCAAGGGAAAACACATGACTTTATACAAGATGTAAAATCCATTCCTGCTTGTATGTACTCAAATCTCTAAAGAAGCGCCAATCTCCTGTCTTGCCGTATAAGATTCTGTTTCGAATATTCGCAACGATATTGCGTTATACCGACAAATGTTTCATATATTTGCAAGGTTATTGCGTCATTCATAAAAGTAATGCGCTTTGTTCTCCATAATTACTGCGTTTATTCGCATTACTATTGCGTTTCTTAACAAAAGTATTCGTAATAACATTTTTGTTCTAACTGACACGATTTCGCACTAATGGGCATCCGAAGCAACACCTACATTTGAATCTAATATTTCTATGTAGTGGATACAGAATCAAGATTAGCGTATACACTATACACAATACTGTTCTCTTTTAAAAACCATCAATCTGTTTCATTGTTGCCAATTGAATCCTTTAAGGAATGAGAATGGCTCAACAATAAAACAGCTTCAGCAGCGTTTAAAGATCTTGAAGATTAATTCTTTTCAAATGGCATCGCCAATAGTAACTTGATGCTGCTTATAAAAAAAAATAATTCTAGAAACGTCCATAAAATTGATAAATTTACTCGGGCTTTAGTAATTTTATACTGTTATTTTCAATTTCAACTATGCATTCCATTCACCTACGCAAGTTCGAGGCTTTTCAAAAGAGAAAAGAGTGGTCAGGAGTTAGAATAGCATTATAATCGGTACCTTTAATATGCAAGTGCTACTGTTGTCTGTGTCTTAATTTGGCATGATACGTTTTCTGTCATAATAAATAAAGATAATTCAAGAGTAAAATAAAAGTTTTCTAAACGAAAAGAAAATGTTCAAGGCAAATTACTAAAATAATGACTGTCTGGAAGTCGGCTGGTAGGTTGCAGCCTTGGCACCCATGCGAGGAAAAATATTTGGAAAATATGACTTCAGTTTTAACAATATGAAGGCGTTGACACAGTGAGACTGAGTTGAATCCACACCCTCTAAGTTAACGGATAAAGAACGTTATGAAATTATATGTATGCTCGTGTACAAGGGACTACCATTGTCCGTTAATGAATCCATAAGCTTCGTGATGAAGTACCAGGTACCATGCCCAATGCCGTTTTAAAGCTATTACATGTAAAATGAGAAGTGTAATAACGGGGATCTCATTGGATAAGATACAGCTATTGTGTGAGATGATTAATCAGTCTTTCTCAGCTGCCTGAACTTAGGGTAATAATTCAGAAAGGGCCACATTCAAAGTTGTTTTCCTTTTTTCTCATTTTTTTTAGATATAAGCATTAACTTGTATGATATCTTATATTTTACAGCATACGATGCTGCTAATAAATATAATAAATTATTTGCTTATAAATAAAGCCATTGAAACAATTTTCCAAAATGCATTGTTTTGAACAAAATAAATTTCAATATAAAACAAACGATTAATCATAATCAAACATCTATGTTTTCAAAAGCATATTTCGATACATACACATATGTCTATGGTTTGGAATGTTTCCATTCATCAACCAATTCTCATATGATTATAATTGCGCAGGATAAATTCTTTTAAATTTGACTGTAATGGAAAACGAACTGATTGTGGCAAACCAGTTTTATTAAATGTACAATGCATAAAATCTAAAAAAAATAATACAAAGTTTGCCTTTTAGCATTGTTGAAAGGAATAGTTTCTCACTTTGGTTTTATCCGCAACTGACAATTTTCCTGACGCATAGAATTCCGCTGTATTTGCAAACATTTCACCTTGTGCAGTCATTCCGTTTATGTGACCAGTTTTCAGTTAGTTGAAGGTTACTCAACATTTTGGTAACATATAGCATATTTTGGGATATTTTGGATATAATTTGATTTCACATTGAAACCATCTTTGCAATAGCCTCTTTATCCAAATTTCAAAATGCAGTAAAGAAATATCTTGCCGTAATGAAAAGTGGTAGGTTTCTGGAGTAAGATTTACAACTATGACATACATATACAATATTTTCCCGTGTAAGTCCGTAATCTGAATTGACTTTAATTATTAAATAGATGGTTTAACATTGTTGTTCTTTGTGATTTTTTCTTTCAACCATTCCAAATTTATTGCAACAACTTATAGCTGGACAAATGTATATGTGAAAGATCGGATTTGACTTAGTGACATCACAATTATATCCCTCATGTTGGCTCAAGTAGATTAGAATATAGACGAGACTGTTGTATTTGTTTAAACGCTTTCAATATTGTCCAGTTTGTTTAGTTTCCTGTTCGTGTGAGTCAAAAGAAGAGTATAGCTGAGAACAATTTCGTTGAGATCGGTAATAGATTTTGCCTTTGAACTGTGGATCGAGTAGAAAGGAAAATACTTATATGCGTTTTCTGCTCCTATCACACAGTCGCATAGGGGATTACCTATCAAGTGATCGTCATGCAAATATCTCTTAAGGTTGCTACACTGGTTTCTGATTCCAGTATTAATAATACAATATTTGCGATCACCAGAAAGATAATGAGGAACGATGTTGTTTCATATGGTAAAATATTTTTTTTAAATTGTAGGACATAGCTTTCCATTTTGGCATTTCAGGTTGGGTATTACATATGAAACTACAAGAATTTAAGAAAGATTTTAATTTTTTAAATCAAGTCTGGCATTTTGTCTTGTGAAGTTTTGTCAATTAAGTAAAATTGTATCGTATCGTTTGCCCCTGCAAAAGATGAATCAGTACGTTTAAGTTACTTGGTGAATCATTATAATAAATTTATGAAAAGTACAGACTTTGTGCAATTTTCTTCTTTCTGAGAGAGGGGGCCAGTGATTGTCTTCACACAGACTGCGTGATAGGGTATTTATAATTAGACCTGTACCTATATTAACAGCCTCGGTCTGTAGTCTCTTTAATTTATCTGAGTCTACATTTGAACATCCATCCCGAAGAACATCTCCATATTCTGATATAGGTCTTATATATCATAAGTAATTTCTACTCAGCATGTATCTGAGGGATTGTGGCCGAGTGGTCAAAAGCGCTCACCGTTACGGATCACTGCCATCTCACCTCTGTCTGCGTGGGTTCGAGTCTCCGATTCGGCCAATGTGGGTATGTGAGAAAGCTTGCCAGTAGCTTCTCGTGGGTTCTTTCCGGGATTTTCAGGGTTCTTCCTCCACCATTAATACTGGCCGCCATGTATAGCCTATCGTGTGCTGAAAAATGGCGTCAAACCCTACAACAACAACATCTGAGGGATTTATAAATATTTAGCCATTTAAATGCGTTAATGTTATATTTTCAACTCCAAGTGCATCTATCACTAAGTTTAAGGTTTAAATTTTCATGACTATAAACAAAGGCAAGTTTTTCGTTTTGGGGAAACTCATTTTGGGAAAGAAGTTAAATTCTCGTTGCTATAAAAAAAATACTTCATTTTTCTTTTGCCACCTAGCACGCCAGTAGTAACGTGGGATACCCTAGGGACAATGGGACTTAGCATTAAAAAGACCCCTGGGACACTCTAGGGACAATGGAAATTTAACATGGAGAAAAATCGTGGGTCACTCTAGGGACAATGGGAATTTAACATAGAGTTTGGGACTGTCTAGGGACAAGAGAAATTAACATGGGAATAGAGTTTGGACTTGTCTAGGGACAAGGGAATTGAATATGGGATTTTTTTTATTTAAATTTTTTAAATTTAAATTTAAATTTAAATTTAAAAAAGGGGTAGGCAATTGAAAGGCTATCTCTTTTCGAGAAATATGGCTGGCCCTGAAAAGGGCCTTTGGGTTTTCTTCTTCTGCTTCTAATTTCTTCTTTTCCTCCACCAACTTCTTATTTTCTCTCCTACACTCTTTCTCTTCTTTTCTGTCTTTTTTTTCTCCTCCTCTTCTTTCTTCTTCTCTTCCTCCTCTTCTTTCTTCCTCTTCTCATTTTCTTCTTCTTTTTCAATTTTTTCGTTCCATTTGCGTATTCTTATCCTTTCCTCTTCATCCTCCTTCTCCTCCTTTATCTCTTTCATGACACCACTTATCATGTCCTTTACCTTTCTTAAATTATTAATTTCCATCTTTACACGATGGGGACTATAGGAATAATGGTCTTCAACGAGTCTTATTAACATCTGCTCCATCATTCCTAAATTGTCTAAAACGTCTTGCAATGTTTGCATTTTGTCCATTTGGTTAGAAGCCATCTTCTCTGTAGAATGGTTTGAACGACGAATACTGTGGGTTCTTATAGTGAAAGTGCGGACGTGATGGAAAACATCCCCCCTAAAAACATAAAATTGATCTTACCTACATCATGACCCAACAACGCGCGGACGTGAAGGAAAACATCCCCCTACTTTCTCATTTCATATAATAAAACCCTAACTATACTCTTCACATATGCTAAGAAACAATAAAGAAACCCATAATCTACCATTCACACCAACTTACGTGAACAGTTACTAACACAAACACACAAACACATACACTCCCACTATTAATAAAGAGTTAGTGTTTATATTCACACTACTCTACCTACACATTGGCAAATCGATCGTTATTTCTTTTCTAGAGTATTGGGTAGCCCTGAAAAGGGCTGGGTTTTTTTGGGGGAACTTCATGGACACCTGGTTAATGGTGACACCTTCCAGGCCTGGCGCCACATACACATCTTGTCCCCCAGTTACTTTTTACCTTTTTGGGGGAGAGAGCAGAGGCAGGATATGTGGCTTCAGAATCCCAATTTTCGGTTTCTGGGATTCTGAAATTTTTTCTTCTTCTCTCCTTTTCCTCCTCCTCTTCTTTGTATCTTCTCTCCTCCTCTTTGTATCTTCTTTCCTCTTCTTCTTTATATCTTCTCTCCTCCTCTTCTTTATTTCTTCTTTCCTCCTCCTCTCTCGTCCTTCCGTCTTCCACAATGGCTTCCGCGGCCAGTTCATTCAACAGGCGCCTGGCATATTCCAGATGCACATGAAGTTCCAACAGTTCAGACAGTCTCGTGTTCATTTTTGGTGTTGATCAATCAACAAGGGTAGCTAGACTGCCCAGCGAGTTTCAATTTATAGTGAAAGCGCGGACGTGAAGGAAAACATACCCCCTAAAAAACATAAAATTGATCTTACCTAGATCATGACCAAAAGAAACAACGCGCGGACCTAAAAGAAACACTCACTCACTTTTTTATGCTACCCATCACTATTTTAAAATTTTTTATAAATCACTTCAATAGACTATCCACATACGCAAAGCAATCCAATCTAACTCCAAATATACACCTCAAACACCAAAAAAAAGACATTATTTTAATCTACTATCCATACCAACTTACTTAAGCACTTACAAACACAAACACACAAACACATACCCTCACATTTTTAAAAAAGAGTTAGCGTTTATTTTCAGACTACTCTACCTACACACATTGGCAAATCGATCGTTATTTCTTTTCTAGAGTATTGGGGTAGCCCTGAAAAGGGCTGTTTTTTTTGTTTGCTATGGCATTCTTTTTTTAGTTTCTAAGAATGCGATGTCCTCTGAGGATAGACTTTCTGGCGATAGGTCTGCTTCTTCGGAAAGAGAAGAAGAACTCTTTGGTGTCGATACGACAATCGACAAAGCCTCTGTCAGCTTCAGGTTGCTGCTGCTGTTGTTGTTGTTGCTGCTGTTGTTGCTGTCTCTGAAGTTTGTACTTCTCTGTCCATTCTTCTTTTTCCCTGTTCATTTCTTCTCTGAAGAGCTCTTCTATCAGGTCTTCAGTGATTTTTAACATTCTCACATTCTCTATTTCTTCTGGCTTCGGTATCAGACTGTGTCTGACCCTATGCAAATTCACGTAGGCTTCGTTGAGCTTAGCTAGTTTGGAGCACATCTTCGTAGGAGGATGAGTCGACAATGGATGGTTAGACTGGAAACAACCCCGGTTCTTAAAGTCAAAGCGCGGACGTGAAGGAAAACATCCCCACACGGTTTTCGAGCCGCAACGTTCAGTGAGTGTCATGCGAGGGATAGTAAGAAATGAAAGAGCATCAATCCAACATTCTTATAGCTAAACAAACCACAAAGGCATTTTTTTCAAAACACAACATTTTTTATTCAAAAATCACTTAACACTAAACAACAACTCTAACATTTTTAACAATAATCCAACATGATAACATCAAACAATTTTTTTCAAAACACAACATTTTTTCTCAATTGACAATCTACTTTAAACAGGGCTGACAACATTGTGAATGAAATTGTGATTTCCACTGTTGGAAATCATTAGGCCATTGATGGACACTACGTTTCCTAGCTTGAGACAAAAGATAAGCATAATGGTCACAAAACCATCGATCTACTTTCACATCGTTTCTAGAAGAAGAACGAGGATCGAAATGAGTCACTAAATGTTCTAAGGAATAGCCTAGGCTGCGATGATGCAGAAAATACACACAGTATTGTCCACACACCAAGGAATCTGTGCCTTGTAATTTCACATTATTGAATCGGGTGGTCTGAGCATTTCTTCTCATAAAGTCGATGATCTCGTCTTCCAAAGGTGGCAATCCGTACGAATCGAAATATTCCACACATCCTTCTTGAGGAAAGTAGACGGCTACCCAGTGGGTTCCTGGGAGATGACTGTCGTCCGTGTTGATCACGTAAGCTTGATGGTCTTTAGGTTTGCGATGAGGGAGTTCATCTTTAGCACAGACGACAGGATTCCAAGAAGCCGTATACGAACTGTGGTTCAAAAGGTAATAAAGTTCCCAGGTATCCATTGTTTTGTGTGGTTTTTTCTTCACAGGTAATAATAAGTCGTCAATTCGATCCTGACTTTTTGCTTGAAAATGTCTGACGAATAAACGGTTATTCGTTCTGTTTCCTCACTCTGATTCAGGAGAGCTTCGATACGATGGATCTCTTGAGTGGTTAATGGTGGACAAGAATGTTCACGCAAGTCTTTATACCACTGGTGCAACACGTCTTTGTTCGAGATGAGACTCCAAGCTTCGTCCAGATACTCGTCCAATTTTTCTTCTTGACTCAACATCAGGCATTTATCGTGTTGAATTTGACTGGGATGATCGTTTTGACAACCATAGCAATTTTTCTTGATCAATTCCGTCATTTTATCGACCAAGTGTTTGGCAAAACAGGAGACTAAATGGTCTTCTTGTTCTGGCCATCTCGACTTCATTATGACAACTTCTTCTTCTTTGTCTTGAGATTCTCCTCCTTCCACGGTCTCCTCACATTTCATCTCCAAAGTTTCTCCACTAGGTAAAGAGGGATAACAGTCTTCCATAGCTTCTAATAATCTAGAATGACTTCTCTCAAACTGTTGATTTCTATCGTATTATCGAATTCTGCATACAGGATGACGTTCATCGTTACATCAGGGTCTCGGTTTGCAAACTGAATTTCCACACGAATCTGACCGGATTTTATAGGGTGGAAATGTCCCCCGTCGCTGCCTTGGTCAGGAGTGAAATCGAAAGCCCACAAAGCATAGCCTCCTACATAATCGTCGTACGTAATACCGTGACTGGTGTTGGTTCCTAACTGTCCGGTGGCTTCGTACAGGGACAAGTACGATCTCAAGTAATTCTTCTTGGTAAAGTCAGGTTCGAAAGGTCGGGTACACAAGGTCTTGCCATCGCGACTGACTTCGATCTTGGACACGCCAAAGTGTTGAAAGTAGAAAGGATTTTTACCCAAAGCTCCGTTGAAGGCTTCATTCTCGACGATACCAACGATCAAACGTTCGGGTAACTGTCCTTGGAACAAATGATCTTCGATCATGGATCGCTGTCCCTTGGGAATGGTGAAGGTTTTCACTTCCACGCGTCGTATGGGATACTTGGCGGTCGTTCTGCTCAATGTTTGACTGATGTCGTTACCCACTTTAGGTAACACTTCCACGCGTCGTACGTAGAGCCTGGCTTCCTCGATGACAGTTTTGCAAGCACTAGTACCTATCAAATGGAAAGTGGCACTGCTACGATTCAGTCTCAGGCGAACATTCACCCCGTTTAGCAAATATTTCTCTTGTAACCACATGTCCAAATGCAAACGATCCATCAGTTCTAAACTCTGTCCATCTTTGATTCTGTTTCTTCGTTCTACAAATCCGTCATTGTTTTCTTTTTTTTCATCAGTTTCGAAATTTTCAAACTTTTCAGCTTCGTCAACTTCCCATAGTACAGAGGCATTGAGATGAGTGTTCTTGGCATCTATTCCGTACGTCAAGAGATTTTCCAGGTACGCTTGATAAGGGTAAGTATCCATGCTGCTGCTGACCAGTTTGTTGTTCAAGTACAAGTCCACTCCGCTAAACAATGAATGCATGAAATTGTTGACGGGAGCTATTACCTCATCGCCATCTAGGGTCGAATTGTCCTCATCGACAACTTTGACTTTCAAGTACAAGTAACTGCTATTCAGATCGATGTAATCTTCGGGCTGTCCTTTGATTTCAAACTCAATGGGAGCTGAGGCTGTCAATGAGGAGACGGGGTGAAATTCCACCCATTGGGATTCTTGCATGGTCATCATGGTGGGGGGCATGGCAAACAGATCCAGTTCCGTCCTGGAACAAGCGCAAGATTCTCGGTGCATCATATTTTTTTTCTGTGTTTCAATAATCGAAAACGTCTAAGTCTCGAACGGTTCTTCTTTTCTTAGCCTTTCTAGCTTGAAGTCTGGTGAAAGGGTGTTTTCTTCGTCGTCTCTTTCTGCCTTGTCCTTGCTGAATGCCTGACTCGGTAGCGTGCAGGGCATTTATAGGTGTGTCTCGTCGGCCCAAAATGTCTTTGCCCGTTTGCAGCAAGACATTTTTGCCAGCCCTCATGAAGGCTTCTTTAGGGTTTTGTTTGTCGATGATGACATTTTGGAGAAATTCTTTGCCTTGCGTCAGTGCCGCATCTTTCAAGGTGTGCAATCCGCGTGTCACCATCGGTTTCAACACCGCAGCCACCGAACGAAAGGCCGATTTCAGCATGTCTCCTAAACCGTGTCCTCGCTGTCGAGCAACCCCTCGGTACACTGGATACATGACTTACTTACGAATCGTGAGAAAACCGTTTTCGAAAATGGAGTTTCACCGTGACTTTTCCTTTGGTGAATGGAATATTTTGTCCCAGATCTCCTTTCATAGTAATGTTGACCGTGTCCAAATACGACTTGCTGACAGGCAAATAGTGAGGATGGACAAATTCGCGGTGGACGTGGTAAGTGTTTCCACCTTCCTCGTCAGCGGCCGTGGCAGAGTCCACTTTGAAAGGAATGACACGCAGTAACGGTACGGAGGTGTGTCCCACCACGTTGTACTCCACCACATCGGAATACACAAATATCAAATTCAGTCCTTGATTCAGTTCTACCGGGGTACGAAAATACTTGACAAAAGTATCGTTGTCGTAAATGATTGATAATTCGTTTTTTTCTTTTTCTACTTTGTTCCTCAGCTCCATGTCTCCGCCCAACATGTCAAACAATTCAGGACAAAATACAATGGATATGATTTTACTCCGCTCAAATTTCATCAAGAAGCGACGAGCTACTTTGTGGTACTCCATGGTGACACTTTTGTTCTTGACAATGTCAAAAGCTTTCCCAAACACGCCATTAAACCTGGAGGCTATGGCGCTGACCAAATGATGACCACTAAAATAATAGCCTGGGAGAATGGACAAGTGGTAGGTCGACTTTTGAGTTTTCTCATTATAGGTTTTAATGCCAGATATGGTTGTTCTCTTATCCAACTCCTGTTGCAATTGCTCGTCAAGAACTTCCACATCAAATTTATTTTGATTGGGAAGGACATTGAGGACTTGGGTCGGGTGAATCATTTCTACTAAAGCCACTTCCCAATGGGCTTCGTGATCTAAGGGGATGGCTTGAGGTAATTTGGTCGTGTAACAGCACAACGTGTTGTTGGGAAACACCTCCATGGAACTGTCACTGGGTAAGGTTAAGTAAAATTGGTTTTGGTGACTCATAATTCCAGAGTTATGTGGCTCTCCGAGGGGTTATTGCTGGACGTCAGAGGCGTGTCTCCGCCGAAAATGGGGTTCTGGTTGTGATTGTGGTTGGAGTGGTGACTGGCACTGGCACTGGACACAAGGTTCCCGTTCGAGGAGAATTTCAGGGAGGGATTGGGAAGCAGGTAACCGATGCAACTGCTCAATAAAATGGTCCACAATTGTTTGTCTCCTTGTTGCAAACTCAAATTGGCAATGGCTGCCCCGATGACACAATACACCACGAAGATTTGGCAGAAAAAGACGATTTGCGTTTTAGGCACACGTTCTCCACACCACAACCACAAGGGTTGTTTTTGTAAATCTTGCACAGAAGAACTAGGTGAAGGAGGAGTGGTCGACGTAGCTGCGTCTGCTGTGTGAAAGGGCATGATGGTCACTTCTTTTTATAGTCGATGACTTGCGAAGCGTCGATCCAAGAATCAAAACTGGGTGGATATCCTTTCCAACGTACTTTGACTTCTTTGACACGTCGTTTGCCCACTTTACGGGTTCTGCGTTCGAGAATGCTTTCGATGTCGTACACGTCGTCTTCTTTTTTGGTGACACGTTGTAACTCGGGCAAATAAAACGTTCCTTTGAGCACTTCTCCATTCATGTCTTCCAATTTATAGACGGCAGGATGACGGCCATGCACTCGTCCAATGACGCGAAACAATTCGGTCGTCCAGTTAGGTAAGTAACCTTTGTCGAAAGTGCGTTTGGTTTTGCCAATGCGCACCCAATCTCCTACGGCCAACTCTCCACTTTTCTTGGGGACAGCCCTCGTCGGGGACGTACCGAACAGACGTTCAAACACCAACACTTCGTTGTCGGGAGTCACGTCTTGCCGGGCACGTCCGATGCTTCGATGGTAAGATTGATTGTACGCTTGCACCAGGTGCGGTAAGATGTCGATGTACTTCAGAGTGTGGTGATGCGTAAAATATTTCCACATGCGTTCTTTCAAAGTGCGTTGAAAACGTTCCTCGATGCTGGCTTTGGTTTCGGGATTCTCGGTGGTAAAAAAATGAATATCACGTTTCTTTAATTCTTTTTGGAAAGCTTGGTTCAGAAATTCGGTGCCTTTGTCCCTTTGCCATCGAAGAGGGTGACGACCGCTTTGTTTCAACACCCGTTCCAGGGCTCGCACTAACTCGCTGCTCGATTTGGAAGTCAAGGGCACGACCCAGGCAAATTTGGAAAAGACGTCGATGACACAAAACAAATATTTGTAGCCACGAGTGTAGCTGGCCAAATGAGAGACATCGGCTAAATCGGCTTGCCATTGATGATCGATGCCTTCCACTCGGGTGCGACTTCTGGCAAACTTGCGTCGAATGGGTTTGTGTAAAGTGTAGGTAGCTTGTTCTTGTAACCATCGTTGCACTTGAGGTAAACGGAGACTTTTCAGTCGAGTTTTGGCAGCACGATACAATTTTTGAACTCCTGCGTAACCTGCAGGATGTGAGGGATCGTAGCAAATGCTGGCTAAGACTTTTTCCATTTTTTTGTGTTTGTGTGTTAATAAGACACCCACTCTTGGAGGATGCTACTCTTTTTCTCTTGGGGTACTTTCTTGGATTGAAATGCTTTGCGTGTGCGACCGGCAATAGGTGTTGAAGAGGAGGAGGAGGAGGATGTCTGAGCGGGGGATATCGGTTCTTGTTTCACTTCTGTCTTCACTTCTGTCTTCACTTTCTTTTTCTCTTGTGATGAAGAAGGGGTGGCCATCATCTTTTTAATCCATCCAATTCTGGAGGTAGGTGGTGTTGTTAACTTGCGTACTTTTTCGGGTGGAGTTTGAAACCCTTCTTCTTCTTCTTCTTTTCCTTTTTCTGTCTTGGTCACGGGTACTGGTGGTACTGGTACTGGTGATGGTGCTGGACTTTTCATCAAGGTCTTAAAATCTTTCAGAGTGGGTAGAGCTGTTTCGTCTAAAGCTTTCTGGTGAAAGAGTTGCAGTCGTTGAAAGAGTTGACCGTACTTTTGCGATTTTTCTGTTTCGGACAAATCTTGGCGATCCATCAAGGACTGCAATTCGTGTTGTAACTGGGACATCTCGCTCAAATTGGGATTGGGAGGTAAATGCGGGGTGCGTTGTTCTTGCCACCGATGGTATTCCATCCATCGTTTGTAAGGCACTAAAGCTAGTTTTCGTCCTTCCATGGGGTTGTCAGCGGTCGATTCTGAGATCTTGGGACTTCCGAGGGCCTTTTTATCTTGCTCCCACCAGTCCTCCCAACATGGTTCCCAAGACTCCTTTCAGTATGGGGCCTAACAAGAGAGGTAAAATGCCTCCACGTTGCACTAACATCTTTTTTTGACGAATGGGAATTTTCTTTTGAACCATTTTCCGAAGAACGTGACGATGTTTGCCTAAGCATTGTTTTTGGTGTTTGGACAAAGGGATCGTGCCTTTCAAAACGTTCAAACAACATTCACACACGGTATCGATGACCTCTTTGGAAGCCGTTTGAATGAGTTTTTTTCGTAGGGGTGGAGAAGCTTTGGACAGGACAGATAACATGTCCCCATGTTTGGCTAAACGTGGTGGCAGTCCTTTCCTTTTCTTTCCTTGGGGTTTTCTGGAGGGTGACATCTTTGAGTCTTCAGGAGCACCAAAAAAACACTGATACCCTACTTGGTCACAGGCCTTTTTTATACTGGAACGCGTCGCCACTGATTGTTTTTACGTCGTATCAACTTCATGACAGGCATGACACGTCGTGCAGGGGTACGTAACGGACTAAATCGAGCCAGTTCTTGCTTGGACAAATCCAGTAAACTTTGTAACATGCCCGATCTTTCATGGACTTTGATTTTGGGAGAAGGTACTTTGTGAGCAGCAGCCACTGCCACTAAATTGGAGGGTCCTGCCACTGGGGAAGTTCTTTTGGGGGTCATCAACGGAGAAGTTCTTGGTGTGATTAACGTCTCCAAGTACTCTTCAGTTCCTGGTGACATCAACGGAGAAGTGGATAAACGTGAGGACGCCGGAGACGCAGACACTGCCGTGGCAGGTCGTGGTTTACGAGTGTAAGGTTGCGTCCTAGCCGAAGTGCCTCTCTTGCGACTAGTTTTCTTCTGCGAACTTTTCTTTTTCTGGGGACTTTTTTTCTGGGGGCTTCTTTTCTTTTTCCGGGGCGGTGTCTGGTAAGAGGAGGGTCCTGCCACTGGAGAAGTTCTCCTTGGGGACCTGGTCTTTTTCTTTTTCTTCTTGGGGTTTCGTTGGACTTTTTTCTTGGGGAAAACTTTGGGGGCATTAGGATCCCATCTTAAGAGTGAGCGAATGATGACCCCTCCTAGAGTACCGCTCCCTCCAGGTTTCAAAATGATTTGTTTCTTGGTTTGAGTTTCGATGCGGGGATCGGCCAGTTGGACCAAAGCGACTTTGTTTCGATCGAAAAAGCGTTGGGTTTGATGAGGAATCTGAATGATTCCTTGGAGTATTTAACGTGCCGTCACCGTGAACCATCGTAAGACTTCTTTGAGACTAGCTTCTAAGACACGAGCTCGTGTTTGTGGATTTTTTTCTCGACTGATGCCATATAAGGCACGAATCAATTTGACGGGAAGATGCGACTGAAGGGACGTCATGTTCACACTGTGTGAGACAGACGAAAAAGGGTCTGAGGTTTTTATAGATTTTTTATGGGGAGTGAAATGAAGTCGAGGACGGAGACGTGTATAGGACAGACCCTCCGTCTTGGCACCAGTGGTGAAACAAGTGGGTACGAAATCGCAAATCCTCGGGGGTCGTAGGTTTCAAATCGACGAGTAAATAGGCGTGTGGCGTTTGAGTGGCATCGTCGTACGCCTGAGTCAGCCAAGGTGTTCCTAACTGTTTGGCTAAGACTTGCACTTGCGATTTATCTCGAGGGCTTTTAAACAAGACCACGTAATGCGCATTGAGACTGATGGTGCGATGGGCTTTACTTTGTTGAAACAAATTTTGGGTGATGTAAACGACACTGGCATTACGGTGATGCCCTTTGCGCGTGAACCACAATTTAATTTCTTCTTCGTCTTCTCCTAACATGTCGTCGAAAATAACCAAATGGGTTTGACGGGATTCAGAGACGATACCGTCGTCTTCTTTAGGAATGCCTTCCACAAACACGATGGAATCGCCTTGACTTTCTCGCAAGAGGTTGTACGCCGATTGCCACTCTTTGTAACACCACACGATCCGTTGAGGTGGCCGATCGATCAAATGATGTTTATGTTCGATCAAACGTTTGACGAATTCGGTTTTGCCTGAACCGCTAGGTCCAGCAATGAGCATGTTAAAGGGATGGCGAGGATACAAAGCCTCCCAACTGGCACGATCTAAGTGTTCGTCGATGACTTTGACAGCAGAGGAAGAGGGAGCAGAGACAGCAGAGGTAGCCGTTGTGTGAGAAATGTCACTTGTGACACGAAAACAAACAAGACAAGAGTTTATATACTTTTTCAGAACACGTTTATTGAATATTTTTTTTCAAACATGAATACGAAAGACAAAAATACATAAAAGCCAAAGGCTTAAGGACAAGGATAAAAGGCACATGATAACTATGAACGTGGAATAAACACAAGTGTATGTACAACCACATCTTTTGAGTAATGTTCTAACCAGTTCAACAGGGGGTAAGGTCACACAAGTGTCCTCCCGAAAGGGTCTTTCAGGCCTGTCCACAACAGTCCTGTCCTGGGTGACGGGTTCTTCTGGCACCGTCACTAACACGGGTTGAAAAGTAACTTTTTTCCTTGAACAACTCTCGTGCATACTGGGCCACTTCTTGGGTCCAAGCCTCAAAACCCCATTCTTTCCAAGCACGGACATCTGTCCAATGGGGGTGTAAGTCACAAGCTACACACACATCGTCATACACGTCTCGGGTAGCTAAAAGTTGACGAATCTTTTTTTCCTGTTGAGGTCGAGAAGTATCCAGATGAAAACGCAAGGCTTTGAGCAAAAGGAGTTTTTCGTGACCATTTAAGGCCATTGAGGTGGTAAGTACTGATCGTAAAGAGTCCACAAAGAATCGGCTGGTAAACGAAATCCCAGAAAACAAGTCACTAAGACACACACTACTTGTCGTCCCAAATTGAATGGATACAGTTCTTGTAATAATTGATGGTAATGATCCACGGTTTGAATATGGTCATTGAGTACCATCCACTGAATCTGTTGGATTACATACAACATAAGTCGTGGCATGGCAGCCTGTTTTTATAGTCTCTTTGTTTCGAAAAGAATACACGTACTTTCTAGCCAGACATCTTCGTTCTCCAGTGGGGAATCTAAATGTTGCATACTGTAACCGAAACGTCAGACTTTGTTTAGGAGTTTCCTCTTCCACTAAGTAGATTCCACGTAAAATATGTCTGTAATCCTTTACCTTGTCTTCCTCAATGTGTTGTATTAGGTGAATCTCGAAGTAACCAAAATGATCAACACGTGGATCATCGGGAGCCTGGAAGTATTCAACAAGGTCTGACCACTGAAACAATTTCTGACGAATCAGTTCTCTTATACCATTCAGGTATCAGTGCTTAAAGATCTGGTGACGTAACGGATGCAATTGTTCTTTACGTTTCACTTGTATTTTCACCAGCTCTCGGTAAATCCTTTCTCTCAACTCCTCAGGCAAGCCCAAAATGTACTCTTGTAAAGTATCCATAATTATATACACTGTTTTTGGAATCGTTGGGTGGTGACCAATAGCCCCGTTTAACTTTGTGCCTAATGTAATATCCACTCATAATCAGTCTTCTTGTACTTTAGAACAGAGCATAATTTAAAAACGGATGAATCACTTTGAGTTTGCGTTTCACTTGTATTTTGATCAGTTCTCGGTAAATGCGTTCTCTCAACTCCACAGGCAAAGCACGAATGTTCTCTTGTAAAGTATCCATGAACAGATTATGGTAAGTTACTTCAATGTCTCGGTCCCACTAAGGGTAAGTAATGACAATTCGGTGACCATCGAGCATGTTCAACGTAGGCCGAATCTTGTGGTTCCCAGTGGTGAAGTGACACACCGCAACTGAAACACTTGACTTTATCTCCTTCGCCCAAGTAGAAAAATCCGGCTCTGGCTAATTCTTCGGGGGTCGGTCCTCCCAGATACTTAGGCCATTTTCCTTTGAACGATTGAAGACGATTTTCAAAGTCGCAGTATTCCGACAAACGCACAGCGAACGAATATTCGTCTTTCACAGGTTCGTTTCGATGAGGGTTGGGTGACATGAACAGGAGTTTGCTCAGGGCTGGATGACATCCGTAGGGGGGTAGACGTGAAGGTGAACATTCCCCTTTAAAACGAAACTCAGTACAATGTCCAAGAGGACGAGCGGCATCACTTTCGCATCCCTTAGGTTTGACACGCACAGCATCACTTTCCATGATAGGGGTAGGGACACTAAAGTTCCCATGATGCTTTATGGCATCGCTCAGGTCACAAGGTACAGCATCGTACCCATCGCAAGGCTCACAATCGCATTCCACTTCAGAAGCCTCACACTTGAATTGTGCCTTTCTAAACAACTTGTTCTGTGTTTCTCTGAAAGTATTCATCTTGTTCGCTCGGTCTTGGTAGTCACAATGAACTATCGATCTTGACCATAGCCCCCTTTTTATACTAGTCGCAATGCAGTCTCCAGCTTGTATATCTTTCCTTTTTTATGTTTTTTATGTCTTGTTCTGGAAGGTACCGTCTCTAAGGTACTGTCAACATTGTACCGTAGTGTGATGGGTGGAAAGGCCATAGGAAGGTAAGGACAGTGCGGAGACCATCGAGTATGTTCCAGAATAGCTGAATCTTTATAGATACATAGATCCATTCGTAACTTCAGTCCGCAAGCGAAACACTGTACCTCGTATCCCAATCCTGACTCAGGTCCCAAGTAGACAAATCCTGTTCTAGCTAAAACATGCGAAGAAGGTAATCCTTCCCTATCCGTAGGCCATTTCTGAAACGTGTCCAATCGACGGGCACAATCACAATAGTCAGGTAAGAAGACTGGAAAATGGTAGGGTTTGAACTTGGAGTTCTCATCGGGTTTTTCACTCAAATCTTCCTGTGGCGAAGTCATCTTTCTGGTGGGTGACTATCCTCTTACAACGAATGTTTTGTACCAACGTGTCCATACGGCAAAGTACAGTGGTTGGGAAGTCGCACTCGCTTCTGGTACACGATTTGATAGACTTTTTCCAAGGGTCGACTGACGATGTGGTGAGTGGGTAAACGTACAATCTTGTTCGGTTGGTAAGTGGTCACTTTAAACTTTGCATCCTCTCCCGATTGCAAGGCTTCTTTCAATACGCCAAAGTTGACCACACGACTGGTACGATGATTCAGAGTCAGTCCTTTCACTTTGCACGTCGTGTGCACTTCTCCTTGTTTGTCACGGTATTCGTAGCCGTAATTTTTGGGACCGCCACTAACGAAACTTAGAATCTTGTCGTCGGGATGCTCGTCTGTCCAGGCTCCTAAACGGTCTCCTTCGATGTCAGGGTGATGTTGAATCGGGTGATGGATGTAAATGCAACTGTCCGTGTCAAAGTACAGGACGCGTTCCCCTAACAGTTCTAAAGCTTCGTACAATTTTAAGCGAGCATGAGCTGTCACGTAAGCCGCAATGATGACATTTCCAAAAGGGTCGTCTTGTACAAAGTCCAGATCTTCTTCGTAATTGACCAAGATTAAATTCTCTCGAACGACGTCCACGTGTTTCATGTATTTGGTTTTGTCGTGAATCATCTGGAAGTAACGGGAAGGTTGCTCTCAAA
This sequence comes from Sinohyriopsis cumingii, assembly GCA_028554795.2. Classification (NCBI taxonomy): domain Eukaryota; kingdom Metazoa; phylum Mollusca; class Bivalvia; order Unionida; family Unionidae; genus Sinohyriopsis; species Sinohyriopsis cumingii. The sequence continues at coordinate 55,322,298 of CM068824.1, forward strand.
TATTCCGTCTTGGGTAAACACGGTCGTTGTGCCATTTTATCCCACAAGCAATTTAACATCACTTTGGCAAACGATCGCCTGCCTTCGTTTCTCTCGATGTGGTCTAAAGTGATGCCTTCTTGTTGCCGGTATTTCTCTTTGAATTTTATTTGGTCTTCGGGAGTGTGACACCAGGAAGGATAGCCGCTGGCTTCTTGCTTCAGTTTCAAAAAGGCATCCACGTAGTCAGCGAAAATGCCTTTCTGAGTAGGGTCACCCTCGTGGTATTGTTGTGTCTTGGGAAAGTGGCAAATTTCGTACACTTCTAACAGTTGGTATCCCATGTCCAGAGCTTTGAACAATTCTACGCTGACCCAGGTTCCCGTCAAGGCACGTTCTTCCTGGATGTGATGACAAGGTTGGTCTTGGTTGCACGTTTCGGCACAAGTACGGCACAAGGGAAACATCAGTTTGCCTTGACAATGGTGAGGTAAGACGGGATGGTATAGGTTCGTGGGAGGCAAAACTTTACACTTGATCAAGCCTTCGTATTGTCGAATGTTTTTCAGGTCGATGTGTTCTGTCAGCAATTGCGGGTGCCCTACAGGAAAGCGACAATATTTGCACACGTAGGGATACAGCGAACACACGTCCAAGTATTTGATTTCTTCTCCGTTCTCTTCGTCGGCTTGGTACAGCAAACAGGTGGCATTGGTTCTTCCTCCGTACAAACTATCCCTCGGGTTCAACGGGTCCATGAACTGGTAACTTTCCACGAGGCGTTTAAACTCGGGATCGGTTTTCATACGGTGATCGTATTCGTGTTCCCACATTTCCACCACTTGGTATCCTTGCTGTTCTAACTTTAGGCGCCGCTGACAAGTGTCCTGGTACAAGTCTTCCATGGTTCGTTGTAAAAACTGATTTTTAGTGCTACGGTCAGGGTAACAGACGGGACATCCGTGAAATAAGCAGCCGTTAAACTCGTACACGATCTTGGGGTTTTCTAAGTCCCAGCCATCAACCGAATACGTTCCGATGGTCTTTTCACCCCCTCCGTTGCGGGCATGCTGAATCCATTTGTCTTCCTTGTCGCACAAGTAATGTAACCAGCGTAGGGCTTTGACCGAGTATTGACGCTTGACATAGTGGGTCGTTTGAGGGCTGATGACAGCTACGGTGTTTTCAGGCATGAATCGTTGACGGTACACTAAGGAACACACTTTGGCAATGGTGCAAGCTTCTTTCAAAGGATCGACCCCTCTGTGTTCCATGAACAGTTCTCGAAATTTTCCACAGCAACGCCGTAAAATGTCCACGTCGGAACGACAATACTTTAGCATTTCTTCCTGAAAGTCGAAAGGGTCCGAGGCGTGAGCCTGGTACCAAGCGTAGAAAGCTTCTCGTTGTTCGGTACGTATGTTGTCGGGGTCGTAATAGTGATCCTCGGGTAAATGGGGTAGAACGGCGTGTTGATTGGCTTCCGTATTGAAAAGTGTGGAAAGTACCCTTTAGCCATTTCTGTCATTCCAAACGTTTTAGGCATTCGACTCAAAAGGCATGGCCAAGTAACTCATCGAATCTTTAAACTGTACTTGTCCCACTTGCATGAAAATGATTTTGGCTCCGTTCAAAGTCACTTTAGGACGCTCGGTGCCTTGTTCCGTATAGTATCTCAAAAGAAACTGTCCATCGTATCCGGAGAAATTGTGAGCCATCACCGTGGCATGACGATGACAATCTCCGTAACGTTCGATGTCCTCTTGGCTCCACGTCTTGTCGACGGGGTCTAAGACCCATTGTGCAAAATCGGCTAACGTGTTCGGTCCCCGAAAGATTTTTTCACGCCCTCCAGGAATCTTGCTGCAGTGAGGGCAATGACTGAAGATAGGTTCTTGAATGCACTTCTCGCACGCTCGATGAGCCACGCAGAAATTAGGAATGTGAATGCAGGTCTCTTGCATGCATTCGAAATCGAAAAAGATGAAATTGCCTTTTTTCTTGCGACCGTCCTCTTTCTTTGGTAGGGGTTGGTATTTTTGCACGTAGCATTGGTGTTCCAAGTCCACGATGTAGTGACAAATGTGACATTTTTTCTTTCCTCGACATACGTGTGCCTTCGCATTATTGGTAAGTATGCCTTGTCCACAGGTAGGGCACAATCTCAGCAGTTGACAAGCACATTTCTGCTGTGAACCTTGCGTCTTCAAATTTTGTTGGTAACAGGTAGGGCTGACAAACGTGCGCAGACAAGTTGAACAAGGCACTGGTTCTTCGCTCAGACAGGGTGGAGAGGCCAAACATCCTGGACATTTCATTCCACAATACTTGTGTTGCTCTCGATTGTTATAACCATAGTCACATTTCTCACAATAATAACCGTATCCCAGGAATCCAGTGATACTGGTAATGGTATCGAAATGGTCATCGTGATGATAAAGGTGAATGTATTTTCCGTCCTTAAAATCTTGGCCTCGAAACAACAGAGACCCGCGCATTTCTTGAGGGTGCACTTTCAAGGTGTAGCGTGGAGCTACGGCATCTTGCAATTTTTGCATCTCAGGAATGCCACAGGGTGTGTCTTTGGACAGGTCAGCTTGTTGCAACAGGAGTTCTGCTTCGTTTCGTTGTTTGGTTCGGTTCGATTTTCGAATGTTCTCCCAGGTTCTTTTCCATTCTACCGTGTCGTTCTTGTTGGCATAGGTTCGTCCCACCACGATGGCACGGGCTAAGCACATCTGGTCTTGAGGGTTGTTAATTCGGACGAGACTCTTTTTGGTGTTGCGAAGGTCGTCCACCAATAACATCTTTTTGCGTCCTGTCCCTTGAGGAAGAGAGACGTGAGCCATTTTCAGTGTGGCTTTACCATCGGTGATGTCAAACTGGTCATTAGATTGTTGTACGTGTTGAATCTTGTCCATGATTTTGGAAGGGGTTAGTTCTGCGGGTCTGCTAAACTCGATCCAAACAGGGGATTTCAAACCGTCGTGATCTATGGATAGTGTCAAGCGATCGTCTTCTTTGGCTTGACATTGTCGCTTGAGTGCGGTGAGCAAAGAATCCCACATCTCGGTGATGAACCCTTCTGCTTTCTCCAAGGGTACGTCGGCCTTGAAATCTTTAAACTTCACCGTGTAGGTGTAAGCCGTGGTTCTAAATTTTCTAGAGGAGCGCTTTTCCGTCTCTCGAATGGAATAGTATTTTTCAGGGTTGACTAAGGGTGACGAACTTGGTTTAGAGGTTTCAAATTCTGGTTCACTCATGTCCTCTTCAAAATCACTGGCATGAATTTGTGCCAAGATTTCAGCTCTGGTACGAGGCGATAGATCACGTTTCTGCCTCTTACTTTCTTCTTCTTTCTTCTCGAATGAATGGGATCGTTTCATCTTGAGTGCAAAACGTCAAATGACTCAAGTGTAAACACCATAAACTAATTTATAGTCATGGCAGACCAGCGTATATAAAAGGGTGCGTGTCTTGTCCTTTCACTATTCATTTCACTCTCAAGCCGAGCACAACGATGGAAGAGACTAACCAAATCGAACGTTTCGTCAGAGCTTTGCGAGGGGTCATTAGAAAATTCTCTTCAGACCAGCCGACGGACTACTCTCCTTCCTTTCGAGATAAAAGTCAAGATACTTGCTATATCTGTCAGAAGAAAGGGCATTGGTCTTCAGAGTGTCCAGACCGTCAAAAAAGAAAAAAAACAGGGGCTAAAAAGGACAAAAGTCAAGATACCTGTTATTATTGTAAAGAAAAAGGACATTGGTCTCCAGATTGCCCAAAAAAGAAACAAGAGGAATCAGAAAAAAAGAGGAATTCTTCAGAAGAAGAGAGGGATTCTTCAGAGGAAGAGAGGGATTCTTCAGAAGAAGAAGAGGAAGAAAGAAGACAATTATATTTACAAGAGGCAAAGAAACAGGAGAAGAAAAGAAGAAGGGAAGAAAATGAGGAGAAAGAAGAGGAAAAGACGGTGAAGAAATTCAAAAAACAGAGAGACTAAACAAGGAGAAAGAAGAAGTCAATGAACTTTTTATTAAAGTGTTGTGTTGTGAATTGTGAATTGGATTGTAAATATTTATAAAAGAATAAATTAATGATATAAGGTAAGTGTCTTTGAGTTTTGATTTTAAAATAAGAACGTACACTCACGCACTCATACACAGAAACGTACTATAAGGGTAAAATGGGTGGGTTTTTTTTGAGTTATTGGCAAATTAAAATTGTATTTCTTTTCGAGAAATGTGGGTGGCCCTGAAAAGGGCCTTTTTTCTTTATGGTGTAGGGGTGAGTTTAAGCAATCAACTTTAACTGCCTTAAGCCTTTGCCACGGCCAAGGCCTACTTCTGGACTGCGTAATGTTGATGATGATGATTGGGTTGAAATCACTAAGGGTGGTACGGTAGGCTTAGTAACAGGGTTGACGTGTTTAGCTCGGGAAGGTCGTATTCTCTTCGGTCGTGATAAAGAAGTCTGATACATTTGTTTCAGACTTCTTAACTTCGCTAAAATGTCCAACAGTACCGTGACCGTTTGATTTTCACCCTCTTGTTTCTTTGCTGCTACTTCTTCTTGCTGTTGTTGCTGTTGTTTTTTTCTTACCTCTTCTTCTTGCTGCTGTTGCTGTAGGAGAAAAGCTTGTTCCGCTTCCTTTTGTCGTTGTATAAATTTCTCCAATTCTTCTTTCTGTCTCTGTCTAAAATTCTCCACTTGCGGTAATGAAGAAGGTAACGCAGGTTCCGGAACAAATTCTTGCGAGGAGAGAAAATCCACAAAATCCCAATTCACCTCTTCTGAAAGTAAGTCCGGGTTCCCTTGGGCAGTCTCCCCTGCTGGTGCACCCCAATGGATCGTTTTCTGAGTTTCCGTCATGTTGAATCACTGTCGCATAGATTGACTGTACACAAGCACTAGCGAATCTATATAGACCACGTGACGTTACCGACTGCTCTCTTCGGATTGGATGCGAGCTGACTGAATTTTGTAACGCGTGTTCCGATTGGTGAATGAACTCAATCCATTTCAATCCTTCCTCTACCTATAAATAAGCGCAGTTCACTGCATTGATTCACCTGTTCTCGTCGCTTCAAGATGTGGACCACAGTTGAATCATCCACCCTTGTGTCTTCCATGATGTTTAGGACGGACATGCTCATGTATGTCCGGTCCAAGTGGACCGTTGTCCATAGGACAAACACCAGCCTGTGGATACGTAGGATCTACGTTGAAAGACAAGGATGCCTGAAAAGAGTGCTGATTTACGGGCCAACAGTGAGACGCAGCCTAAGGACAAGAAGAAGACCAATGCGGTGCCATTTATGTTAATGAATACATTAACATAAACCCAAAGGCCCTTTTCAGGGCCAGCCATATTTCTCGAAAAGAGATAGCCTTTCAATTGCCTACCCCTTTTTTAAATTTGAATTTAAATTTAAATTTTAAAAAAAAAATTTTTTTTAAAAAAAATCCCATATTCAATTCCCTTGTCCCTAGACAAGTCCAAACTCTATTCCCATGTTAATTTCTCTTGTCCCTAGACAGTCCCAAACTCTATGTTAAATTCCCATTGTCCCTAGAGTGACCCACGATTTTTCTCCATGTTAAATTTCCATTGTCCCTAGAGTGTCCCAGGGGTCTTTTTAATGCTAAGTCCCATTGTCCCTAGGGTATCCCACGTTACTACTCACGCCACGTCGACTGTCCAAACTTGCATTTGCGAGAAACGCTTATGCACCCGGATGCACAAGCACGATGATGCACACGTATAAAAGCATCGCTGTATGCATTGTCGACAAGGTGTCGAACTCGACTTGAAAACTGCAGAAATCGTTATAGAAGAAATATTTCAATTGGTATCGACCAAAAACTGTTTACTGTACAGCCGTCATAGTAACAGTTGACAAATCTCGCCGATGCGTTGGATTGTTGCATGGAGCAAGCCGATCGGTCCAATGGCACAATCTACAAAATCCAACCGTGTGTCTATGATACACATGTAACCTACAAAGGCGAATGTTGAAGACTATAGAAAATGGGAACGGACCGTGATATAGACAATGTCATAGTTTGGATTTCGCTGCTGTCGTATCTACCGAGCAGGCATATTTCCAGGGGACGACCATGGTATTTCGCTCGAACCACCGCTATGCTACACAAAAGATCATGACGTAAAAAATACATTGGTCACTTGTGATCTCCAGTACATATAAACAACACTCTCCAGACCCACCGATTCTACTTCCAGATTCCACACATGTATCTTGGATGGGCATGTTCGAAAGAGCCATGTTATTAGTGTACAAGAACCAGTCTGGTCGCTAGAGGAAATTGCAGCCGATCGATATATTTCACTGCTGTCTACAAAAAAAATGGTCTGCAAGGCATTGTCTAAAAAAGAAGAAGAAAAAACTGGACACGTCTTCCAAACAACAAAATAAGCTCTACAAGGACTTTAGGGCCGTTACAGCGATAGTCATTTTTGATGTACGAACAGACTGCAAGCAGTTCACGGACCACAAGTGGTCGACACACACAGAGTATGGGCCACAAAAGAACGTGTTTGGTCAGCACTAGCCGCTTCCTATTTGGACTGGCCAAAGCGTTTGGATGTTATATATTTTGTATACGCGGGTGGATCTACATTTGCAGATCTTTGCACGTCTCTTGTACATTCCTTACCAAAACCGATGATGTCCGCATTGTGCTTAATAAAAAAGTTTTAAAAGGTTCCAAATATAAATATGTTACACACCCACACGCAAGCATGAAACCACGTACATACATACACACATATATTTGTACAGATATAGATACACGATTAGCGTAAATACATATGAGCAGGAATAATGAGAGATAAAGTTTAGATTGGTTGATTATATGTAGACCGTTACGTGGTGAGTACAGGTAATCTACCGCTAGTAGAATAATATTTTTAGTGTTAAATCAGATCATGCTAATCAGGTCCAGGGTAGACATTATTCGTGTTCCTCCAGGATGATTTTTGTGCGCCACACAACATTTAATTTCTTATACGGTATTAAAGAATAGTTGGTGTTTTGAGTTCAGCCTAGAATTTTTTTTATAATAATTTGATATCTCGAAACTTAAAATCCTGACATTATTTTAACATACGGCCTGTACACGTTAACTAGTGCCTTTTATTATATACCATCACTGGCAGTGATGTACAGCACCAGCGACTCAGTGTCGGTGTACAGTATCTTGACCTCATCCTGATAAAACGGTTTGATCTAATCACAGTAAAACTCGTACATGAGCAGCTTCGATAGGTCCAGCACAATCGTACCCACAATAGATTGGTTATGTCAGTTTGAGTTTTAATTTTCGCTGTGAACGGCAGCAAGTCCACTATCGAAGATTTTTCTGGACTCAACGGCCAGATCCGTAATCAGCCTTTGAAGCTTGTCTTGCTTACTGTTATCACGGACAAGATCGACTCGAATTTGTTTGAACAGATTCTTCATGGTGTTTCCAAACACGGCATTCACCACGAGATGAAAATGTCCTTTTCAAATTCTATGATGACCATTGTGCGTAGGTCCGTATTGATCGCAACATAGCTTTCTGTGAAAATCCAAGCTCTTGATGGATCTTGATGACATACATATCGAATTGCAGGTACAACTGAAGCTTTCGCACGTGCAGTACATAGATGTGTCTGATATCAAGACTTGGTTCCAGTTTCGGTGTATTTACGACTTGACTCATCACCAGTCGAGCACTGATATGGGAATGTTAGGATCTTTTTGTAGATCAATGTGCAAAGGATCGATCCAGTGAAATCCACCAACCGGAAGTGCTCCGTCATGGTCAATTCGTAAAGGGTATTGGTATTTGCATACACGATGTAACTGTTAGAGTCAGCGGGGTTATATTCTGACACGTTGTTGTTGTTGGTACGAGTGTATCTGTGACTGGATGTGGATATTCCGGCGTGAAGTGATCGCGTTATAAACAGATGTTACTGATTCTTAGTGTGAAACTCCAGCTTGAATTTGGTCTTGGAAAACAATGCATCCCATCCAATATTCGGTGAAGAAAAATCAGCGAACGACAACACATCAGTGTGTAGATACAGATTGTGATAGTCTCCGAAGTTTTTGCATTCGAACGGAGACCAAATATTCTTTGCATGTTCGTATCATTGGCAGAAATACCCTCTCGTGACAACGATGAATAAAACGGTTCGATTGGTGGCAGCTGAGGTGCCGCAAACTTTTTCCTTTTGCTCATATACTCATACGGATACACACCTTTTCTCTTTATCAAGTCCGTACTTGTTGGACAGTAAAGACGAGTGATTTTGAAGTTCTCCGCCGTTAAATTATTCACTCACTTCTCCAGGGACGAATTCATAATCTGTATCGAATCGATGAACGGCAATTGTCTCATTTGAAACGTCATGTATTTTCCCATGTTGATAGGGATAAAGCTTATCGATGAGGCTGATGCCTTGGCTACTGATTACAGTATCAAGTGGCCATCGTACCCACGCAGGTTATGAAGTACCACATGAATTTTAGTTTTGTTGGGATAAATTCTCAACTGCAAATTACATCCGTTGTATGTGGTACCTCTTCACACACCAACGATATGGCAGTGATCGCGATCTTTGGAATCAGGAGTGTTACATTCATCGTTGGATTGAAATATTTTCTCTTTTCTTCTCTTTATCGGTGGACGGGTATCGATTAAATCTTTTTCGCAAATGCAGCAGTGAGTAGTTGCGCAGAACTCACGAATGTTTTCGCCCGTCATCATTATGTCTGCTGCTGAGTAGAGCTGCTGCCGAATCCATTTTTCCCTCGACGGTTCCTGGAACATCCTCGGCGCGATAAAGGGGACTGGTGACTTTGATTTACCAACACATTGTACCACTACATAACAAAACCCACAATGGGTTTGTTCAGCGACTTGCACTGTTTGATTGAGATCAGGTGCATTTGTGTCTCTGTTAGCAGAGCTGGACGCAGTAGCATCTGCCACTGAAACATTTATGCATTCAAAATCTCAGTATATGAAATATGGAACTTTCATCGTTTGCTCTACTGCAATAAGTTTAACAGTGTTTTAACAGGCTCGGACATAGTTGTGCGATGTGGTTTTTCACTCAGTTTTATCAGGCGATTGACGCATGTACCCAGTAATGTTAAATCCCTCTCGTGAACTTTTCTGCTTGAGGAGAGTGTCTAAAAGTTACGTTATAGATTCGAGCTGTCCCATTTCTGATTTTCTGTGTATTTCCATGTAAAACAAATAGAGTTAGAATGCCATTCTTATACTTATGGCTCCAAAGTATTTATTTAATTAGCCTGCTCTTGAATCTCTTCATCACTGACATCATTAAAAAGGTCACTCGCTTCCGATGCATTGGATGAGTTATTGTTTTCTTTTGAGGATGCACTCTTTCATGCACGATAATCCGCAGGTTCCTTTTAGTTTTAAGTTGTGAATAGGGATACCCTAGCCTCAGTGGAAATTAGCATTACAGGACCCCTTGGGACACTCTAGCCTCAATAGAAATTTAACATGGGGAAAAATCGTGGGACACTCTAGCCTCAAGGGGAATTTAACATGGGAATAAATCGTGGGACTGTCTAGCGTCAAGGGGAATTTAACATATGGAAATTGAACACGGTGGGTCTGTATAGCGTCAAGGGGAACTGAACATGGTGGGACTGTCTAGGGACAATGATGGTAGAGGGGCAAACACAACAGAGACAGAGACATACATACACTAGTACAAGCGTGAGATTTATATATAAAGCATTACCAAGACCTGAAATCTTGCTGAGGTTTAAAAATTTGCATCATTGTAATGATGCTATAAATAGCTATAATCAATGAAATGCTCAACGACAAAATGGATGTGACTAAAAGTAACGCTAAAATGACGAAATTGTCCCAGAATTTAAAGGAAAATAAACATATCCCCGAAAATTAAGTTACAATGGTTTAGACTAAAATGGATAAAATTAGTAGCTACTTACAATATCAACTTGTGTGACGATCGTGGATAAACACCCATGTATCTATTTATAGCTATAATCAGCTAAAATTCCTATGAAATCTCACTATCTATTTATAACTACAACTTGTGGGTTATTCCTTTGGAAAACCCCACTCTTTTTATAGCCTCAGCTTGAGTGACTTCCATGTTTATGAACTCTAGTACATATGTATAGCTACAACCTGTGGAAAACCCCAAGTCCATATTTATAGTCTCAAAATTTCCAGCTTCAGTGACGTCACTGTACTGGAAACTAGGGGATAAATGGCAACAGTGTTGCAAGTGGCTGACCTGAATACGCGCACTGTAGGTAGGTAGGTAGAGTGTATCTGATAGGGATAAAGTGAGTTTTATAGGGACAAACAGAGACCAATGCACACACACATACACACACACACACACATACACACAACGTAAGCGCGTAGACATACGCGCGCGCACACACACACACAAACACACACACACACACACACACACACACACACACACACACACACACTATAAAAATGGATAAAATTAGTAACTGCTTACAATACCAACTTGTGTGACGATCGTGGATAAATACCTATGTATCTATAATCAGCTGAAATTCATATGAAATCCCACTATCTATTTATAGCTCCAACTTGTGGGTTATTCCTTTGGAAAATCCCACTATCTTTTTATAGCCTCAGCTTGAGTGAAGTTCCTGTTTATGAACTCTAGTACATATGTATAGCTACAACCTATGGAAATCCCCATGTCCATATTTATAGTCTTAAAATTTCCAGCGTCAGTGACGTCACTGTACTGAACACTAGGGGATAAATGTCAACAGTGTTGCAAGTGGCTGACCTGAATACACGCTACTGTAGATAGGTAGGTAGAGTGTATCTGATAGGGATAAAGTGAGTTTTATAGGGACAAACAGAGACCAATACACACACACACACACACACAACGTACGCGCGCAGACATACGCACACACACACACACAGAGGAAAGAGGAAAAAAACAAAACCAAACATACTATCCATACAAACGTACCCGAACGCATACAATCCCCAAATATACTATCCACACAACGTCGCTAGCGCATACAAACCCAAAATATACTATCCACACGGAAGGAAGGGAAAACAAAACCAAATATACTATCCATTCAAACGTACCCGATCGCATACAATACCCAAATATACTATCCACACAACGTCGCTAACGCCGACAAACCCCAAATATACGATCTACACTCGGGAGGAAGAAGAAAAAAAACAACCAAATATACGATCTACACAACGTACGCGAATACACACACACACAGACACACACACACACAGGGAAGAGGAAAAAAACAAACCCCAAATATACTATCCACACAGAAGGGAGATAATACAAACCCCAAATATACTATCTACACATGGAAGAGGAAGAATACAAATCCCATACCTACTATCCACACGGAGGTGAGATGTAAATAAAATAAACCCCATATCTACAATCTACGCAGAGGGAAGAAATAAATAACCCAATATGCACTATCCTCAAAGAGGGAAGAGGAAAAAGCCATAATATACTAACCACACAGAGGGAAGAAGAAAACCATTATACACTATCCACATGGAGTGAAGAAATAACCCTTTATATATACTATCAACATAGAATGAAGAAAATAACCCATTATATTCCATCAACACAGTGAAGAAGAAAAAGTTTTTTGAAAGCACCTAAGCCCTCACCTGCAATGACCAACTCTGCCAAGCACCTACACCCCACCCCACCCCCAACACTACAAAACCCATTTAACCCGTTATTTTATGGCATCAGTGTATGATTTAGGAAACATCAAGACACAAAATGATGGATGAATAGACTGACTATTGTTTACCGACTTGCATGCCTAAAGAGCTTGCGTGAAGGAAAACATCCTTTCATTTCAATTCTAACTAAAACATGTTCCAGAGGGATAGAGATAGGTGAAAGAGCACAATTTCTACCACGTTTCTATATATGTTTCTCTATGAGAAATGTAGGTCTTCAATGATGGGTTTCATGTTCTGAAGCTTTTTTGAAGAGTTTTCATTCCACATCTTACTCCAAGAATAACGAACACTCCGATTTATATAAAAGTTAAAGTTGCAAATAGAATCAACCATTCGTAACCAAGTGACTACAGGGCCGCTTTAGCCGCTTTAACTACCCTTTCATTACCTTGAACACCAATATGACAAGACTTTCAACAGTAAGAAATACTTTCTCCAGGTTGTTGTTCATTTTGATGTTGAAAAGGGTGACTGGCAATATTGTAACAAACTGAGTTTTTCTACAATTGATAACAGTTCGTCAAACAAAATAGTCTATGACGTATAAGATCATCATAATTACTACACTTTACGCACAAGAATTTTTTAACATACATTTTTCAGAGAGGAAGGCAACAAGTTATAGTTAAGACTAATAAGGGTGGCCCGAACTGTCCGCTGATTACAAACAATGTGTGTACATGTACACGCATCTTCGCTCACCAAGCTTTTCATATGTTAACCTAATCTACACGTTGGTGGATCGAGCAGATATTTATGTGCTTTGGGTCTGTGAATTTTTAATTGGATGCTGCGGTAAGCCACCGCATTCAATCAAAATTAAGCTGTTAAAATTTGAACACTGTTCCTAGATGATCCAGACAAGGGAATAACACAACATGAATGGACTCATAAATAATAAAAAAAATCCACTGTCGGTCCGTTTTTGTTAAAATACCTTTTATTCAAATAAAACCTGTAATGGCTTCTCTCTGGTACGCAGTCATATTTTCGATGTTAAACTTACAATATATCCTTTTGAAGTCAGTTGCATCCACCCTTTTTACAAAGCACCGCTGTTACACGCTATTGGTTAGATGGCATTACATACCAAAGGAGGCAACTCATAAAATCCAATAGATATCGTTTCGACAATCCACTAAAATATCTGCTCGATCCACAAGGATGTAGATAGGATTAACATATCGGAATCTTGCCTAGCGAAGATGAAGTACATGTAACCTAATGACGATTTTGAAGGACGCACTTGCAAGTGTGACATGATATCGAGAAGTTTTTTAGACTGAAGGCGATGGCAGAGATAATATTTGGCTACCGGAGATGGTCTTTAATAGATGTCATCTCGTCTTATTGAACATACAGGACTTAAATTGATCCAAGATTATGTGTAGCCTTCGAAGTCACTTTCATTGATGTTTATAGGTCATTGAGCATGCGCAGGATACGTCCAGTATAGTACATGGCACATAGGATAATATAACTTACCAAATTGAGATTCAGCAATTGATTTTTGATACATTTCAAAAAAGTATTTTCCCCGATGATACTTTTGCAAAAAATTTCTAGTTGCAAATAATTACCCTTTTTGGGTAGATTTCCTGTCTAGAGACGAGATAGGGTTCAACATATATCAAAGTTCTCCGACACTTTCCCAACAGTCTTTCAACTCTCATCGGTTTTCCGGCTAAATTCCAGTTATAACGTATTTAAGACCCAAGAAAGTTTGAATCGGTAGACAGTAATCCAGTGCACAAGCAACGAGACAACAGAGAGTACGAAGCCCATTGCGTATGCACGGCATCATGTAACAGTCAAATTTATGCGCCAATATTGCAAGACATCTGTGTCTATTTTAATTTTGGATTTCAGTTACTTCTATCATCTATTTAGTATTTATTTTGGAATAATTTTGATACATATAGCTAAAGCGATAACTTCAGTATTTTAAGTAGAATTTAATTTCTCGTATTCTTCTAATATTAGTAATTGTTTTACTTGTATAAGTCATCTAGGATCCATTTTCATGAGTTTGAATATTAATATATTCAACATTTAGGTTCCTGTCCCCTTAGAACATCTGTTAGCAACTCACAGTTGTATAATGTAAAAGAGTTCGCCTTGACGTCAGGATACATTGTAGCTATAAAACTTCATTTGGGTGATCATTGATGATGCTTTCTCACCGCATTTCACATCTTCTTATTAATTTGTGCGTGGTAATTGAATGGGTCTATTTTCTCTTTACATACCACTCTTTTTGCTCGTACAAATCGAGTCATCATTGGATGAAAATAAATATCTCCTCATATCACACCTATTCAATTCTATAAATGTATGTGCGATCATTAAATGTATAAATTTATCTTCAAATAACACACCGTTTCAATTCTATGAATGTATGTGTAATTATTGAATGTATACATTTATGTTCAAATAACACACCGATTCAATGCTATAAATGTATGTGTGATCACTGAATGTAAAAATTTATCTTCAAATATCACACTTTCTAAAAATGAAGCTCTCAGTCGGATGAATGTATGTGCGTTCGTCGGGCAATTATAATTTTCCTCCATATACCACACCAACATTCAAGTAGTAATCGTTAAGGACGCTGTTCAAGGGACACAACTCTTTTATGTGTTGGAAACAGTCACATGATAAGTTGTTTCCCTTTACTTATTGCAGTGAATTAACTCCCATTGACATTAGCTGGAAGTCGTTTTCTGCTTTTTAGATGAAATTTTACAGGAAACAGGAAGTTATGTGAACTTCTTTCATTAATAAAGATTAGTCATGATTAGTACAACTCAGACACCAGCAGCGTATCAGACGGAAATATTCCACGTTCAGAATATAAGCAAGAAAACCGTGATAAAAGATGCAAAAATGATGCTGTGAATTAAAATATATTATAATACATGCAGCTGATTAAAAATGATCGCTAAGTGGTCATGATGAATCAATCATTGAAAATCTAAATTTTAACCGATTGTCAACATATTTTCATATTAATGTAATTAATGTCCACATCGTATTCCTTTCACACTTCAGTAAACACATGCTCAATTAGCACGTCCATTGTCCCGAGTTTGATACTGGTTAAGTGGTAAGCATGATACTAGTATATCAATAAATTATCCAACTTCTGTTGCTTAATCCAAAGTATAAAGCATTTCAGGTCATCACCTAAACCAGCGTGTCTTAGCAACATTTCAGTAACTAGCTGTACACTCTTAAATAAGGTTGGGGTTTTTACTCCTTGAAAATAAGAAGTTAAAGTAATTCATGGTATTCTACATTAAAGCTAATAAGCACACATATTTTGATATGAAAGATATTTCTTAATAAAAGTATTTACCTCTTTAGTGTTTGTACTCTACCATTTCAATAAAGGTAGAAGACATTGACTTTCTGTTAACTGCACTTACGTTCCAGGTTTATAACTTTAAAGTCCTTGACAATTTTAGAATCAGCACATGAAGGTGTGATACAACCACATGCATGGTCCTACCTTCATAGGTCTATGTCACAACCTTGTTTCGTGCTTCCCTTTGTCTTGTCGTAATGTTTCATTAACTGTGAAGCCATTTTATGTTAAGGGGTTTGACTCGGTTCACCTGTACATCATCACTAAAGCGCTTAGCTTACCTCACTTTGGGTCACATTGTCTAGGTCCAATATCTTTTTTCCCACTGATACCTTCTGTGTCCTTAGCATGTTAGGCAGGGATCATAAAATTTCTCCGCTTGTCACTTTTACATTTCCGTTAATAACAAAAAAATTAAAGAATAAAATTTTAGCAACGATTTTTACAAGGTTTGCATCTGTTATGAATATTTAATTTACGTTATTTCTTAGCTTTTTTTTATTTCATTATATGCTATGGATAATTGCATTTGGACTTGACCTTGTCCGAAATCAAGTTCATTTTCTACCTGACCTGAATCATTGATTTTGGTTTTGTAAACAACATGTCTATCTCAATTTGAGTCCAGAACATTGGAAATTCCACATGTAATGCCTGGTCTACCCGTTCTTTACTAAATTTCGTATTGTAATTTTAATAACAGACCTTCTAATTATAACTAAGAGTTTACCTTGCAAACATTTGGAACCTTCAAGAATGAAAGTTTCCAATAGGTAATAGTTTATTTTTAGAAATTGCTGTGTCCTGAGATAAGGTAGAGGAGTATATTAATTACTATTTCGTGCGATAAAATATGAGCAGAAATAGTCTTATTATTTTTGTGTCCAGCGGCTCATTCTGGTTGGAATTTATGTATTCAATATATTAAATTTACGTTCTTCTTCGATGGAAATATAATGTGATTAAAAATGACATTCTTGGAAATGGAGACTTGATTTATATTTAAATTCAAATAAGTAAATATTCTTGGATTGTAGTATTGTGATTCAACAAAAACACTATTGGCACATCACTATGAAGAGGCCATCACAGCCACATCAGCACTTCCAGCATTTGATTTATTTTGGAATATCACAAAATTTCATTTCAAACTTTAATCAATAGGTCATGTGTTAGGAAATATACGATTATTTGGAATTTAATTCGCAATACCGTAACTTCCTTTTACATTTTTTACTTTGTATTCAGTGAAATAAATTAATTGTTGAATTATAAAAAGCTTGTTCTTCTCACTATTTTCTATTACTTTGTTTAAGACCGCATAGTCTTAATACGTCATATTACAGAAGAACGTACACATAAACATACCGTAGATGGCACGGTAATGTGATATTGTAATTTCTCCAAAGTATTGCTCTCCTTCGTCTCACTACTCATTCAGCATGGTAAATAATGTATAATCTCTATAACACGCCATCTCCGAACATGAATACCGTGCCCTGTAGGTAAAATATTAAAATATAAGATATATATCACTATCATTATTAATCATGTGCTTTGTTGCATATAAGAGAGAAGAATTGTTATACAGCCAATATGTGCAGGTGTGTAATTGCATGCATGTAATCAATAGTGTGTTATGTCGTACAAATCTTATTCCACTGAGACGGAGACTTGAAATAATGGGATGTAAACTTTCATGGTGGCGTCTACATATATCAAAATGGTTTGAGAATTTTCATGCAACCTCTAGGCAATGTTCGTATGGAATGGGTGATTTCTATATAAAACTTAAATAATTTCAGTTTATAAAATTATACATGGCTGCGAATTGACGTGTGATCATTGAATTTCACTTAAGGTGAAAATATTTCAGATCGGTTTCAGACTGAGAATCTCTCTGTCATGCCTGGCAAGCAATTACAGTGAGGGTGGCTTCATAGAAAAACAAAATACAGGGATTTGTGTTTTAAAAATATATTATAGTTCAAACAGTTTCCCCCTACCATGTATTATATTTAAACTTGCTATCTACCTTTAAAATACCCCACTCAAAACTGATGGGAGATATAGCCATAGGTTCCAAGCGGTTGTCAGTCATTTCCACTATCACACCTTTCTTTCTGGAGCATTAACTAGAAAGCTATTGAAGACATTTCTCTGAAACTGTTAAACTTAGTTGATGCAGGTGTGCCTGTTGCTACCCACATTTCTACAGTTGCGATGTGTTGGTTTCTACCACATTTCTGCAGTTGCGATATGTTTAATTTTATTTGCTCTTTTAAAACAATTATCCATCTGGAGCAAAACTCTAAACCATTCAAGATATATCTACAAATGTGATAGACATATTGGACTAGTGATATAAATTGGTAGACACTAAATTAGTTGCATAGATGAGCCTTCTGCTATTAAAAAAAAATCATTCAGTTTCAATATTGCCAATATTTTCGTCGAATTCTGTGTCATACAAGTTTATTTCTGACGCACAACTCCTAAATCCAAGATACCTTTATGAAATTTGGTACCCATATTTGATTATTGGTGTCCCTTGTTCTATTCAGTATTATTTAATTTCTGTATTTTTAATGTTGTTTTTTATTCTTTTCTTTTATCCATTATGCACACTTGTTTGTAAGGCAACGGTCCGAAATCATTTTTGTCTATGTCCATCCATCATCTTATTACCTTCACTCTCAGTTCTTGGTGTAAAATCCAAAATGATTTAATCTGTTGCTATGAGATCTGGTACATAAATTAGACTACTGTTGTAGAACTGACCTATGTTATTCACATTTTTCTCATGTTTCAATATTTTTATCTCATCCATTATTTTTATTTATTCATCACACACTTTTGTTTCGAACTTTCGTTTTGTGTCATTACTCTAACATAGTTCAAGATATCATTAAGATACGTCATCAATGTATTACACAGTAAAGGCATATGCCTTTAACTTTTATATAGGATTTCTCCTGGTACATTATTTTCATTTTTGCCCATTGGTTTGTCCCATGTCTTGTTTAAATAAAAGAAAACCCACTAAAAATAGGCATTAGAATCAAGACAGGACTATTTCCAAATGCTTTTATTTCTAAGAGGTCAAGGTCACTGTCATGTATTAAAAGCAATACATTTGTTGGGTCTAATAAATCCCAGTCTGATTTTATTATAGAAAATTATGAACCATTCATGTCGAAGGATTCTATACCACTCGTGGGTGATCTGGCCAATCCCATCCCTATTAAAATTTTAAGGAACACAGAAGCTTCTCAGAGTCTTTTATTGTCAGGTACTTTGCCTTTTTCTGAGAAGTCTTCATCTAATGAGAGTGTTCTTATTCAGGGAGTAGAGTGCGGCTTTGTTAATGTTCCTCTCCATTGTGTAAATTTGTCATCAGACTTAGTCTCAGGACCCGTGACAGTTGGCACAGTGTTTGTTTTACCCGTTGAGAGTATCCATTTATTACTAGGCAACCTAGCCGGAGACAAGGATGTGACTAATCTACTTGTAACTGACAAGCCTTGTTTGGATCAGAAAGTCGATCCAATTGAAAAAGAATTCCCTGATTTATTCCCAGCTTGTGCAGTTACCAGAGCCATGGCAAAGAAAGCTCTTGAGAATGATGTTGATAAGTGAAGTATTCCTTTAGTTGACACATGTATTGGTCAGGCTTTTGATTAGGTCGCTTTCACTCCTTGTTCAGATCAATCAGAAGGTATTGATCACAGTGGTCCTCTTTTAGCTACTCGATCTCTTTATTCTAATCAAGGTGACAAAAACGACAATCACTTGTCGTCGAACAGGAAAAAGATCCTGTGATCTCCTGTTTGTTTCAAAGGGCCATTAGTGAAACTGAAGCCACTGAAGTTTATGTCTGTTATTTCATTAAAAATGGAATTCTTATGAGAAAATGGAGACCTCCCGATGTACCTGCTGGTGACGAATGGTCACTGAACTATCAAATTGTAGTTCCAAAACCTTACAGACAGGAAATACTTAGTCTGGCCCATGAAACTCCTTTGGCTGGTCATTCAGGGATTAATAAGACTTATCACAAGATCTTGACTAACTTTTATTGGCCAAAAATCAGAAGTGATGTTTGTAAATACTGTAGATCTTGTCATACTTGTCAAATGGTAGGAAAACCCAATCAGAAGATACACAAGGCTCATCTACAACCTATTCCCGCCTTTGACGAACCATTTAGTAGAATTGTGATAGATTGTGTTGGTCCCTTACCTAAGACCAAGTCAAGTAACTAATACATGTCGACCATCATGTCTACGTCAACAAGGTTTTCAGAGTCAATTCCCTTTGAGGAATATTAAATCTAAAACAATAGTAAAAGCTTTGATAAAGTTTTACTCAATTTGGCCTACACAAATGAGCACTTATTTCCAGGTGTTCCTACAAGAACAAACAAAATTTTCCATGACGTTGATATTTGTAAATTCCAAATCTGTGAAACAACATCCGTACAGGATGAACCCTGTCAAACAGGAATACTTGAAAAAGGAAATTCAGTATTTGCTGGAGAATGATTTTATAGAGCCCAGTAAAAGTGACTGGAGTTCACCATGCATACTTGTTCCAAAACCAGATAAAACTTACCGAATGTGCACTGATGATAAGAAGGTGAATAGTGTGACAAAAACAGATTCATTCCCATTACCAAGAATCGATGACTGTATCGATAAGATCGGAAATGCCAAACATGTCACCAAATTTGACCTTCTGAAATTTCACTAACGGAAAGAGCAAATGAAATTTTGGCATTCGTGATTCCAGATGGACTTTATCAATATAAAGTAATGCCGTTTTGGGATAAAAGGGTCGCCATGTACTTTTCAACGTCTCATGAATATTATTACCTCTGGTCTAGACAAGTGTGATGCTCATATCGATGATGTTATCATCTACAACAACACCCGGAAAGAACATTTAGCAACAATTCATAAATTCTTTGACAGACTCACTGATACAAGTTTGACAATTAATTTATCCAAAAGTGAGTTCTGCCGTGCTAGTGTAACTTTTCTAGGACACCTGAATATTTTCATAAGTACTTAATAATAGAAACACTGTTTCTATTTTTGACTTAGTTCCCGACCTTGATTCAGAAATCACCGAGACAAGTAAACAACATTATAGTTTTATTTTATTCTTGGATTAAAATTATTGGTTTTTATCAAGGTCATACCGGGAGTATGTGACGTTAGGTTGTAAAAGGCCCTATTTCGCAATTCTGGGTTTTCTGAAATTGCGCAGTAGTTAGATTTATTAGAGATATTTAGTGAGATATTTCTCAGTTTGGGCTTAAAAACACTTGATGTCAACGTATTCGTTTTGTTGTGACCAGTTTGGAATTATATTTTAATTTTTATTCAAATTATTTGGATTCTAAAAGATTAATTCTTTTCCCTGGAAATATTTGAGTGCTCATAAAGAATTCTTGGACGAAACCATTTCTCTAAATTTTATTCGGAAATTCAAACACCGGAATATTATTGTTTGTGAATCAACAAAGAACCATTGACACAACAGCACAATACTGACTACAGTATACGTCATCGCCTTCCATTTTGGATTTTTCGTCGGGACTCGAACTCAAATTTTATTAGAATATTTCATTACTATTACTTCTAAAAATTAATTCGTGGATTATTCTTGGGGTATTTTTGGATTTGATTCTTAAAACCGTAAGTTCTTATATTTATTTTTCAATTTTACAGTGTTTAACCAGGGAAATAAATTGTCTGTTCAATCTTTCAAAGCTTGTTGTTTTCACTCTTTCTTTAGTTACTGTTTATTCGAGCCTAAAAGTAACATAAGAGGGATCACGTGACCCCCTTGACCTACGCTGAAGGCGCCCATGGATGCGATGGCTTGACGCAGCATCAACTGAAATTCACAGACCCAAAGCACAGATATATCTGCTCGTTACGCCAAGGTGTAAATAGGGTTAACATATCGGAACCTTGGATAGCGAAGATGGAAGAGGCATAGCCCCAAAGTTATAAAACTATTCTCATGTTCCAACTCAGAATCATGTCCGATTTCTCAGTGTTTGTTTGATTTGTGATTTGACATTAATCAATTACCGGTGGACACAAGACCACTTTTTGATTGGTTTGTAATTCGACATTACCCAATCAGAAACAATATAACTTTCCACCATGATTTGTGAGTCATTAAAGTTATGTCTTAAGCCTTTGTTTGATTAGGTTACATGAGATTTTCCAAATTTCTCTCTAGTAATGATGTGTTAGAAATTAGTACAAATTATGTTTTTATCACAAGCATGCTAGAAAAGTACAAGTAGGAATGAATATATAATGCATCGACAGATTTCCAACCTTTTAGATTAGATTTATTATAGACATCTTTAAAATCTCTGAAGGCTAGCTCCTGTCTCTATATATATATCCATTATCCTTAGGAACATACATACATACATACATACATGCATACATACATACATACATACATACATACAGGGGCGTGTTAAGAGGAGGGCAGTTTGGGCGGCTGCTTGTGGCTATTATTCTCATGACCTTATTTTTACAAAATAAACAGTTTGAGGTGGGGGGGGGTCAGAGGGAGAGGCTCATCAGGGGCGCCATTTCGTCCACCGCAAACTTGCGACTGCCTTACATACGTACGTCGCCCTCCTGGGTGCTGTAAGAGGCTACTTATTGAGGCAGTGGCTAGCAACATATCTGTGCTGCTTGTACTTTAAAACACAAAACAAAGCAAACATGCATGCATATGAATTTTAATGTAGTTTAATATATATATATATATATATATATATATATATATATATATATATATATATATATATATATATATATATATATATATATATCTATATATACACACACACACACACACACACACAAATTGCCTACACTATTCAACGTCAGTAATGTATGGTTTCTTGTAAATACCGTCGTCGCAAGCCACGTGCGATAATCCACTGCGCTTCTTTATCACCCGCTGCCGCCTTTACGCAGATTTAATAATGTATAGCGAACATGTGTGTGTGTGTGTGTGTGATTAGGATTTTTAACGTAGCTTCAACAATTTTTCAGTCATATCGCTACGATGTCTGCAGTGTGGCAGTTTATAGTGATGTCTAGCACTGGGGCATCATGCCGCAGACATGTAGCATGATGTCCCACCCAGTCAAAGTATCCTGACACCAGGTCGACCAGTCCTAACACTAACTTCTTAATGCTGGGCGCCTAGCGAGGCAGCTGTTAGTACCATTTTTGTAAGTCTTTGGTATGAGTCGGCCGGAGTTCGAACCCACGACCTCCCGCTTCCGAGACGGACGCTCTAACCACTATAGCGAACATAGGAAATTCCCTGTGTGACGTTTAATGTTGTTTTAGTGATTATCAACGACAAAACGATACAACTTATCATGGTTCCTTCGTGGAAACGTTTTTAAATGTGTGTGGGTGTATTGCTTTTGAAGTGCTTTAATTGCATGTTTTCTAATGAGACATATTGATCAATGATTTCGCTGTTAAACAGTGTTGTGTGTATATATATATATATATATATATATATATATATATATATATATATATATATATATATATATATATATATATATTTCTGGTTAACAAGCATATTCAGTCGAATATGGAGTAAGCCTATGGTCTTTCTGCCAACCAGACTAGGGGCCCCCATCCCCATCATGCCATATGACGTTACGGCGATATTTGCTATAAACTTGCTTAACCAGGCACTGCAAGCACGAATATTGTTTCTTCTTCTTGTCATGGTTACCGAACATAGCCATCCACATTGTTTGAATGAGTTAATCGGACTATTTATTTCAAGTAAAGACATTGTCGATCTATAAAATATGCACTTTCATTGATGTATAGGAGAATATTACATTATGTTACCGATGACGTGTTTTTTATGCGTGCTAAAGAAAAAAAAACCACAAGTAAATCTTTGCACAGCATTGCAATCGGTACTATTGATGTCGCCGGGAAAGAAAAAAACAACAACAACAACCAGCAAAGACATAAAGCTTGCTCCTGACACACAAAAAAAGACAAATGTATGTATGCATACAAATGTCTGGCACGTGAAATCGCTTGTTTTAAATAAATAGCTGGACTAATTGAATCTTCATCACATTAATACCAGATATATTTATTAATAAAAAATTTGTTGTCGATCACATTTTTCAAAAAGTTCAGAATCTTGTCTTTTCGCAGTCAGGTGTATTGAAAAGTTGATTATGCGAAGAAAAGGCTTGTGGAGTGTTCTGTTGTTCCCATCTTCAAGCTTATATCCTCAAAATGTAACTTATATTTGCATGCATTCTTAATAATAATAATAATGGTGATGCTGACCATTATCGTGAAGATGAACAAACAAACTATATCCAAAACAACAATGAGACGTTACCAAAATCAAAGTTGTTCCTTTGAAAGCAGCGTTAGTGGCAGATATAAAGAAAGAACATGGGTGGGGGTAGATGCAACAGTTTGTCCAAAAATTCGAGTGTAAACACTTGGGACAACAACGAATAATACAGTCAGAAACAACACTCAGTACGTGTGTATTTAATCGACCTCACATGCACGAGAATACACATACATATGTTGAATATAACAAATTCTGGTATTGTTCTTGCATTGTTTGGCTAGGATTGTTTTCTTTGCTTCTCTTTTGCTCTTTGTCTGCATGGTGACTGTACCCTAACGCCCGGTATTTACCTTACGCAAGGATCTGCCTCACGATAAAGGTATGAATGATTTATAAATATAGCACGAAGGTAGGCAACGCGTGCAGTTTCGAAATTATCTTTGATATGCAAATATTACTGCACCACGCTGTAGAAAGTTCTGAACGTAATGTTTTATATAGTGCTGCAAACGAAGTGAAAAAGCGTAAGGTCCGTGATGAGTCGGGCGATATAAGAACCGGGGCAACGTGCCGAGTATACACGACAACTGCTCATTCTACAAAATTGTCAAACATTAATCTTCAACGCCCCTCTGACGTGGTAACTGGGATAATAGCCACGTCTGATAAGGTTCTGCCACTCTGAACTTTGACCTTACATTTTTCAATTTATAAAGTTATCCTTGGTATAATATGTTAAACTAAAGCCATTTGCAAATGCTGATATAAGTTCAATTAAATAAAACGAACAGAAAGACAGTACACGTTTCGAAAAACATTGTTACTTTCAACTTTCATTTACAGCGCAAACATGGAAAGACAAAACGGGGAAGACGCAGGCGGATGGACTAAAAGACAGAAAATGGATTCCATCAGTGATTGGTAATATAATAAGCAATAGTAGATTGTTCTTCAAGAGGAAATATTAATTTCGAGCAAAAATATCGGTGTATGATTGATCAAGTAAATAATAACATAAAAAATGAAATTAATTGATTGAGTAACAGAGATCTGAGCATGGATATAGAACAAAACAGCACGAGCCCTCGTATGCGAAACATATGAATTTAATCAATTTACATAAAGAAATTGAAATATAACATGAATTTGAATGATGCGCTTTCTCATAAAATAAAACTTCGAAATTTATAACAAATGCAATTAGCAGTTGTGCTAAAAACGATAAAACAAATTTCATCTTGAAATCGAGTGAATGACCGAACTCGTTTGCTCAGCATTCCTGCATAACCTTGTTTTTATTTTTTTTTTTCGGTCCTTCCAAAATTAATGTTGTAGACACGTCAGAGTCACAGTATTCCTTTTCCTTTTCTTTCTATCACTCCAGCTTCTTTCGGGTCATCAGACGTCACTTGGCTGTCTGCTGTCTTTTCCCACTGCGTCGTGCATATATGGAGATATTTTCCCCTGCATACATAGAAACGCCACATACATATTTCTCAGGCTTATTCACTTCTGGGATCGAACAATAATCCCCACTATTGATTCTCCATATCTTACCTAAAATAATTAATCAAAGCATTACTAAGGGACTCTTCCCATCTCAACTGAAGGCAGTCAAGGCTATGCCTGTTTATAAAATGGGTTTAACATCAAACCCGTAAAAATAAAGATCAATATATATTCTGCCAACCATATCTAAACTGTTTGAAAGACGTGTTTCCAGACACTTATATCGTTACCTGTCAAAATACCATTCAAAACATGCATCCCAATCTGGATTTATATGCAACCACTTCTGTCAGTCTGCGCTAATGGAGAAGTGGTTGGAACAGTATACCTTGATTTCAAGAAGGCATCTGACTTAGTTGACTTCAAGATACTTGCATGAAAACTTTAAAAGTATAGATGTTCTTACCTTCCTTTATCTTTGCTTCACTTAACCTTGAAAATTGTCCATATAAGTACTTGAAAGCTGCTTGTGTTTTGTCCATGGCCTTGAAAAAATTCGTCATCAGACCCAGCTTGATGTATTCAACAAGTGGTGGATGCTGAACACTTTCTCTCCCAGGCTCCAATGCCTGTTGAAGTGGCTAATCTCTCTTGATGATGTGGGAATCTCTCGCACGACTATCCCATTCGCAGAGAAAATAGCAGTACTTTTTGTATCCAGTCTGCAGACCAAGCAAGAGAGCAAGAACCTTCAAATTGCCACAAAGCTGCCACTGATGTTGGTCATAGTTCATGCACCTCAAAAGTTGTGTCATGTTTTCATAGGTTTCCTTCATATGGACACTATGACCAACTGGAATTGATGGCAAAACATTGCCATTATGCAGCAAAACAGATTTAAGACTCGTCTTCTATGTATCAACGAACAGTCTCCACTCGCCTAGATCATGAACGATGGAACATGGAAACCCTAACATCACCTGCCAGGAGATTCCACTGCTGTAGTATGGAGCCCAACAGCTCTGCCTTACTCTTGGATACTTCCAAAGCCCTGACAAGGTCATTCAGTTCACCTTGTGTTATGAGGTGTGGTTCAGAGGAGGAGGATTGGAGAAAATATGGGTCACGTCACATAGATTGTTCAGGACTATAAGTTTTCTCTTCCTCGTCCTCGTCTGATTCAAGTGAGAATGATTCTGGTGCATCAGGAACCGGCAGTCCTTCTCCGTGGGGTATTGGGTGTATAACTAACTGATATAATATTTGGATAATGCACAGTCCACTTTTTCTTCTTTGACACACATTTCCCAACTGGAGGCACCATGCAGAAGTAACAATTGCTGATATGATCTGTTGGCTGTCTCCAAATCATTAGCACTTCAACAGGCATAGATTTCCTTTTCCTGTTCAACCACTGGCGAAGATATTTTCACAAGTGTTGCAGCATACGTGTGGGGCCCACCTCTTGTCCTGATCTCCAATTTTGCAGCCAAAAAAAGGTGATAGGCTGTATTAACCATAGTGGTTATGCTGCCCTTTTGTGATGCAAAAGTCACTTCACAATACATATAGTTGTCTGCATTGTTCTGACAAGTACGATGCATCTCTGCTCACTTTGGCTAAACAGAAATGTGTCCCTTTGCAAAATCAAACACTGACAAATAAGAGAGCACAACACTGTATGATTTCTAGAGCCGATATAGGGCAATTTGTTCAGCAGAGTGATGTAAGCTTAGTTATGATTGCATCATCCACGACTTATAGGAATAACATGATGCAAATCATATCATGTATGACGTAATAATTGTTTCAGATTGCATCATTCGCTGTTTTGCCTAAAAAGCAAGTACTGTCCAGATTTATTCATAAATCCAGTATAAGATGTATTTTAGTCATTTCTGGTTTAAACTGAGATCTCTTCCCTTTATAACTCACTTATCCTACGCCATTCCCAAGTCAAGGGTTGTATATGGCGACTATCATATCTTTGAAACTAGAACCAATCAACAAATTTAAGCATACGTTTCGTTCTCAGTGATATAGAATTACTAAAGTTTGACTACATTTATTTCGAAAGTAGGCCAGTTTTATGAATGAACAGAAATTCCAATGTTGTCTTCAATAATCAAATTGAAAATGTTGACACAGAAAAAGTTTTGGGAGTTCATGTTGATAAAAATCTAGACAAATGTAAGCAAGTGAAGCAAGTTTGTTGTATAGGAAACTCAATAATTCGTCTTTTACAGAGGGTAACATGTTATCTACCACTCAACTGTCTTAAATTATTTTACAATGCATCCATTCTTCCTCTTTGGACTACTGCTGCACAATTTGGTGATAGTAATATTGAAACAATCCACAAACTCCAACAAAGGATAGCAAGAATTATCCTAAATTTGCCATGATACACATTCCAGAATTATATTCACAAAATTTAAATGGCTGTAATTTTAATACGTATTAGCATACCAGAAGTCCATAGTAATGTTCAAAATAAAGAATGAACTTTGTCCACAAGATTTGAATGCTATGTTTCATTTTAGCAGCAGGGAGGGTGAACAGGCCACTTGCTTTAAAGTCCATCCACGAAAAATAAAACGTTATATGAAAAACAATGAAACATATAAGCGTAATAACATCAAACCGAAGCATCTAACAAAAACCGAGAGTTTCTCTAATTGGGTTAGTTTATTTAGTTACTTCATCTTTGTCGTTCGTCTTTTTATAAATTTGTATGCATATTTTGTTTACCCGTCTGACACTCATTTTCGGTCGCACCCTTCCTGCTGCTGTAATGTGTGAGTAATTAAATCTTTATTATATCAATAATGGTATTTCGCACAGCTAGATTAGCTCAAGAGCGATTAGAGACGATTAAAAAATATCTCCCCATCCGTGATTCTGTCAGACAAAAATTACAAGCGCGTCAGGAGTCTCAGGTGTAAACTGAAGAAGGTGCTGAACAATTATTTAAACCGGTTACGAAGGCTACCGAAGGAGTTACAGAGGCTACCAGAGTTCTTCTTCCCACGTTGGAGCAAACTGCTAAAGCGATTGGAAAAAATAGTGGAAACAACTATATATAAAAAACAGATTATGCAAGAACTTTCAGCTAAAATAGCTGCTGCTCAACCCCAATTACGAGAAGATATACAACAAGTAATTGAGAGTATTGACAAAGTCCATGAGGAGTTTGGTGATGTAAGGGATCTTGTTACGCCAAACCCAAAACCGAAACCAGGACCAAAACCACCAACTCCAAAACCGAAACCAGGACCAAAACCACCAACTCGATTTACCGAAGAAGGTCTTAGACAACTTCAGGAAAATGCTGTAAAGGTTGCCGCAACAGGATATCCAGATCGTGATAAATTATTAGATCCAAACACCAAAAGTGTTCCAGAAAAACATTGGATTCCTTTTGTATTTCAAGAGTTCCGTGGTATATCCAAAATCACTAAATTAAATAAAGATAAATTTGCACAATTTGAGAAACAAGTTGAAGAATTTAGACGAAAGTCCTTACTCGGAGTTTTGCCATTCAGCCCACCTCGTATTGAGGAAGAAGAAGCAATTGGAAGTGGTCTTGGTTCAGGTATCAGGGGGAGTGGTCTTGTTACTCCATGTCCTAGCCACGTCCTTGCAGATGTTGAATGATTAGAAATTCGGATTGGCGGAAAACGAGCCGGTAAAATTCCCCAGAAATCATTAATAAAGCAGCTGATATTTGTCAACGATTATTTACAAGCGGTATTATGGACGTTAATGTCTGTCGGTCTCTCATCGATGAAATCCTTGGTGATTATCACAGTGATTGAGGGTATACAATTAGATCAGTGACAATAAAATAAGATGATTATACATAATAATCAACGTAGACCTATAATGGTCTGGGTAATAAATTCGCGATTACCAACATACAAAGTTACCTACAGAGATGGACTCGGCGATATTGTTCAGGGTCTATTTAGAAGGATAGCCCCAAAAGCAATACCGATTGCAAAGCAACTGGGAATGAAAGCTATTGACGTTGTTCGTGATAAAGATATTGGTGTTGTTGGTGATGTTGCTGGTAAAGCATTCTCAGCATTCAAGGAAAGACTAGCACGATTAATACAAAGAAAACCTCAGCCAGTAAAGTTACCCAGTACTGAAGTTATACCTGCAAATGTTAGTAAAATAATAATACAAGCTGCAAATAAAAAACTAGCAGAGTTGGCCTGTGTACCCATATCAGAAAAAATATATAAATACAAGTCTGATAGGAGGAAGTGGTCTTCGTGTTAGACGATAGCAATTATCATAAAATGTTCAAACGTGTATCTGATCCAGCATTTGACATTGACGCACCAGCTCTCAAAGATGAGTCTGTGCGTGATTATCCGTATTATTCATATGAAGCACGACAGCCGAATCAGCATGGTCGAATTGAGATGCAGGTTCAGGATACAAGCAGATATTTCATACCCGCTGAAGCATTAATTGAAGTAGAAGGAGAACTTGTAACAGACGCCGTCGCTAGTACACCATACGGAGCTGATGTCAGAGTTAGTTTTGTTAATAATGGCATTATGGCGTTATTCAGAAGTGCTATTTACATGATTGATGGAAAAGAGTTTGAATCAATTCAAGATAATGTTGACGTTGCCACAACGATATTAGGTCTAGCAAGATATTCAGATGATTATAGAA
This sequence comes from Sinohyriopsis cumingii, assembly GCA_028554795.2. Classification (NCBI taxonomy): domain Eukaryota; kingdom Metazoa; phylum Mollusca; class Bivalvia; order Unionida; family Unionidae; genus Sinohyriopsis; species Sinohyriopsis cumingii. The sequence goes on from CM068824.1 coordinate 55,352,017, forward strand.
GATCAGCTGGTCCGTCAATGATGTTTGCTAAGGATAATTATGACCAACCTGATGACAGACCACATCTTAAGGTACAAGTAACACGAGACAGTGTGACTGATCCACAACCAGCTAGCCCGGCGCTGCATTTTCGATGTAACAGAGTACCAACCCAATTTCAACTTAGGATTTACAACACGTCGATTACTGCTGAAAGGTGCTCGTAAAAAATTTTCGTGCTCAATTCCATTATCACACATATTTGGATTCTGCAGTTAATTACAGAGCAATCACTGTTATACTCTCGGATAAAGCAAAGTTAATTGAAGGTGTTGGTGGACGAATGAGAGTTATTGATGCCCCAGTAGAAAACATGTAATTAAATCGCTCATGATATTGTAATGTCATATCACCATGTTAGTGTCAGTCTGACTCCTGGTCAGATTAAAAAACTACAGTCAGTATTTGAAAAGAATTCTGGAACAAAAATGACTGAACGTCAACTCAAGCACTTCAATAACGCCAAACGATCAAATACCGGTGTTAAATTTGATCTTTTTGTGGATGCCATTAAAGTCGTGGTTAAAACAGGTGGTATATTTCCACTTCTTGCAGCTATACCAGCGTTAATAGCCGCTGACGTTCCAGCTGTTGCAAAAGCAGCTGCACTTGGTGCTGTTGGAATTGCTGCTGGAATGGCATTAAACAAAGCAACAGGAAAAGGAATAAAGACTTCTAAAAAAGGAAAGAGTCTAAGATTGCCAGGAACCCCTCATTGGTACGGAAAAGGTCTGAGACTTCCTCGAACGCTAATTCTTCCAATGTCAAATTTTGATTTACTTAATGCTGCAAAAAAATTAAAAAATATCAAACATTTCAGAGGTGTTTTATGCATGATCAATTACCAAAACAACGAAGTGGTTGTAATTCAAGATAAGCAAGGAAAATTAAAAACAAGCAATCTTTCATTGAAATATATTATCGTTTAAATTAATGGAGTAACTGAAAATAGCATAGCTGTGTTTGATAGTAATGTAAAAATTAAACCTGGTGTTATTATGTCGACGATATTACATAATATTCGTGGTCGAGTACAAAAATCCGGTGATACAATCACTGGTCCTCTCAATATGTCTAATAATAAATGTACTGATCTTTGAGAACCAGAATCAGACAATGACGCTGCAACGAAGAAATTCATCCTTCCAATGATGAACCCGTTAGTTTCAGTTAATGATGCAATAACCACATTTAAATCTGATTATAATACTGATGTGGACCCATTTTTGAGTTTCGCAATAGAGTAAATGGAGTTTTTGATGATTTTTTTGGGAAAACCAATAGTTGTTGATATTAATCTCTCTGACGTAAAAAAATTACTGACAGTATAGTATATACAGTAGCGTCTGGACAAGCATTATGGTCACCAGTCAATTAAACATCGCGCTGAGGTTACCGGTATATGCAGGCTCTCAGTACTTGGCGTTACAACATTTACGATATCTACCACAATTTCACGGCGTTATCCAATCATGACTCCTTCAGGTGGATCTCCTGGATATATGTTAGTGATGTTGGAGCAATGTGTGTGTGTGTGTGTGTGTGTGTGTGTGTGTGTGTGTGTGTGTGTGTGTTTAGATTTTTAACGTAGCTTTAACAATGTTTCAGTCATATCGCTATGTTGTCTGCAATGTGGCAGTTTATAGTGATGTCTAGCACTGGGGCATCATGCCGCAGACATGTAGCATGATGTCCCACCCAGTCACAAAATCCTGACACCAGGCCAACCAGTCCTAACACTGACCTCTTAATGCTGAGCGCCAAGCGAGGCAGCTGTTAGCACCATTTTTGTAAGTCTTTGGTATGAATCGGCCGGGGATCGAACCCACGACCTCTCGCATCCGAGGCGGACGCTCTAACCACTAGGCCACCGGAGCAGTCAGATGATGTTGGAGCAAAACGACGACGAAATATTTGTAGTGGAACCCGAGGAAAAAAACTCGGCTTGATTTATTATTAGTGTCTTGAATTAGTCGTTAAATTCCCACCTAATTAAAATATAATGAGCATTCCGATCAACGTTCAACGTTTTAGATACAATCAGGCACGTGAATGGCAAACTGAAAAATATCGTTGACGAATATAGAGTAAAAGTAAAGCAATATTGCAGACGTGCAGTTGTTGTTGATATCAGCGAGTCTCGGCGATGGAATAATATCAGATTTTGAGTTTACACATATGATGACTGTGATGGAATCCACGTCTGATTTAAATAATAATAATAATAATAATAATAATAATAATAATAATAATAATAATAATAATAATAATAATAACAATAATAATAATAATGTCAACCCCGAACGAGTTATTACAACAGACTGTCGTTAATACAACTCCGTCAAGAACAACGATATCAGTAAGCTCAACCAATCCTGAATTTAGTGTTAACTTTCCAACTGCTATTCCAGTAAAAGAAATAGTGCTAGCACAATTACGAATATATTACAGCTGGCCAAATATCAGATCAAGATCATTTGGTGGTTTACCAACAAATAATTCACTGGTATTTGCAAATGATAATAAACCCGACGGTACTCCCGATTGGCAAGATGTTGGCGAACCCACTGGTAATTATCAAATTGAACAAATCAACGATGAATTACAACGCAGAATTAAATCTAAAATAGCTATCGCAAGATTATGTTATAGATATGTATCAATCATCAATCAGAAGTGTGTTATGATGGCCTGAAATTCCGCTTGTTCATCAAGGACCACCAGAACCACAACGCTACGAAATCTTCATAGACAAGAAAATATTCTTAAAGGATCCAGAATATCTATAAAAAAAAAATATCCATGGAATAGTGGATATCATCATTTTGAATTTGATGAAAAAGATTCTGGCCATCCAAAAGTTTTGCCTACTACCAAATATGTTGTTGGAGTTCCTTCTATCCTACCAGAAGATTTATTTAATTTTTCTGAAACTCCTAACGAAGAATTTATTAATGTATGTGCTAAAAGAATTAAAAATGAGCATCAAATTATATTCAATACCCTACGAACTTTATTTTCTAGTATCATACAATACTACAAAAACGACTTAAAACAACAAATCATTGAAACAATAAAACATCTGAATCAAGTTATATCAGCCGTTGAGTATGTCAGTTTAGTTATTATTGAATCTGTAATCTTCGGACGGTATAGACTTACGAGCCAACCATGTAAACAATTATTTGCTGATCGTTATAAAATAACCGAAGCAGAATTATCAACATTCGGAACCGACGAACTAAAAAAATCAGTCAACGATCTTATCAATGAAAACTTTCCAAAAATTGTTGAGTCATGGAGAAAAATATCCCCACCATCAAATATTCTCAAACATAATGATCCGTACGGTGGAGGTCGTCATATTTCACCATGGATTGTTAATATAACATCAACAATTGCAGTTAATATTGAATGTGATGCAATTGACGGCAGCTATCACATCGATCTTGAAAAATCAAATCGGGTTCAGCGAGGATATATTCTGTATACATTTACGCCTCAAGTACCTGGATATTTGATTGTACAAGAGTCTATTAATCCTGTCTATTTACGATGTCATAATCCGCTATTATCAAGGATACATATTCAAATACTGACCAATCCAGACACTTGCTTCATTTGAGACAGAAAAATCGGAATATAAATTTGCAGGTGAGATCATAGATCTTCACGTTAGTGATTGATTTTCAATCCTGGTTCATAATCAGGGGTAATATATATATATATATATATATATATATATATATATATATATATATATATATATATATATATATATATATATATATATATATATAACAAATGTTATTTTTACTGACTCTCGCTCAGATTTCAGGTTTATGATACTTAAAATAACGAAAATCAGTCAGATTTTATAATTGAGGGGGTCAAATGGTACTCAAAATAACGAAAATTAGTTAGATTTTATAATTTGATGGGTATATTACCCACAATTTTTTCAGATTATCAAACAACTTTATCTAATTGATGGGTATATTACCCATAACTTTTCAGATTATCAAACGATTTCATTAAGAGTTTTTATGTTCAGTAATTTTACTATTGATTTTATCGTTATTAATATTATTTCAGATTATCAAACAATTTCATCAAATTGATGGGTATCTTACCCAAATTAAATAAGATTATCGAACAATTTCATCAAACTGATGGGTATATTACCCAAATTAAATCAGATTATCAAACAATTTCAGTAAATGGCTCGGACATTTATGTAATCTTCTGCTAATCATTCTACAAAAAGGAAAACTTATCACTTTGAATGCGCACATCAGAAACTATGTATTATATTTAATTAAAACTTCTAGTTGCTCTTAGATAACTTACATTACCCAAATCACTCTGACAAGGTGACCCAAAGCGTTTCAAAGAAAAACTGTGTACCTGGTGCGTGATTTTAGTTCGCTTTTATCATAACTAACTGGTGTGCTTTCCGTCAACCATGTCGATTTTGTGTATCAGACATGCATAAACAGGTACACCCAGTCCAGTGCAACATGAACTGCGACAAGCTGGCACCAAAGAAGACAATCCGTTTTCAATCCCAAAGTAAATACAAACCAGAACTACTGTGCTAGGTAGGCGTCAAAACAAGTTAATCGGTTTTCAGGCTGAACTAGAAGAAAATGTAAAGCAAATTATAAGTTACACATTTAGTTTCTGTGTCAAGATGTAAAATATTAGTCTCATGCCTTCTACCTGAAAAGTGGGGAGATGGTAGGTGGGTCAAAATACGAACCAATCTAGTGAGACCTTAGCAGGCTCTGACTTACTTGGCCGATTTCCAGCTGTCTGTGTGTGGGGAGTAGGGGTGGGGGGTGTATGTGTTTTGGAATTTTAACGTAGCTTTAACAACATATCGCTACGATGTCTGTGGTGTGGCAGTTTATAGTGATGTCTAGCACTGGGGCATCATGCCGCAGAGATGTAGCATCATGTCCCACCAGGTCACATTATCCCCAGGCCGACAAGTCCTAACACTAAACTCTTAATGCTGAGCACCAAGAGAGGAAGCTGTTAGTACCATTTTTATAAGTCTTTGGTATGACTCGGTCAGGGTTCTAACCCATGACCTCTCGCATCCGAGGCGGACGCTTTAACCAACACCTTTTAAATCTTCGCTAGCCAAGGTTTCGACCTGATGACCCTATCTACACCTTGGAGTAACGAGCAGATATTTCTGTGCTTAGTGTCTGTGAATTTTATTGAATACGGCGGCAAGCCACCACATCCAATCAAAATTAAACTGTTCAAATTTGAACACTGTTCCTACATGATCGAGACAAGGGGACCACACAACTTGAATGGACTGATCAATAAACAATTTCCCACCGCCGGTCTGGCGTTTATACAAATACCTTTCACTCAAATACATCTGTGATGGCTTCTCTGTGGTACGTGGCCATAATTTCGATGTTAAACTTACAAGGTATCCTTTTTCGTAAATTGCCTCCACCATTTTTGGCCGATGTACAATGCACCGCTGTTACACGCTATTGGTTAGTTGGTATTACATGCAAAAGGAGGCAACTCATGAAATCCAATAGCTGTCGCTAGGACAAAGCCCTAAAATATCTGTTCGATCCGCCAAGGTGTAGATAGTGTAATTATATCGGAGCCTTGGCTAGCGAAGATACCATTTATGTCATTTTATTAGCTTCAATATCGGTCTCTTCAACACGCGTTTGGTTTATTTCACGGCACCAGTACTTTTCACTCAACACGCGTTTGGTTTATTTCACGGCACCAGTACTTTTCACCAAAAGTAGCGCACTTGCCACTCGCATGCCATGCAGGTTCCAAGTTGGTCTGCTGGTCTGAAGTTATATGACAAAATAACAGCTGTAATGAATGCAATCGGAACACAAACCTTAAAGCACAATCTCATTTACAACAAAGCAAGATAAGCAAAAAATTCCACGTCTGCATTATGCGAAAGTTTTGTCATGAGCAACTTACAATAATCACCGATGGATAAAATACAAGAAACTACGAAATTAGTATGATATTATTGTACTATGTATGTATGTTGTTGTTGTTGTTGTTGTTGTAGGGTTTAACGCCATTTTTCAGCACACGATAGGCTATACATGGCGGCCAATATTAACGGTGGAGGAAGAACCCGGGAAAACATTGGAAAAAAAACACCGACCCATGTATGTATGTATGTATGTATGTATGTATCTATGTATCTTTGTATGTATGTATGTGTGTGTGTGTGTGTGTGTGTGTGTGCGTTTGTGTGTGTACGTGTGTGCGTGCGGTTGTATGTATATATTTGTACATGTATGCATGTGCTAACGTTTTTAATTGTAATGCAGGCCTAATACCGTAATATGGGGGCATAGTGATTGATTTACGGACTCGAAACTTGGGCTAAACTACAAACTTGTAAATATTGGGTTCATTTTTTAATGCTGTAATATATATATATATATATATATATATATATATATATATATATATATATATATATATATATATATATATATATATATATATATCTTGCCCTGACACTTAAACATGTTTGTACGTGCTCTTGTGCTCTGAATTTTCGACGCACAATACCGTGAGCTTTATTACAATAAGTAAGAAGAAGAAGAAGGAAAGCAATCTGGGCAAGACGCCCAAAGTAACATTTGATGATAATATTTATTATATCCGTATTTTAAAATCTGAACACTTCCCTTTTCTCCGGGACTGATCTGATCTTGAATCGGAACTAATCGTGAATATATCTTATAGTGCAATATTTTACTATATTGCACACCTTCATATTGCACTCACATCTACAACAAGTGTGCCCAATAGTGTATCAGGAACTTCGTTGTAAACAAATCATGTACACTCATGTAGTAGACGCTTTACGTTTTGGTTTGATTCAAATTGTTTCTGAGTGAATTAAAGCGGATCTTTCATGGACTGCCACATACCAGCTGCTTTGCAATATTCTGCGTTAACTTTTTTGATACAATGTTTCGGATTTAGGCTAGCGATAGACGCCAGACAGGTCATAAAATTGCTGGGTCGCTACAAATAGCATGCAAGTGACACGACATAAACGTGTCTTCTTTAGCTGGTAATATACTAACAGTTTAAGATCCGGAATTTCCTCAAAATGTACTTTCATAGTTCTGCAGATCCGAATTACATGAGCCATGTCATGGGTTCTAAAGCTTGATTACACATTTCGAAATTGTACTGTAATTTCGATTACATTCCAAGTGCAATTGCATCCTCCTTACTGCACTCAAAATGAAATGAACATTATATTCCATAGCGTCTCTTTGATAATTACAATTGAAAAACTTCATATTTTCCCACATTATGATTCCAAATATTCAATGACAGAACAGAAACACACTTGCAGATGTCAACACACTGCTCCCTCGCTGCTGAAATGAGATGTATTTCATGTGGATTTGGCACAGACAAATCCAGTCCATAATCACGAAATTTCGTAGAATCTACAAAAATACCAAAATCTATTCATTGCAGACCGAATGGGAAAGTTGTTGCAATGCGCATTCATTCACAGTATGACTCTGAATTTCAGTTTTAAGTAGACCAAATCGCCATTTTCTTTCGAAAGTGATGTCTAGCGCGCGGAATGCGGGACGTCTTGGCCCATAGCATAGTCGGTCCATTTACGAACTCGGTCCATAATATACTCGGTCCACATAACGAACTTGGCCCATCACGTACTCGGCCCATTGTGTGTTCTGTCAGCCTTTTTGTCCACTATTTATCATATTGGGGACATCATACAAAATATTTCTTTTTATTTTGCAATATTGTCTGTTTGACGAAAATTACTGCATTTCTTTTTGATAGCAATATGCATGATTGCCGTTCATCTTCTCTATTCCGTCTTTCGATAAGCCACGGAAGTTCCAGCCTTATTTTGTATTTCGTGCTTTGAGGGTACTGAATTTCAAGTATAATCTATGCATCATTTCGATGAAGTAAATACCCTTATCGACAATTAAATCAGATTTTTATCTAGAATATGCGCAAAGAGTGATGTTAACAAAGGTTTTTTGGCAATCAACACGGAGGTGCAAGGTGCACGCGCATTATAGTGTGGGCATTTGCATATACAATCTTGACATCTGTGAAAACAACCCATGCGAAGAGTAATTAAATGTTTTATTTATATTTTTTAATTGTCAGTCGTATATATTCGACGTCCTGATATATTGACCCAGTTTAGTACCTGAATAAAGTCTATATGATGATCAATGTTCGTGTGGTAGATTCTGGTGACATCTAAGGTGCTGTATATTCCACAATCATGATTGGATTGATTTGACTTAAGTATATTAACATTAATATGTACAACGACAAGCAATGTTTGATCATTCTGCTCATTTGTGTATATATGACCACGCTGATGTATACTACTTAATTCCAAGAGTAAAATGTTTTTTAGTTTTTTTAAAACATACGATATTTTTACGTTTAAGCAGAAAGGAGGGTGAACAGACCATTTCTAGGAGCATCTATTTTTTGAAAATAAACCTTCTTACGAAAACGACACACAAGCGTCTTTAACACTAAACCGAAGCCTGTAACCGGGTTGCGCTAAAAAAAAAAAAACGATGTCTCTAACCGGGTTAGCGTATTTTTGTTATTTTTTATTGCCGCTTGTGTGTCAAATTTTTATGCGTCCTTGTTTACCGAACCGGACATTCACTGTTGATCGTCACCTTCCCTACTGCTGGTGGCGTAAAAAAATGTGGCAGGTCTCTCATCGAAAACTTTTATCGAGACCTATGCGATATCGCGACCGAGAATCATGTAAATTTATGGTGATAAATCCATGAGGAATCGCACGCGCTTTTGAAATGAAGTTTTTAAACTTGATTATATCCATGTCTCCTGAGCACAAAGTCCAGTGGATTTTTCTTAATGTGTGGTTATCAATACCATTAAAGCCAACCAAAATATTGCAGTTATCTCTGATCACTTTAGGTATTTGCACATATCGCTGAGTAACATATATAATATCTGTTTTTATGTCTGCCTCGGGAAAATATCCGAGCTGGATTTGATTCTTTATCTAGCATCACATCATCGTATACTACGATATTGTTAATACTACCATGAAGATCATCTACCAGCGGCGCATCGTTGATGTCAGTGATAAAATCAGTAATATCATTACCGTCCTCGTTCAACAATTTTACATATTCATTAGAATCTTCAAGCACTTCGTATCATCTCTGATCATCTACAGATGGTGCCACTTAATATAACTTATCCCACTTGAGCCATCAGATTATCAGGTTAAGTAACAATTGGGTCTTACCAGACCCAGATAGACCTATGATAACTGCTCTGATATAATTTGGTAGCGTTTGATGATGCTTGACTGGCTCTTGATCTCGTGTCACTGAGAGATCAATGACATATATGTTGTAGATAGATAATAATTATATGGATTTATAATGTGTTCGATGCAGATCACCCACCCCCACAAGTTGATTAAAAACAATAACGACGAGGAATAAAAAGCGTGCACTTACATGCAAGTGTGTAAAAATGTGGTACAAAAAATATAACTTTATCTCCCGCGCAACAGGCGGAGATATCGCTGCTTCACTGGGAAATCTACCAGGAGCTCCATGGGCTAAGTATTCTGGCGAAAAGCATATTCCTGGATATATTTATTGTGGTCCTGGAACCCAACTTGATGAGAAAGATCAACCAAGATCTGGAGAGTATCTAATAAATGCTACTGATCAAGCGTGCCACGTTCATGATGTTGCGTATAAAAACAAAGATTTACAATAAAGATATATTGCAGACGGGAAGTTGATTCATACTCTAAAGTCTGTAAACAAATCTCTCAGAGAATTACTCGCTACTTTTTTATAAGATCTGCGATGAAAGGTAAACTATTGCTAGGGGTCGGTAACTAATCATAGATAACTGTTACATGAACGAAATCTATTATAGCCCAAGATGATATTGGAGGGGTAGAGCAGCTATTAGTAAACCTGTTGATGCAGCAGGTGTCGCACACTCTGTTGATGCAGATTAGTTAGCACGACAGGCAATACGGAAAATTATCTACCATTACCTAAAATTCAGTACGCACCCTCAATGAAGTTCATCAAGCAGTTATTTTGCTTTTACCACGTGATACTTTTAAAACTGGTAGACGTCAATCGCGCACATACAAATACGCGTTGGCTGTCGTTCACGTTGGAAGTAGATATAAAGAAGTAGAACCAATATCAACAAAAACAGCAACTGAAGTTGCATCTGCGTTTGAACGAGGACCCATGCGATGTGCACAGTTGCTACAGATTGATCCTGGCAAAGAATGTGTTGGTGCAGTAATATCGTTGATGCAACAACAACGTCTAAATCCGACGAGGTCACACCGCAACTCATCGCAATCAGGAAATCGTTTAACGATTTAAACGAACACTTGCTGAGCGATTGTTTGGATATCAATATGCGCAGGAAATATCCTTGAACAAAGTTCAGTCGGACAAGAGATCTCGTGAATGGGTTGCAAGACTACCAAGTGTGATAGCTGCATTAAATAATGAAATTACTCGTGGAATTTCTATGAAACATATAAATGCAATCACAAAAAAACGCATACCAGTACAACGACGTGACTCTTTCTCAAAACTACCAGTACTAGGTAATGTGACTGTCAGAAATTATTACGAACCTGGTGAACTTGAAGGTGGTAAAAAAAGCGACTGATCCCGTCTGGAGTGTAACCACACTGTGTAAGATCCACGGGTATACCTGCAATCAACAAACTGAATTCAGCTGCTCATCAACGTGAATTTGTACGTGAACAATTACAAGTAATTCCTGAAGATACGCAATTACCACCGCCTTCACTTTTGTGAAGGATGATTCGCTAGCAGGACACCAGCTCCTCGACGTCGGTTATATGGTTACATTCAAGACAGGTCAACATAACATTTTCGCGTGTGTGGCCGAGACCACTATTAATTCTGTCCACGGTAAACTGTCGTACGTCGCTAGGGGAATAATGACACAACATTACTGTGTTGCAGCTCACACAGTGTTTATTTTGTCGGCATTTCAGTTTCATGGTAAACTTAACATCAAGATCGAAGTCGAGATTACTTTTTTTGGGGGGGCACATCTTTGATAACGAGCCAATTGTTTTATTTATTTGATTATATCTGCAATGTCCCAGTTATCCTGAATAACTTCAGGAATAATTCTTCGTAGCTGGGCCATTATCCTTACTCTCGACACCGCCAGATAAACTAAGTTCGACCATTCAATACGATCATCTACAATCCAAATATTTATATCGCTGATTGTCAATCCATGCGATGAATGAATCGTTATTGCATATCCTAAAGCCCAGCACGATGGCCCGGTGCTAGCACCGGGTGTTAAGGCTTTCTCAACAGCATCAATTGGAACTAAATCATTGTCATTTAATACAATGTTTTGTTTTTCACTAGCCCCAGGAATTTCAACATTAATATTTAGTTTACGTGTATCTGCTGAGCGATAATACAATGGTATGGGTAGATCTGAAAATTTCTCTTTAAGTAACATAAATGCTGCTGAAGTGAATCAAGAACTGGCTTCCGACTTGTATTTATCAGATCCGTTTATCTCCACATATTTAAAAAATCATTCATAGATGTTTATGGAATCACCTCACGTATTATTTCACATTAAATTTAATATGGTTGTAGTCTGGTCAACTTTTCAAAATCCTCAGCGTTGAATCAAGCGCCCGGTGATCATCAAATATCTTCTCAAAATAATCTACAAACATATTCAGCCATTCATGCGGAGATGATCCGACAAAAGGTGATGGTTGACCATGATCGCCGCACATGATAACAGTAGTGTTTCGAGTCAATAACCAATCAATAAATATTTTTAATACTTCCACGGATACGGTACATATTTCATCCCAAATAATGATTTTAGGGATATATTTCTCATCCATTCGTTCAGGAGTCTACGCATCTCCTTTACATCTAAAGAAGCTGTCGTAAGTATGAGATTCTGTGTGTGGGCGTCAAAACAACAATGTCAAGATTCCATGAACCATGGTTCAGTCATAATTCAATCGCATGTGTTATTTTACCAGACCCACCGCACCCGTTAAGATAAACTGTTTTATTTCTGGCCACAGAATCATATACCGATGGTGCTTATGATGGTTGTAAATTTCGACTATTTTTATAATATACATCCTTAGATTCAAGGTCGGTAGATTCAGAATAACTGAGTATTTGTTCTCTTTTTATTCTCCATTTGCCCCATGATGCATCGGTACCAATCTTTAACGGCTCCGCTTGTTTTTTATCCATATAAAACGAATCTGTGGCAACTCTGACTGAAGTATTAGGAAATCTGTTTATCATCGATGATACATTTTTAGAAACGTAAGCGAGCATCGAAGATCTTAAATGAGTAAACTGTGGTTAATCGCCATCAATATAGCTAACAATTGTTCCATGTTTAGTTCCATTCAATATGTAGTTATTGTTCCGACTTTAAACGTGCCTCTCTCTGTTGTATCAGCAATTATGAAATCAAGTTCAGCATCGTCGATGATTAATCTTGTGCAGTGTCGTTTATGATCACATAAACCTCCTTGTGTAAACTAACCAATTATTTTTCTGTCAAGATCTTTTGCAAGTTTTGTTTCGTATTCTAAAGCATCGGGATTGCGCTCAAAGATCTCGTCCAGAATAGATCTTTCAACGACAGGCAATCAAACTTGTTTCTGTGGACTATACGATCTTATTGCTTCACTTCCGGTTAACGATATTAAAATTTCCGCACCAAGCAATTATTGGATCCCAACCGCGTTTACTAAAATGACGACCAAAGCAAACAGCGACAATAGGATGAAGGTTTTCGGTGAAAATTCGAACGATTCAATACATGCAAATCAAGTTAAATTGAAAGTTGGTAAAGATCCATATATCGCAACTCGAGTCAGATCGTGTGTTGGATGTACAAATCGCTTAAAATACATAAAACACTCTGCCATTCCAAGGAAACTTCCAGGATAACATGCAACCATATCAACTGAGAAAAAAATCCCTAAAATCGTATTTACTTTTCTGCAACCCGCCGTGTCTGTATTCGAAAGAGCTGCGTTGTATATCGTCAAGAAATTCCGATCTTGGCGGTTTCCATTAATTTTTCTCCTGAGCAAAGTGAACAGCAACTGATGGAACGGTAAAACAATTACCGAGTAATCGTTCAGCATCATCGATATATATCAACGCAAGATTTTTCATTTCGTCATGAAGAGATTCTGTACGATAAATGTCTCCATTAGGTCGAACAAACTGATCATAATCGCCATCGTAACTTAGAAAAAACTGGTTATTTCAGATTCACTGTTGGGAAAACAAAGTATCTCTGTCACAGATTTGTTTATGAGTGGTGTATGGCCTGATCAAAGATGGTCTTGTGATTGATCACATTAATGGCCATAAAGTCGATAATTCTTAGATTAATCTTCAAGTTATTATACAGAATCCGGATTGTGAACGTGGAAATACCGGAAATAATGATAAGCGTGCAAGACCAGTTAAAACTGTAAACAAAGAGACAGGCGAAGAAATAATATTTCCATCGTCATATGCAGCTGGCAAACATTTTGATATTTGCCGGGCTTCAGTGCAGATATGTGTCGCAGGTAATACAGCCAAATCAGCATTTGTAAAGAAATACAAACAAAAAATAATATTTCAGTATCTAGCGACAGATGCCACCACCCCTGAATATACTGTGGCCCAATTTTGAATTTTGTTGTAGTTGTTTTTCAATTGTATGCAGAAACACGCCATATGAAGGGAGATAACTCTGTCGAGTAAATCTTCCTCAACCTCTAGTGCGATTTAAGAGCAGCCTCGCTTGTAACTGCCTAATATTATATGACGACCGCGGATTTTGTTTTCTAACCCCATCTCATGTATGTGACAGCCCTTGACTTTATCAGGGGGTAATAGTCAAGAAAACAAGAGGAACAGACAAAGATAAAAATAAGCCACGCCCCTTTTGATGTAATCCATGTGAGTTATTTTTGGATTTCCAGGTAAGGTAATTTCATAATAATTTTTAAAATATATAATAGTAATAAGAGTTCCGTGGGCGAGTGGTTAAGGCTATGGATTTTCATACTCAAAGTCTGACGATGAAGTGGCTACTAGCGCTGGTATAGCTGCAAGAAGTGGAAATATACCGTCCGTCTTGGCCGTGTCTTTAATGGCACCGGCAGAAAGATCAAGTTTATCACCGGTCTTTGATCGTTTGGCGTCATTGCAGTGCTTGAGTTGACGTTCTGTCAGTGATAGTGTATTTGGGCCCTTCAGATGGCTTGCGATCTATGCTGATTCCAACGATATCGTTGTTTCTGAAAACTTCTTTAGAGCAGATTGTAGGTTTTTAATCTGACCAAGAGTCAGAGCAACACTAACATGATGATACGACATTAACATCTCATAGGTGATTTAATTACTGATCGGGATCACAAGATATCCAATTGCATGTTTTCCACAGGGGCATCGGGGCCCCGAGAGGCCAAGTGGTCTAAAGCGCTCTCCGTCACGGATTACTGCCATCTCACCTCTGTCTGCGTAGGTTCGAGTCTCGGGCTCGGCCAATGTGGATATGTGAGAAAGCTTGCCGGTAGCTTCTCGTGGGTCGGTGGTTCTTTCCAGGATTTCCCGGGTTCTTCCTTCACCATTAATAATGGCCGCCATGTATAGCCTATCTTGTGCTGAAAAATGGCGTTAAACCCTAAAACAACAACAACAGCAACAAAAATCCACAGGGGCATCAATAACACTCATTCGTCCACTAACACCTTCAAGCAGCATTTTTTTTGCCTGAGAGTATAACACCGATTGCTCTATAATTAGATGCCGTCACTGTGGTAGGTGTGGGGTGGGGTGCTTCCAATATTTTATTTAAATTATTACAGAAGTCCCACCCAGGATTGAATTTGGTTGGAGTTAAATTAGTGAAAGATAGATGAAAAGCTCCGAGCCCCTAGTCAGCAATGCCGATGGTTAAATGATTGAATAGACATAAAAGTGGAATTCAACGAATAACAATTTTTTAAAAATTCAATAATCAAACGATTAAAATTTCCCAGGTACTCTCCTCCCGCTCGACCCTGTGATAGCCTATTGCATCATTTAATCCATAGTGTGAGATAACTTTCCAATTGTCATTGTATTCTACTCATCTGTGTATTCTTCTCTCCTATTCCTCCAATTCCTTTTCCTCTTCCTCCCGACTGTCTCCAAATTCCTTCTCCTCCTCGACTTCTCTATAATCTTCCTCCTCCACTTTCTCCTCCTCGACTCCTTTTCTCCTCCTCCTCGACTCTCTCCACCGACTAGACTTGTCGACACCGACTGCTCTGTTAGTCTCACTTCCGTCTCCTCTCTCAGAGGTTCGGGACTCATCTGAACCGAAAGTTCTGCCCCCCCCCAAAAAAAAATAAGCTTCCTATGAAAACACAAGGACGGTACAATATTTTCCTTAGAGCTCTCGTCTCACACTACACTCAGCCTATAATCAGATAACGGCTATTCAATTTCTTCGGCGACCGCTCCGGAGGCCTAGTGGTTAGAGCCTCTGCCTCAAAAGCGGGAGGTCGGGGGTTAGATCCCCAGCCTAGTCATACCAAAGACTTACAAAAATGGTACTAACAGCTGCCTCGCTAGGCGCTCAGCATTAAGAGGTTAGTTTTAGGACTGGTCCACCTGGTGTCAGGATAATGTGACTGGGTGGGACATTATGCTACATGTCTGTGGCATGATGCCCCAGTGCTAGACATCACTATAAACTGCCACACTGCAGACATCGTAGCGATATGACTAAATAATTGTTAAAGCTACGTAAAAACACACACACACACACACACACACAATTTCTTCGGTCACACATTCATTCATATCGAAATACTCATACGTTCTTGTATGGTAAAACAACATCGTAACAAAAGCACTGTTACTTTTCATACTTACATCAATACATTGCGTCACATCAGTACATATTCCTAATCTCATCATACTCAACAATATCACAGCAATGAGACGCATTTCTTTACCTCATACAAAGTACACCAATATTCAAATAGCCATGCTCTGATATATCCGTACATCCACATTAACTAATATTACATACTTCAACCATTTTCCAAATTCACAATTCAAGCATGTGTTAAATCTATGATATCACATGAGTAAATGCACTAGTTTACTACGAAGTAACCTAATAGCGAATTACAAAATTAATTCTCACCACAAGCTACATAAATCTGTACATATCCCTCAAGCTCACTTCTCAAATGCGCATGTAAATTAAACACTACAAAGGTAATTCAGCGCACTAAACGATCCTATTAAATAAGTTTATATGCTATACATAATTACAATTACAATGCCGCAATATTCTGCAAAAATCGAGCATATAACTTACTGACCTTGACGAAGCTTTGTCTTTCCTTAGAATCTCCTCTCTAAGTTTACGAGTGGCTCTCTCAAAGTAACCCTGTATTGCTGAGCAATCTTCCTACGCGAGACTAAATTTTCGCTTGCTAGTTAGAAGTTATAATTCGGATCGAAATTGTTATCACACCCTCCGTCTCAATTTCGATTCGATGTCGCTTTTTCCCGATCCAATTAAAACTTAGCGGACAATGTCCTTCTCTCTGTCTGTCCACGTTGGGACGGATTTAGAACACACCCCGCTTCCCTCTTGCGGGTTCCTCTGATCTTAGGACAACGCTGTAACACATAGGTGGGAAGTCGCGCTATCTAACGTTTGTGCTGATTCAAGATGCCGGACCTTCTCTCTGGTCACGGTAACCTTGCGTAAGACATTAACTCTAGCCCGCGGAAATTTCAGGCATCAAACCATGGCTTGTAATAATACCTTAGTTTATACAAGACTTACGAACTGGGGCTGAGCAAACGTGACACTGTGCAACATGATTATTCTCACAGTTCAGTATTAAGTCCTCGGCTAGTTCTTGATGTTCATTTATTCTCAGTGAAACTTTAATAACACCAGGGGCCCAGAGTGGCCGAGTGGTGTAAAGTGCTCGTGGATCGGTGATTCTTTCCAAGGTTTTCCCGGGTTCTCCCTTCATCATTGATACTGGCCGCCGTGTATAGCCTATCTGAAAAATAGCGTTAAACCCTATAATAACAACAACAACAATTACTAACACCAAGTTTGTCAAATATCATTGTGTTATATACTTGTGAGTTTACTCGTTCGGTATTTTGGAACGCAATGAATATATGTCGCGGTGTTATTCGGTCAATGAGGGTATCATCGTTGGCATCCACAGTGAACGTTTTGCCATCATTACTTTACCTGCATCATCAATAGTTCGCCAGACTGCATCATCGTCGATAGCCGTTCTTACAAGTACAACTGTGTGCTCGGCTCCAAAAATAACCTTTCTAACATTTCTGCAAAATCCAACGATATGTGACAGTGGAATTGCTCATGAAAATCTTCTGCTTCCATCCTTCAGCATTAATTGACGTGCTGCGAATCCTAAATTTAATTCTGGATTGACACCGGCCACACGTCAGCGTCATCGTCGTCGGCGAAGTCGTCTTATATTATAATATCTGTTGTCAGGGTGGTCAGAAGTATCCCTCATAAGCATCATTGACTGACCAGATGATCTTGAATAATCATCGTAATATCTTGCTAGACCCAATATCGTCGTGGCAACGTCAACGTTTTCCAGGCATGATTCAATGTTTTTTTCCGTCGATGTTATACGTGGCACTGTTGAACAACTCCATAATGCCATTATTAACACAACCAACTCTAACATCAGCTCCATATTCAGCATCATCTATTTTTAGAATTTCGCCTACTTCAATATAGGGGCCCCGAGTGTCCGAGTGGTCTAACGCGCTCTCCGTTACGGATCATTGCCATCTCACCTCTGTCTGCGTAGGTTCGAGTCTCGGATTCAGCCAATGTGGGTATGTGAGAAAGCTTGCCAGTAGCTTCTCGTGGGTCGGTGGTTCTTTCCGGGGTTTTCCCGGGTCCTTCCTCCACCATTAATACTGGCCGCCATGTATAGCTTATCGTGTGCTGAAAAATGGCGTTAAACCCTACTACAACAACAACAATCTACTTCAATAAATGTTTCAGCGGGTAAGAAATGTTTGCTTGTATCCTGAGGTTGCAGCTCAATTCTTCCACGCTGATTTGGTTGTCGTGCTTCATTCGATAATACTGATAATCAGGAACCGATTCATCTTTGAGGACTGGCGCATCCATATCAAATGCGGGATCAGGTACACGTCTGAACATTTTGTTATATTTGCGATCACCTAACACAAAGACCACTTTCTGCTAATAGACTAGCGGTTATATTTTTTATTTTTCTGACATGGGTACACCAGCCAACTCTGCTAGGTTTTGATTTGCAGCTTGATTTATTATTTTACTAACGTTTGAAGGCATAACTTAGGTGCTGTGTAATTTTACTGGCTGAGGTCGGACCGCTAGCGGTCTGCCTATTAATCGTGCTAGTCTATCCTTGATTGCTGAGAATGCTTTACTAGCAACATCACCAACAGCATCAATACCTTTATCACGAACAACGTTAATAGATTTCATTCCTAGTTGCTTTGCAATCGGTGTTGTTTTTGGGGCTATCCTTCTGAATATACCCTGTACAACATCACCGAGTAGATAGCTTTATATGTTGGTAATCGCGAATTTATCACCCTGACCATCACAGGTCCACGTTGAGCATTATATATAATTAACTTATTTTCTTGTCGCTGATCTAATTGCATCAGTCACTACGGTAATCATCAACGATTTCATCGATGAGGGACCAATAAACAGTATTGTCCATGATACCACCTGTGAATAATCTCTGACAAATAGCAGCTGTTTCAGTAATAATTTCTGGGGAATTATTACCGACTCGTTTTCCGCCAATCAGAATTTCTAGTTTATCAATATCGGCAAGGATATTATTGGGGCATGGAGTAATGAGACCACTCCCTTTGGTATCTGTACCAGGAGTGGCAATACCACTTTCAGCGGTACCGGGGATAGAACTTGTATCCTGTAAGTCTTCTTCTTCATCATTTGTTGTTTTATCTGCTTTTTGACTGGTTGATGTGATTTTTGTTTTTGTTGATGTTTTTGTGGTTGTTGTAACTCTAAACTGTGGTTGCTGTTGTTTCTTTTGTTGTAAATATGCAAGATAGTTATCTATTCCATTGATAAATGCAATATATTTTGTATCACTATTTTGGGCCTGATCAACTCCGCAGTGTATCCGAAACGTCCACATGTACCATTTATCACGATTTACAACATAATCATCGTACCCGGGTTTTAAAACTTTTTCTCTGTTATCAAAACTGTGCATGGCAAACCCAGATAATTTTTCCACGCTGACAATTTTTGTTATGGAGGCAATAATCTTTTCGGTAAATTTATCATTCTATTCAGTTTTCTCTCTCGCTTGTTCTAGTTCTGGTTCTGGTTTAAGATCCTTTATATCGGCTACTTCAGAACGAAATATTATCAAGTATTTTTGTGTTGTGTTTGTGGTTGAGCAGCAGCTATTTCAGCTGAAAGTTCTCGTAGAATCTGTTTTGTTTGTTTGGTTCTTTTCACAATTTTTCCAGTTGCTTTAGCACTTTGCTCTAAGGCGGGAAGAAAACCTTCGATAGGCTTTGTAACTGGTTTAAATAACTGTTCTACACCTGCAAATTCCACCTGAGACTCCTGACGCGCTTGCAGTTGTTGGTTGACTGAATCATGAACGGGAAGATACTTCTTGATTGCATCTAGTCGCTGTCGTACTAGTTTAGCCGTATAAGATTCCATGGCTAGCGTTGTTATTGATATAATAGTGATTTAATTACACCACCAGCAGCAGGGAGGCTGACGATCAATAGTAAGTGTCCCAGGTCGGTAAACGAGGACGCATAAAATTTGTCACACAACCGTCAAGAAAAAATAAACAAATACGCTAACCCGGTTAGAGGCCTAGGTTTTTCGCGCAAATCGATTAGAGGCCTTGGTTTAGTGTTATTGACGCTTGTGTTTCATTTTCGTAGGAAGGTTTATTTTCAAAAATAGACGTTTCTAAAAATGGTCTGTTCACCCCATACGCTGCTGTTTAATTTCAGTAATAATAAAAAAAAACAATAAATAATCACTAATTCAGTCGTTGGTATGACCATATATGTGAGCGCACTGCTTCAGTAGTTTTGAAGTAGTTACCTCGCCCTTGGTATACTCTGCCCAGTACTGGTGAAGTCGGCCCTCCATATCCTAACATCAGGTACGCTGAAGTCTCAATATTTGTTCTTCGCACACCAGTCTCTTTTGGATGTCGACAAGGTTTGCCTCACATCGTATCAGTGGCACCAACACATCAAATGTCAGGTTAGCTTTCCCAGCGTCTCCATTGTTACGGTTATGCCAACGTAAAGAAAGAAGCAAATGAAAGTGATTATAACATAGGGTATATCAGTAATTAAGACATGAAAACTGAAGAAAATAAGCATTAAAATTTACAGTAGAAATTTAGCAAGTGTATTGAAGTTATTGATGTTGTTAAACTACTTTTGTAGGTGTACGTCTTCGTATTACCAGTGTTCGTAGTCTGGTCACATGTGACTACTTCATTCATATTAGTTTCCTTCAGCATCATTGTTTGTTCTGGTGCTTTGCTGGAAAACATTCCAGTTGCGGGGATGCCACGCAGGGTTGACCAACCAGTTGTTGTGTATGTTTTCATAAGGACTTGAAGCTGAGAAGGCGTTGCAAAGATGCGATGGCGTCCTGTGTCCACGTGCAGATCTCCAATCAGAAACTCACTGCACTGCAAAAACTATATCAATCTGTAAAATGAAATACAGAGAAATCAATACACTTACAATAATATATATTTGCATCCATATGTGTTATTTTATATAAAAACTTATAATAGTTAAACTTGCCTTAAAATCAAGAGATCGGGGTTCATCAGGTCTCAGGTCTGCACGCACTTTATTGGCTAGTCGTTTTAGGTTGTTGAATTTGGGCAGGTTATGGTCATCAGGGTTGCTATTGTTCAACATGACATCTTCCACTATCTGTCGTGTGGGGTGGGGAATGTCTCATAGAGCTTAAGCTTTAACCTAAAAGAAATAACAATTATCAGCCACGAATATTCTGCTTATTTTGCGGTTTGTGCAAAAGGACATTATAGGTACAAGTAAGAGAGTATAAATTAATTCATAAAATACACAAACAAATCTTACCTCTTTTCTTAAAATAACTTTCTTAAGTGCACCCTTGTCCGCCTGGTGAATGCGCGGTCTATAATTTGTTTTTACACCTGACATGCAAAAATGAAACAAGATATTTTAAATTTAAATTCGCCGGAGTGTACCCAGGTACCTAGAAAACACTGGTGATATTTTGATAAATCAAGTGTAACAGAATGCTAGATGACAGTAGGATTCTTTTCCATGACGTGCGTGAACAATATTGATGATGTGTGCAAATATTTCATCTTCCTGATGACCAGATGACGGAAAGTGCACTGTTCAATTCATATCAAGACATGCGTGCATAACTTACAAGAAAAAAATAAAATTGTTATTACACAGTTCGTTCTTTCTTAAAGTCATTTAAAAGACAAATTATTTTATAAACTGCAGAAGAGTAAAAAAGGAGCTGGAAATGCAAAGGTGATACACATAAAAAATAAAGTAATCTAAGTGACTAATAAAATATTCTATGTCTTCTTAAGCAAATTTCATATTGTCTTCTTATCAATGTAAATCACCCATTCTACGCATGGGCACCTTTATAAAAGAACTAATGCAATTTCAATAAATTTTGATGTAATTTACATGTATAAATAGTACAAAGCACTTATATTTAAAATGTTAAGTGACATCAACATAACGAAGCATGTGCGTCCCTTCATACAGTCGTATCTCCCAGGAGCTACACGTAGAATTACAATACAATACAATTAAAGGAACAAAACGAGACGTTTCCCATCAGAAGTTAATGTTTTTACTCCATATTTTATTTATATCACGGCAAATACAAATAAATACTGATGTATTGATGGACACCTCTACTCTGATCTTTGTTCTTTAACTCATATCCAGATAATAATCAGAAAGAAATTCCTGCCCATGCAACAGGATATATCACATGAACTATATTCAATATTAGGTAACTCGTAACATGTCCTACATGTATACAGTCCACATAACAAATCTGAACCTGATTCTTTGCTTAAAGGTTAGAATTGTTTCAGCAAATATGGAGTTATGAATGGTTAAGGGTACTTCAAACAGTTAACAGTATCAATACATTAAACTTTATACAATGACGCTGCACACGTCATTTTCCTCTACTTTTGAACTAAAATAACTGTTGAATAGCTTAAATTATATCCATCATGATATCTAGTGTGCATCTCGTCCCAAGTGAAAATTGTAGGACCGTCATCCATATGCATTTTAGTGTTTTTTTTTTTTTTTTTTTTTTTGCTTTGATGTGCAGGAAGGTGTGAGAGATACAAGAAACCTAGAACCTTTCCTAGGCTATAACCTCTCCTTATTTAAACCCATCTGGACGTTTTGGCAATCTGATTTGTTTCGGAATATATGTTCACCTTATATTACAACTGGCATTGCCGTTTAATTCAATTAGTGTGGTCTTGTGGTCTTCCCCATGTTTTGAAGTGTCTAGGGCGTGATGGGTGTGGTCGTGTGGTAAACAGCAAAAGACATTTTTATGACTGCCATCAATGTTACGATCTATGCATAATATTCTATGTCATTTAACAAACCTTTCGGACACGTCAATCAAGAATGTATATCACACACGTATCTACTTCATCATGGCCAGTGATATGATTCCTGACCTGGTGAGAGTACTTGCATCATGCTCGATAACATGTGACAACATTTAGGAAACTGTTCGCACAACCTGAATCAAAACTTAAAAATATTTAATACTTTAGAACCACAGCATCGCCAAAACGACTGCTCTGCTTTCCTTATCAGTTAAAGCTCACGTTTATTATTTTTATATTGTAATTTTTAAATCTATACAATGTTGTGATTATGATGCATTATAAAAGAAGTTATTATTCAAATGAAGGTTGGCATGACTTAGAGCAGATATCTGTAAGGTCTTTTAGCATCAATGAATCCCAGAGATTAAATGCTGTGAAGTATGATCAACTCCCATGAGACTTTTTCTTCTTGTTCAACTTTTTTTCCAAACACATCCCATGTTTGCTGCACGCAGCAGGAATAAGAAGAGGTTGCTTAAAATGACTGTGCATAGTAATTGCAGCCACTTTTGATACCGTTCATTCTTAACTGATTTACATTTATTGCGTATTACTTTTACTAGTACCACATATTTAAAAAGAAGCATACACCAGAAAGAATGATATATGGGAGCGTGATAGTGAGAGAAAGAGATAGAGACAGTGATAGAGAGTAGGAGAAAGAGACAGTGATAGAGAGTAGGAGATAGAGACAGTGATACAGAGTAGGAGATAGAGACAGTGATAGAGAGTAGGAGAGATTGTTTTTGCATACTTGAGATGAAGATAGATAGTATGTTAAATGTGTGTTTTTCTTTGGGTCAGTATCTCGGACAATGCGTAAAGAACATGTTCTAAATAAAATGTGAATGTTATCCGTAATAGAGACTTATTACTATAGAGTTGGGATATTTTTGTGATAGTGTTTAAAATGGAGATTGTCACCTATTCTCAACAAAAAAATCCAAGAAACGGAAAAATGCAAAATGATACAAGTGAATTTGTGTATGAATTATCATTTCCAGAATATACCAATGGATACGGAGATTCTGTCGTTTTAAGAATTGTTGTTATAATCAAAAGAAGAGGAGAATGATGAAAGAAAGGGGTAATTAACGTTATGTAGGATCCTGAAATAAACGACCACTAACATCACAATGCACAATTCTTTTTCCTAATGTATTTTCAATACATTTCTAACACAATGTTCAAATTGTCTGAAAAAATGTAAAGATTTGTTCATGTTTATTATACATCTTTCAAGGAACGTCATATTTGTTGTTGTAAAATTCACTGGATCAATACGTCTTTCAGTGAAAGACTTACATTTTTGTATCAGACACCACACAGCTAAGTAACTCCTTCCAAAGCGACCAGTCTTTAATCTCTACATATGAATGACTTGCCATGAATATTATTCTTTGGAACTTTATTTGATTTATATGACTTAGGTAGCGTATATCGTAACAAACTGTAACGTATATCAAATGAATGTATTTCAATAAAAAGAAACCATGAAACACAGTTTGCCACAATAAACAATCGTAAACAAATCAAGCTCTGCTCTGGTAATCCTGTACCATATTAACTGAAAAATCAACTATACTATTAATTGTAGTTTTATTTTGTGTCAAATAAGTTGCTTAATACATTGGTATAGTTATCAAATATATTTGTATTAATTTCCAGCGGACATAAACTGCATTACAAACTCTATATTGCCATGAATTGCATGAATCGCAAGGAAGTGCATGCTGATTTGCATTTACAACTCCTGAATACTCCACACAATGGTCCGTAACCATGGATGCGTTGATATGGTCATTGTATATATAATTAAGCCTTAGGTAGAATAAGAACATGAGCATATAATAAAACGTTTGCTGAGTTTGTATCTAAAAATATGAGCTTGTTTTGTCGGATGGATATACTTCACTCCCAAGGTCTTGCAGTATATTCATCCGAAAAACTCGTTCATATTTTCCCATGCAAATGCAGTAACCTATAACTACTGACATCCTGTTGAATGAAAAGTCTTCGCATATATAGACCGTCATATACATTTTCTACCCTATAATAAAACGTGTGTGTGTGTGTGTGTCTGTGTGTGTATGTGTACTATTGAATGTGTATGTACAATTTTTTTAAGAACAATTAATAGAATTCCATGCCCACACCTAGCATCCGTGGCCTTCCTGTGACGATACTTCATTAGTACCGACAGGCGTGCACACATGCACAGACTAATATACACACCGTAGTGTATCACGATGCTTCATCTGCGGTAGAGCTATTTTAAAAAAATATCATTATGGGGACAGATTGTTCTATTTTCAAATACGGTATACCAGCAAGGATAGTGTATGTTGACGTGCACATCGTTAGCATTCCATCAAACGTAGATACGAGCCAGCTGATACTAAGTTTAGCGTTCACACTGGGCAAGAAATATAACCTTATATGGCAAAAGCTATATCTTACCTAACATTTTGGGACAAACAAGCCTATCCTAAAATTACAATTCCATATATGAAGTGCTAGGACTGCGCTGTTTACTTCCACATGTAAGAAAAAAGGTAAATTGGAACAAATAATTAAGGCACATGCGATATTTAAAAACTTTTAGTCAAGTTTTATTTTAGATATTTTCCAAAAGCACGTGCTCTATTTATATATTGTTGAAATTATACATTCTGCCTGCATACCTACATACATCCTAAAGTTTATCGTGCGAAGAAAATGCTTGTAGACTTCGACTTTTTTAATGTTTAAGCTAATATCATCAAAATGTGATTTATATTTGTAATGCATTCTTAATAATAATGATAATAATCATAACCATAATAATAAAAATAAAAATATTAATAAGGGAATGTTAACGATTATCATGATGATGGAACAAACAAACAATGTATAAAATAAAAAAAAAACTACGATGAAATGTTTCCAACATCAAAGGTGTTTCTTTGCAAACAGCGTCTTGAAAATCAACCAGAAACAAAGAAGAAAAAAGGGGCGACAGAGGAAAAATTATACAAAAACTATTCTCACCAATCAGTCTGCGTCGCCCACGCTTACATTTGGAGTATAAATATCATGAAGACAAAACAGATGACTGTAATAAACATCATTCGATGCATGTGTACCTTACCAGCCCCTCTTGCACGAAAAGAATACATACAGGCATGTTTTGATCCCTGTTGTTTGTGGGGTTTTTTTTCTGCCCTTTCTCTTCACGTAGATTATACCATTACGCCTAGCGCGTTGATCTCTCTCTCTCTCTCCCTCTCTCTGGGTGTTTTTTTTGTACTTTATCTAGCACAGCATAAGCAACTTGTATAGGTATGGAAAGTATATTTCATATGCAAGTATCGCTGACCCATGGTGTGTGTGTGTGTGTGTGTGTGTGTGTGTGTGTGATTTGGATTTTTAACGTAGCTTTAACAATTTTGCGATCGCTCCAGTGGCCCAGTGGTTAGAACGTCCGCATCGGATGCGGGAGATCGTGGGTTCGATCCCCGGCCGAGTCATACCAAAGACTTATAAAAATGGTACTTACAGCTAATATCCTTTAATAAAATACTTGGTAAATAGTCTTATCACGTTAATCTATGATCGAGATCTAAGCGTTCTAAAACATCGTTTAAAGCACCAAATAGCATAACAAGTATATTATCATCAAACCGATCACAGAAATCACAGTAAATCTCTGGCGGCATATATGACAATAGGTGGTTTCTATCGTTCACAGTTCAGGGACAACTCATTGAAATGTATGAAATGCTATCACTTGTTGCCCGACATAAGGACACGAGAGGAGGAAAAACACTCACGCCATGCAAACACACAGTGACAAAAGGGATAGGCTTTCTTTTCAGAAAGAAAATACAATGAAACGAAAACTGAAAGACAAAAGAAAGAAAAGAGAAGCAACCTCTCCTTTAAATTAGAAATAATTCATCAGCAGATAATCTACAAAGAACAGATTTGAGATTAATGCCGTCCTTAAAAACAAAAGAAAAAAAATAATCAAACACAGAAAGAAAATACAATGAAACAAAAACTGAAGAAAAAAAGAAAAGAGAAGCAACCTCTCCTTTAAATTCTAAATAATTCGTCAGCAGATAATCTACAAAGAACAGATTTGAGATTAATGCCGTCCTTAAAAAAAAAAAAAGAATCAAACACAGTATGGCTTTATATACGTAGCAAACACAGGACCGTAGATCTCTGACAAATGTCACAAAAGGAAACAGGGTGGATGAAATCGTATGACAAATGACTCTGGCAGGAAGTACCACACACACACACACACACACACACAAACACACACACACACACGCACACACACAACACCAATCTTGACAAGTACCAAAAGGGATGATCAACTACCAAATTCAAAAACAAATCTAAATAAAATGTTGCTTCAAATTCTATTTGATATTTTACTGAAATACAACACTATAGACCTTTGGGGGCCACTCACACATATAAAAGCCTTTAAAAATGTCGGCAAGATGGTGGGGGGGGGGACACCTCAATGGTTATCAGCTAACATAGCTGGCAGCTAGCCAGGGGCCCACAAATAAAAACATAAGGACACAATCGAGAGCTTGCTTACCTTTGTCGAAAATGAATGAATGTCGTATAATCCATTATTCTGCTTGAGTCAATGTAAGTGAGTTTCCAGAAAAGTTTCATTTTTAATCCTGGATTAAGTTTGGAAAAACGACCGAAACCTACCAATGAATTCCTGATACTCATTTCATGTATATATATATATATATATATATATATATATATATATATATATATATATATATATATATATATATATATATATATATATATATATATATATATATATTCAAAAACAAAGCTGGTTGTGGTTAATCAAGTTGTTACTGACAAGCCTTGCTTGGATCAGAATTTCCAGCTTGTGCAGTTGCCAGATATCTGGCAAAGGAAGCTCTTGAGAATTATGTTGATAAGGAAAGTATTCCTTTAGCTGACACATGTATTGGTCAGGCTTTTGATGAGGTCGCTTTCACTCCTTGTTTTGTTCAGTCAGAAGGTATTGATCACGGTGATCCTCTTTTTACAACTCATTCTCTTTATTCTCTTGTCGTTGAAGAGGAAAAAGATACTGAGATCTCCTGTTTGTTTCAGAAGGCCATTAGTGAAACTGAAGCTACTGAGGTTCCTATATTTTATATCATTACAAATAGAATTCTTATGAGAAAATGGAGACCTCCCGAGGTACCTGCTGATGACGAATGGTCAGTGAACTATCAAATTGTAGTTCCAAAACCTTACAAACAGGAAATACTTAGTCTGGCCCATGAAACTCCATTAGCTGGTCATTTGGGGATCAATGAAACTTATCATAAGATCTTAACTCACTTATATTGGCCAAAAATCAAAAGTGATGTTTGTAAATAATGTAGATCTTGTCATACTTGTCAAATGGTAGGAAAACCAAATCAGAAAATTCCCAAAGCTCATCTGCAACCTATTCCTGCCTTTGACGAACCATTCATTAGAATTATGGTAGATTGTGTTGGTCTTTAACCTAAGACCAAGTCAGGTAACCAATACCTGTTGACCATTATGTGTGCGCCAACAAGGTTTTCAGAAGCAATTCCCTTGAGGAAAAAAATAAATCTAAAACATAGTAAAAGCTTTGATAACGTTTTTTTACTCAATTTGGCCTTCCCAAGTCTGATCAAGCCTCTCCAATTTCATGTCTGTGATTTTTCAGCAAGTTATGTATGAATTAGGCAATCAACAATTCAAATCTTCTGCCTATAACCCTGAAAGCCAAGGGGCATTAGAAAGATTCCATCAGACTTTGAAAATATGATTCGATCATATTGTTTTGGTAGGGGTAAAGATTGGGATGAAGGCATTCATTTACTATTGTTTGCTGTTAGGGAATCAGTTCAGGAATCTAGGTTTCAGTCCCTTTGAACTGGTTTTTGGACATAATGTGCGTGGACCATTGAAGTTGTTGAAAGAGAAACTTCTTTCTAATGAAGATTATGAAATTAATCTTCTTGATTATGTTTCTAAGTTTAAATACAAGTTATCAAAGACTTGTGAGGTCGCAAGAGCAAATATGCACTCTACTCAATCCAATATGAAGTCAAGATATGATAAAAACTCGAAGGAAAGGAGCTTTCAGCCTGGTGATAGAGTCTTGTCTCTCTTGCCAATACCACAATTAGTATGGTCCCTACACAGTTGACAGGGAAATAAATTATTTAAATTACATCATAAATACTCCTAGGAGGCGTAAACAAAAGCAACTCTGTCAGATTAACATGTTAACAGAGTATATTGAAAGGGATAGCCAGATTAAACATGCAATTAATTTAGTTGTACCTGTCCCACTCAGTGAAGGTTTAAGTGAAGGAATATCATCGGATTCTACAGACATTGGAGTGACAATTCTTCGGAATTCATAATTTATCAAAGATCTGGACAAAAACTTTCACATTTGCAACACCAAGAAAGAAATGAATTTAAGCAGTTATTATTTGAATATGAGCACATATTTCCAGATGTACCTACAAGGAAAAACAAAATTTTCCATGACGTTGAAATTGTAAATGCCAAATCTGTCAAACAACACCCGTACAGGATGAACCCTCTCAAACAGGAATACTTGAAAAAAGAAATTCAATATTTGCTGGAAAATGATAGTATAGAGCCCAGTAAAAGTGACTGGAGTTCACCATGCATACTTGTTCCAAACCAGATAAAACGTTTAGAATGTGAATAGCGTGACAAAACAGGTTCCCATTACCAATAATCGATGACTGTATTTATAAGATCGTGAATGCCAAGTATGTCACCAAATTTGACCTTCTGAAAGGATTTTGGCAGATTCCACTAACGGAATGAGAAAGGAAATTTCGGCATTCGTGACTCCAGATGGACTTTTTCAATATAAAGTAATGCTGTTTGGGATGAAAGGGTCGCCGAGTACATGTCAACTTCTCATGAATATGATTATCTCTGGTCTAGACAATTGTGATGCTTACATCGATGATGGCATAATCTACAACGACACCGGGAGAGAACAATTAGCAACAACTCGGAAACTCTTTGACAGACTCACAGATGCATGTTTGGCAATTAATTTATCTAAAAGTGTGTCCTGTCGTGCTAGTGTTACATCTATGGAACACACCGTGGGACATTGACAAGTTAAACCTA
The DNA here is from genome assembly GCA_028554795.2 of Sinohyriopsis cumingii. NCBI lineage: Eukaryota > Metazoa > Mollusca > Bivalvia > Unionida > Unionidae > Sinohyriopsis > Sinohyriopsis cumingii. The sequence continues at coordinate 55,382,153 of CM068824.1, forward strand.
TAGAAGCTAAGGTCAAGGCTATCGATGAACTTCTACTGCCTGTTAATAAAAAGCAACTGATTCAATTTTTGGGTATGGCTGGACACTATCGAAAAGTTTGTTACAATTTTTCTATAATTGCTGAACCCCTGATAAATATATTGAGTAAGAAAAACAAGTTAGTTTGGTTTGAAAAATGTCAGGAGGCTTTTGACAAGTTGAAAGCCATACTTAAAAGAGCGCCAGTTCTTACAGCTCCAAATTTCAGCCAATCTTTTAAACTGTCTGTTGATGCAAGTGATGTTGAGGTTGGAGCAGTTTTGATTCAAGAAGATGAATGTGGTATCGATCATCCAGTGTGTTATTTTTCTAAGGAATTAAACAAGTACCTAAAGGAATTATTCAGCAATCGAGAAGGACTGTTTGGCTTTGATATTGGCATTACAACATTTTTGAAGTTTACCTTAGTTCAGCTCCTTCCTCCATTATTGTATTTAGTGACCACAAATACTTTCGTCGGCAAGATGAAAAATAAAAATCAAAGACTACTAAGGTTGAGTTTGTTGTTACAGGAATATAATCTTGATATCAGGCACACCAAGTGAAAAGAAAATTTAAAAGCAGACGCGCTTTCCCGAGTAAAACAATGTGTTATTTCGTGTACACTGTTTACTTTATATGAGGTTTTTTAACCTCATGTATAATTAGTCTGTGGTAAAAAGAAAACTTTATGTATAAATCTTTCTTTTTATTTAAGGGGAGAAGTGCTATGTATCTTTTGTTTAAATTAGATCTGATTTAATATATATTTATTTCAATTTAATTGTTTGTCAGTTTTAAATTTTTATTTTTTATTTTTCATTACATCATATTGTAATGCAAATTTATTCACTAGAGATGATACTTGTTTTGAGAAAATAGTTTAACATTGACTGTTAGTTTATAAACACCAGGTGTTGATCTAAATCTTGACCTTCTTTCAAAATTTGTAGCAACCATCGTAAACAAGTTCTATTTTACTTTAAAATGATTGGTTGTTTTCCAGGTCATGATGGGTCTTTAAGATGTAAACAATCTTTTTCTTTTATTAGAGAAAAATGATTGGTTTTCGTCAGGGTCACACTGGTAAACGTGATCTGTAACATGTTCTTGCTTCTATAACCTTCCAGAAGATGATGACGTTACCCGTTGTTTACGTTTTAGAAAGACCATATAACCCATGTTTTGGAGAATTAATCTCAGTAGAAGCTGGGCTGTTAAACTGTTAGTTGTATGCTGTGCTGTTTGGAGTTATTTCAAATTACTTGGATTCAAAAGAATTAATTCTGTTATTTTTCTGACAAATACGTGTGTTCATGTAATATTGTGGAACAAGCACAGTTTTTTAAATACAAATGTATTCAGCTATAAAAAGCCGGAGTGATAATTCTTGTTTTTACAAGGAACTGAAGACTTCAACACTACAGATTGCAGCATACGTCATTGTTGTCAATCTTGGATTCTTCCTCGGGATTAGAACGTGAAATCAGTAGAACATTTTGTTATTAGGACTACTAAAATTGTATTCTTGGATTATTCTTGGATTAATTTTGGATTTGATTCTATAAAACCGTAAGTTCATAGTTTTTTTCCTCATTTTTACACAATTTTTCCAGTCAAATAAATTATTATATTTTTTCAAAGCTTGTTGTTTTTACTCTTTCTTTTGTTACTGTTTATTTGAGCCTAAACAAGTGACATAAGAGAAGAACCTGCGAAGGAAACGGGGCGTGTTCTAAATCCGTCCCCACGTGGACAGACAGCGAGAAGGACATTTTACGTTAAGTTTGATTGGACCGGGAAAAAGCGACATCCAATCGGAATTGTGATAACAATTTCGATCCGAATTACAACTTCCAACTAGAAAACGAAAATGTAGTCTCACCTAGGAAGATTGCTTAGCCATATATTGTTACTCCGAGGAAGCCACTCGTAAATTGGCGGTAAAAAAGCAAAGTCAAAGTTTCGTAAAGGTCAGTAAGTTATTTGCTCGATTTTTGCAGAATATCTGATGATAGGCTTGGTGTAATGTGAGATGAGAGGGCTTAGGAAAATATTGTACCGTCCTTGTCTTTTCACAGGAAGCTTTTGGGGAACAGAACGTCCGGTCGAATTGAGGAAGCTTCAGTAGGAAGACGCACCTCTGGCTCAGTTGCATACATACGCTGAAGATGGAACGGAGAAAGAAACTCCGAATGGCGCGGTGAAGTTCGTATACAAGAAGGGGATCTTGTATCTCCACGCCAGGAAAGGACGCTAACACTTCAAGCAAGTCGTCGTGCCAAAGGAGAAGCGATGTGAAGGGTTGAAACTCACGCATGAAAGTCTCATGGGAGGACACATGGGAATTGCCAAGAAGAGTGATTGTCTTGTCAAGGATTTCTACTGTACAGGGGTCCAAAGAGATGTTAAGCGGTTCTGCCTCTCCTGTGACAAGTTTCAGAGAATGGCACCGAAAACTGATCATCGACCCGTCCCCATGGTGAGTACACTCCTTGTCGATGAACCTTTTCGACTCTTCGCGAAGGATTTGATCAGACGTTGTTTAACCATACAATAACGTAAGAGTATTTATGTTTGACTGAATGCGTGACCGAAGAAATTTAATAGCCGTAATCTTATGATAGGCTGGGTGTAGTATGAGATGAGAGAGCTATTTAAAATATTTATCATCCTTGTATTTTCACATGAAGCTTCTTGGGGGACAGAACTTCCGGTTCAGTTGAGTCCCGAGTCTCTGAGATGGGAGACGGAAGTGAGACTAGCAGAGTAGTCGGAATCGACAAGTCTAGTTGGTTGAGAGAGTCGAAGAAGAGAAGGGGAAGGGTCGAGGAGGAGAAAGGGGAGAAGGAGGAGGAGTATATAGAAGTCGAGGAGGAGAAAGAATTTGGAGAAATTCGAGAGGAAGAGAAAGAAAAGGAGGAATAGGAGAAAAGAACACACAGATGAGTAGAATACAAGGACAATTGCAAAGCTATCTCACACTAAGGATAAAATGATGCGATAGGCTATCACATGGTCTAGCGGAAGGAGAGTACTTGGAAAATTTGAAACACTTGACTATGGAATTGTTATTAAATTGTTATTGGTTTAATTTCACTTTTTGTATATTCAATCAGTTAACCGTCGGCATTGCTGACTGGGGGCTCGGAGCTTTACATCTATCTTTCATTAATTTAACTTCCAACCAAAATCGAGCATCGGTGGGACTTCTGTAATAATTTAAATAAAATATTGGGGTGTACCCCACCCCAACCATAACACCTACCACAGTGACGGCATAATAAACCGTCACGCAACACATTGAGTAAGAAATATAATCTTATATGCTAAAAACATTTTTTTTTTAAAAACATGTTCTACCTGTCCATTTTTGGAACATACAAGTTTATCCTGTAATTTCAACCCAATGTGTGAACAGTTAGAACTATATATTTTACTTCAGCATGTTAGAAATGTTCCAGCAACAAATAATAATTAAGGCAAATACAAGGTTTCAAAACTTATAGTAAAGTTTTATTTTAGATATTTTCCAAACCTTTGAAGACCAAGCGCTCTATCTAAAGTGGGGCGAACAGGTGCGCACAATCAGTTTTGGGAGTGTGGTGGTGTTTTACACTACAGCGACACAATTCGGTGATTTTAGCTCATGACTGAATAATATTTTAGGTAATACTCTCAAATTTCGAAAATGAGCCTCTGCCTAGGGGTTATATTTTCTAACTATTGTCTTTTATGATGTTGCTACACTAATTTATCAACCGAAGAAACGATATTTGCAGAGGTCATAGCAACCGTTATTTTTCAATAGATGAATTTAAATTTTATGAAAGTCATCTACTGAAATAATAACGATTGCTATGACCTCTATGAATATCGAACAATTATCACACACCACCACACTACCACTACCTCCATCACGAATTTTTTTTAAATAAAAGATGGACTTTCCCGTTCAATAAGTAAAATGTGGATATAAATTCAATTGACGAAAATCAAACAAATTAAATTATTTATAAAAAGAACATTATACATTTGTAGACAAATCTTTTAACTTTCTCCAAGTTATCTGTAGTCTTAAAACTTTCATTTCATGAGCAAATTGCTTGCTTGCCTCTTTTCTACTTCAAATATTTCCATTCCATCTGTTTAATTTCCTTTTTGAATTTTCTTTGTTTTGTGAGATTGGTGTTGCTCTGGGCCAAGTGTCTGAGGATGTGCTTGCTGCTTGTTAAATTTCTCTCTCCGTTATGGTGTTTACATTTCAGCGAACAAAAGATATACAGCGATATTACAGGTCACTATTGTCTAGAACTCGCAATGTGTATATTACTACTTAGTCCGTTTCATTTATGTATTTGCTGTTACGTTACGTTGTTCACTTGTTACCGGGCTACACTGCGTATTCCCTGATGAAATATATGTACTTTGTTAATAGAGGTGCATTTTGACACGAAACGTGCAGCGTTTTCCTGTAGAATCTTGCAGGTATTTTCTCTGCGACAAATAATGATCTTAATGAAGATTTTGCTTTCTTAGTGCTCAAAGAAAAAGAAAAAAATGCATGTAGCCTTTACAATCTATTTGAAAAAAGCGATGTTTTTCAGAAAGAAACTAGTCTGCATGAAAATTATGTAACTGGTCGTTCATGTTATTCAATACGGAAACACTTTAAGTGCGGTCGGTTCTTCTTTACAATTTACCACTAAATCCAGGAAGCGAAAATGGCCAAGCGGAGCTAGCAGTTTTTTATATAAGCACATCTGAAGTAAGACCAAGCTGTATACTCACACCCACCAATCATACACCAAAATAAAGAGAATTAAAATTTAGTTTAACAATACCTAAGATATACGAGCTCTTTTCAAATAGCCAGTATAGCCAGTGAGTAAAACTGGAGAATTTTTTTTAAAGATTTAACGCTATGCAAAATAAAACTTAGAGCGACACCTAAGCGATCAAATATGTATGCAGTTTTCACAAGGGAAATCACTCATTCAAATATTTGTTGACTACAGCAAACGATGTTATTCTTAAGACTGAATTTGCTGCAATTTTTCACAATATTTAACTTATTCTCTGTAAAGTATTTTTGCTTTGACTGATAAAGATATGAGTGATCGAGCCCCCACCCAATCCCACCAGCGATTATGTCAGGTACGGACAGTCAACACATTATAGGGTACAAGAAGTCAGTCAGCTGACATGATTCTGTTTCCTTTATGTCAGTCATATACATATAGCATCTGGTATGCAACGTAAGAGAATCATAAGCTGGGGATATAGTGCCATTCCTATACATAGACTTGAGATTGTTGAGTGATAGCATCTTGTCGCGTGCCAAGTGTTACATTAGTCAACCCTTCGTAATGTCCATCGTCAGTGAGGCAAACTAATTCTCACTAATTGCAAATCTCTTTTCTTGTGGTGTGAAATTGTAAACACACTGAGTGTCACAGAATGTTCTACTTTCTTGGAAATTTACATAAAGTAATTAGTAAAATGAAGTTATAACATTACTTGATTCTAAGTAATTTTGTAATTATTGCATGTGAATATAATATTTATTTTTGTATTGTAATAGGTTCAAGCGTCCAACTTCATGTTCAACGATAACTCTTGTTGGAAATTAATTCTTTCTACTTTGAATGTTATAAACCTAGAGTTGTCTGCATTTATGGTCTAACATTCGATAGTTTGTATCTAAGTGAATTCATGCACGACGATTTGAGCAGTATTCCCAAATTGTGGCTTGCTACGTCTTAAGTACAGTATATCTTTTGCTATCTTTTGATTTTTTATTATATAATTATTTAAATAATTTCATATGATATTTAAAATATACGAATTCTAGAAATATAATACGTTTGTAGTCCTAATTCACTTTTAGCATCAATATAATACTTTCATGTTTGCAGTCATATGTAATTGTCTTGATTTAATAAATCAGAACTGTGTTTGCTATCCTAAGAGTCATGTTTCTTCTTTACCGACAGCAGTATCGAAATGTAAAAAATGCAAAAATGCAAGAATATATTCAAGCCATTCAGCAATCTGATTAAAAACAGACCACTGTCGTGTTGGAAACATTTAATCACGAAAATCAGATGAGATTTTTCTTTAAATAAGGGCACGTTTAAAAAGAAAAGAAAAGAAAATGGTCACTTTTCTTCATGAGAAACCGATATATAAATTACATGGTTATTGAGACTTTGATTCGGTTGTCACAGAGGTCTACTTATAAACAGGTAGATACGGCAAATATATGCAAGGAAGGCTATTGTCTAGGCTACAGATCTGGTGGATGCACAATTAAATATCACTCCATGTAGAATCGGTCGCCGTCAAGCGCACAAAAAAAAAAAAAAAAAAAAAAAATTACCACCCACACTGTACACGACAACATTGTTAATGTATGTTTGAAAGCAATATGGCGGTGCACGCCAGATCTTTTGGGTAAATGACGTCAAATTCTATTTAGTAGTTATAGCAAAAAGGTGACTTCATAACCTAATCAATATCGAACGCTTTCAACGCGTTTGGTTCATTCCCTGGCACTAGTTCTTCTGACCAAAAATGGCGCACTTGCCGCTCGCATGCAATGCAGGCTCCAAGTGAACGAGTGCTCATAATGAAATCATGTGGCCAAATACATGGTGTAATCACCAAAGTGGGAAAATAACCGGTTAATAAAAATAAAAAAAATAAAGAAATTCCACATTTTACAAGTTGTGTCTTCAATTTGTAACAAACAATTGGCAGTGTTCAAAATAAGTTATCGTGTGTGTGTGCGTACGTATGTCAATAATGTTCCAACCCGGTTTGTGTGCAATTTTCATTAGGAGAAGACAACCGAGCCGGATTATTTGTGTGCCAAGAAAACACGAGTGTCAATTAACAGCTTTGTATTATTAATGTGCAAGATTTTTGGCATTATATTATGGACCTAATACCGTAGGAAGGAGGCATGACGACTGACGTATGGGTTCGTAATTAGGACAGTTAAACAAAATGTTAATTTGGTCAACACAGTTTTATGCATAAACCGAATGAGTAATCACTGATTGGTCAAAACAATTAACAGTACTTAGAGTAATGAATGTTATAAACATTTTGAAAACAAAATTTTAATGAAAAGGATGAAGCAAAATATTTTAACAGGAAACAATTAGATACGTGATAATAAACAACGTAATTTCAACACAAATAGATCCAAAATATCTTTACAAAATAATATTTAAAAAAATGAAAATATACTTTTTTCTGAAACATTGTTTATTCTGGAATTAAAACCACACATGAACATATTTTACCTTAATGACATACAATACATTTCAATGGGCACTCGTCTTTGACAAGAAGAGTCACTTAGAAGAGTTCTTTTTATGTGTATGTACGGGGTGAAGGATGAGAAGGAAGCAACATTCTTCTTGTCATTCTAAATATCTCTAGACTAAAATATAGCTTCCCCAATTCGTTTATTAGCGTTTTGCAGACGTGATAATGAAGCTTAAATGTATTCTCATGGCGTCACATGTAGATAACCAGTTTATTTCTGACAAGAACAAAAATGGACGACTTAACAGTGAAATTTTGTTGCTTCCACATTTGTTTCAAAATCTCACTTTGTCATAATAATGTGTCATCTATTTATCTAATAGACATTTTTCAAATTTCGCACTAAAATAGTCACATAATAAAAAGTAAATTTCAAAGACAGTAAACTTGGTCCGTCACCATGGTCTCTCAGTGTTGTTATTAACTAAGCCTGAAGAACATGCTCATGTAAGATTTCAAATGCAATTAATGCAGCTGATCGTCTTTTTGCCTGTATTCATATATTCGACAAGAAAATCTGCAATATAATGTATTTCTTCTAGCGCTTTGGCATCATCGTAAATGATGCTTATGAGGCAGGTACGTTCTACTGTCATGTATAGTTACTCTTAAAGCATAGTGTACCAACCTAAATTTCATCCAAGCTCTACAAGGAATTTTAAATTACAAAAAATACTATATATGGACAGACAACGTATACAGGTATACACCATACACGGCTAAAATAGCACTTGAATTAGATCATTCATACGCTTGACGTAAAAACAATGAATGGAATGGCATGTCTGCGTCTATTTTATTTGTGGCCGTCCTGCAAAGAGACTTGATCAGTACTTACTAACTCGCACATGTACACAAACTAACACACACGATTGATCTCATTGTGTGTCATGACATTTACACCTCTAGAAAACCAGTCTGGGTAGAAAATATCATGGCATGTACGACTTTAGTATACATTAAAGGTGAATGGTACCCAGTCTACTACTAATTATAGGTCTAACCCAGTACAAGAAATATAACCTTATATGGTAAAAGCGATTTAAAAAGCCATTCTACCTGGCCATTTTTGGACACGCAAACGGACTCGTAAATTCCAATCCAATATATGAATGGGGTTATGACTGTACTGTTTACTTCGTGGTTAAGTGATAAACTGTTTATGTGATATAAGGCCAAGAAAAGCAAACGTGTTTCCGGTCGGACGACCGTTCCCTTTTTTTTTTTTTTTATCGTTACCGACCCTAACAATTCTCCCCCACCCCAGCAGGTAAAAAAATCCCGAAATTGATTCGGTTATCTAACTGAACTGGTTTAGCCCATTACTTTTAAGTGTTAAATATTTTAAACCCTACCTACATACCCTAATTTGAATAAGAGCGCAATTGGAAACGCACGTATTGTTAGGTGCTTAAAAGAAAATTTGTTTTATACAACACGTATGCCAGTACTGACCGTAGCATCGGGAGGGGGGGGGGTCTTTATTGGTTCACTCTCCCATCGATCTATTCTTCCATAATTGAAAGTAAAATGCCTTTAGATTTTATAAGAGGGACTGAACGGAGTTCTAAATGGTCTCATTTTCGAAAAAAGTGAAGGTTCCATTAGCACGTGACGCTGACCCTCCGTGTGCGTCCGTAGTTAACGTACGCTTGTAATTCAAAGTACCCTTCCATCACTAAATATAAATCTGAAATCCGTAGCAATGGAATGAGAGGTTAGACCAGCGGTTCCTAAACGCCCCTTGGTTATCCCCAGTACCCCAAAGAAGCAGTATTCAACATTAACGCCCCTACCCCCACCCGTAACCCCATCGCCCCGAGGAGGGGGGGGGGGGGCGGTACCGCCTACTTTGGGAACCACTGGGTTAGACGGTTTCACGCGAGGGTGCGGTGCAAGTATATCTCAGGATGTGGTTAAAGGGGCGTATATGGTGCATGGTAGGAGCTTATATAGTGGGACAACTGAAACAGCACCGTTAAAATACATCTTTGTCGTCAACTTTACGCATTTTCTTATAAACTAAAAGTTTCTCGTGTTAGGGAGAGTATTAGTTACATGAGCGAAGTCATACAGTATGTATTGTCAAGTACATATCCTTAGTGCGTGTCGCGAGATCAGGATTTTTAATAGCTTTAACAATTTGGAAGTCGTATCGCTACCAAGTATGCAGTGTGGCAAGTTTTTTTTTTTTTATATGTCTAACACCGGGACACATTATCACGACACCATGCCGACCATCCCCAACCTCTTAATGTTGAGCGCCAAGCGAGGCAGCTGTTAGTACAATTTTTAAAAGTCTTTGGTACGATTCGGACGGGGAATCGATCCCACCACCTTACGCTTCCAAGTCGGACGCTCTAACCACTAGGCCACCGAAGCGGTTTAATATTTATACACACGACATATTCATCTTGTTGCATGTATTAAATTACATCAATGTCTGTAATTTAAGTGTACGCGTTAGGGAGAGTATTACATTACACGTGCGATTATATTTACATCGGCCATTAAGCTAGATGCAAGCAAACACTTTGCACAGGCCGGAGGACTCAATTATATTTCAGAACTAGCGGAAGAGGTCAAGCAATTTTAAATTAATTGTCTACAAACAAGTTCAATCATTATGTATTTTCATCAATTTGTGTAAAAATTGCTTATATTCTGTATTAGCGAAATACATTCATTCCGAAGAGAGCGTCCGCATTAGGCATTTTTAAATATACCCGTACATGCAAGGCCAAACCAGACCAACTCTATATTGCACATGCCCGATTTTTTGACAGCAACAAAATCGACATTGTCGATCCTAAATTTTAGTAACGTCCGCGCGATTTAAAAGCGTTCCAAACCACTTTGGTCGCAAGCAGTTCAGCCCTTTTATTCTTGTAAAAAAAAAAAAAAAACAATAAAAAATCGGTTTAAATTATTTTCATTTATACAAGAAATGATCATTTCACACTTAAAAGTTGACAGTCGAGACTTCCATGCACTTAACCTCGTGAATTAGTTTTCGAGACGAGAAATGCCATTTACTAGTCTTTCATGTAAATATAATCGCATACATGCAAGTTTTAATACATTAAGTAGAACAATTTCTACAATGTTAAAATTATTGCTGCTGCCGTATAAAACGTTGCTGGTGCATGCAGCTTCATCAAAATTGTGCTATTTCATGTGCTATTTCAGTTGCTCGTGTCTTTATACCGGTTTCCTCCAGCTCAGTTTTTGAAAAGTGGAATCTAGACAGAAAGCCGTTTCATGTCAGGGAAGATGATAAAAGAGTGAAACAAGGAAAAGTGTTCTCGATTTAAAAACAAATGGGAAAAGCAAATTTACTTTTTATTACAAAAATGATAATTATCACATTAACATCAACAATACAAAAGTATTAACAACTGCTATCGCGGAATTTTTCGTGCCATTAGCTTACAAAATAATTTCACCAATTATAATATAGTCTTATGATTTTACTCAATATGTTGTCTTTGGCAGGTCCTTCTGTACGATTATGAGCAAGAGGATTTCGATCTCTGTATTGCACAATTGAAACGCTTTAATCAGATCTAATGGACTCGTGCAAGAACGCATTTTTCCTACCAATGTTCCAAGCTGGGACTTGAACAAAAATACCATCTCTGGCTAGAGAAAGTAAAATAGACAAGTTTAGAAGCACTTTCTGTGGACAATGCTGGGCCCAGATTCATCATACTCCTGCTTGCTAATCCACATCTGCTGGAAGGTGGAGAGAGAAGCCAAGATGGAACCACCAATCCATACAGAGTACTTCCTCTCTGGTGGTGCAATAACCTTGATCTTCATCGTTGATGGAGCAAGGGCTGTAATTTCCTTTTGCATCCTGTCGGCAATTCCAGGGAACATGGTAGAACCACCAGACAATACAGTGTTAGCATACAAGTCTTTCCTGATGTCTACGTCACACTTCATGATGCTGTTGTATGTTGTTTCATGGATACCTGCAGATTCCATTCCCAAGAAGCTGGGCTGGAACAAAGCCTCTGGGCACCTAAATCTCTCATTTCCAATGGTGATCACCTGGCCATCAGGTAGTTCGTAGCTCTTCTCAAGAGAACTGGATGAAGCAGCAGTAGCCATTTCCTGTTCAAAGTCTAGAGCTACATAGCACAGTTTCTCCTTAATGTCTCTGACAATTTCTCTCTCTGCAGTGGTGGTGAATGAATAACCACGTTCTGTGAGGATTTTCATAAGATAGTCCGTCAGATCTCTTCCTGCCAAGTCAAGACGCATAATAGCGTGGGGAAGGGCGTAACCTTCATAGATAGGGACAGTATGGGTCACACCATCACCCGAATCCAACACAATACCAGTTGTACGACCAGAAGCATAGAGAGACAATACGGCCTGGATGGCAACATACATAGCTGGTGTGTTGAAGGTCTCGAACATGATCTGTGTCATCTTTTCTCTGTTGGCTTTTGGGTTGAGGGGAGCTTCCGTCAGAAGGACAGGGTGTTCCTCTGGGGCCACACGGAGTTCATTGTAAAATGTGTGGTGCCATATCTTCTCCATATCATCCCAGTTTGTTACAATTCCGTGTTCAATAGGATACTTCAGGGTGAGGATACCTCTCTTGCTCTGGGCTTCATCTCCAACATAGCTATCTTTCTGCCCCATACCAACCATCACACCCTAAAAATAGAAATAATTTCCATGAAAATATGAACAGAATTTTTTTTAAATGACATGTAAATTAAATGTTGCTATTTTCTTTTTGCTGCAGAAACAACGACAAAGTGTCCTCTAAAATATCAGAACCATTTTTACAATGTTTTTTTTTTTCTTTTAAAATGAAGTATATAGCCCCTGAAGACACCAACTTGGCAAGACATTTTTATTATTTAACATTAAAAAGCAAAAGTCCAGCGTTGTAAAAAAAAAATCTCAACTTAAGCGTTACTAAAGGAGCACGTACGGTACAACAGATGAACAAGCTTTTGTTACGAGTCGGTCGATGACTCGAGGACGCATTAGTCACAGCATGTCGAGTGCTGCGTCAGCATAAAGAACCGTCAGGTCCGCCCCACCACAAAAATCGTTAATTCAAATTTGGGCAGTGAACCTTCAATATGTTCATAACAGTGCCGGATTAAACCCTGCCGAGGCCCTTACTCAGTCGAAATCTTCGGCCTTCCCTAGCAAACTGTCTCCTAATACTTTTTTTTTTTTTTAATTTTACCAACCATTTTAATCAACAAATTTTAGTACACAAAATAAATATTAACTATTGATATTAAACAAATTAACATTTTATGTTATTAAACAACAATTTTGATCCGTCGCGGTAATCCGGCACTGGTTCACAACCACCGACTCCGGGCATTTGCAAATTATAAGGTTATCCGATCATATGCCACTATTATTATTTATTATATGTAAAACTTGTTTAAAATGCACCTTCAAAACATTACCGGCCACTTCTAAACTTTTACACGATTAAAAAAAAAACAAAAAAAAACTTTCAATTAAAAGGAACGACTCCAAACTCTGCATTTTAAGTTGTACAAACAATAAATGTGCCTAAATCATTTTTCCTCTTCCTCCATTGCGTTAGCAGTCTTCAAAATGCGGAAGAAACCATGAAATCTTTCACCTGCATAACCTTTCCTTTTACAAAATTTTCTCAATATGCAATATCAAATAAAGTTACCCCTTACATTTCCCATTAATCAACCTTCGTTTAAGACTGGGCAAACAAAGAATACCGCACACACCATGCATTTTGCCCCAATACTTCAAACAAGCACAGCATAAATTGAACATTGCGATAAAGTTGGCATTAATAGCTCGTAACCTGAAGGTAAATGTTGAATCGACTAAAACTAAATCCATTTTGGCGAGTTTCTAAATGGTCACTAAAACTTCCAAGTACTCGCCAGCTAAACGGAATCCTTTATTAGTTTATACGAGCAGTGGTAAAGCAAGAAGTTACACGCTCGCTAAACCTGTAACCTTTTACATTGTCGATCCCGCTGTAGTAGGGTGAGAAGACTTGTGTACATGTACATGCTATGTTTCAGAATAGACCAAGTTTTGGACTGGTTCACTTTCGTATTTTAATAGAATTTCTACAACTATTTGCCTTGTAGAAACGCTTTAAAATTAGATTTTCTGTTCACGACAAAGTAGCATTGCCAAAAAAATACCTGCTGCAATGACGACCGGCATTGGTCAACGTGTTAAATTTACCCCTATGATAAAAAAAATACTTAGCTTTGCGCGACGTAACAATTTAAAATATCCGGTTCCCAATTATGCTCACGCTCAAAGAATATAAAATCACATCGAAATTTTTAAAAAAATATGATTTCCATTAACTTAGTTAATATAACACTATTCATCTCTTGTCGAATAAAATATAAACGAAAAATTTAAATTAAGAGTTAAAATGTTTACCTGATGCCTGGGTCTCCCGACAATGGAGGGGAAAACTGCTCTTGGTGCGTCATCGCCGGCAAAACCGGCCTTGCACATGCCGGATCCATTGTCCACAACTAAAGCGGCTACGTCTTCGTCGGACATGTTAAGTGTTTAAGTCGTGGGTTTTACTATAGACCTCTACACAAAAGTGAAGCAAATGTGCTGTGTGGTTCTGTGTCGCGAACGGTTCTATTTATACCGCTATGCGGCCGGTTCCTGGAAAAATAAGCGAGTTTTCTTGCATATTACCATTTATGGTAATATAGTAGTGCCATATATGGTATGGCGGGACTGTATGACTCGATTCACTACTTGAAGTGCGCATGTACAGAAGCGCCATTCACGACAGGTTAATTATTGGTCTTGTGTTCCTCTAGCATAGGTGTTAAATGAAATCACCTACATGTACTTAGACCTTGGTCATTATTGCTTACTGGAATATGTGTTTTATTGTTCACCCACAAAGTACGTGGCTGTGGGTGCGTTAAATTCGACCAAGAGTTGATACATTTAATCTCAGATTAACCGAATGAGTGTATTGAACAAATAGCTCAATACATATATGGATATAATACGTTAATATGTGGTTCCAATACATTATTTTGGGACTGTCTTAACCTGCGTTTAAATTTTGTTAAGTCCTTCTGTAATATGTTTATTTAATAAATTGGATAATGAATTCAGTATATGTGACACAAATAAAGGTATCGGATGAGTGTAAATTTGATAAAGTAATATCGATGTCGTTCAGGTTTATATGCCCGGTTTGGTCATGACACTGACATAATTATCTAGATTACGTAATTGTAATTCAAAATAAACCCAGAAAAATATTGTAAATATACTGCCACTAGAAAAGTCAGTCATTTTTAAAATTTTATTTTAAAACTTTATTTAATTTTGACCACATTAAAAACTGAGTAGCATTCAGTTTTGAATGGGCCCCTTCAACATATCGCTGTAAATTTTAAGTTACTTATTCGTAACATCACTGACCGACCACTGGTTATATTTGTTGACACCTCGCAGCTCCATACCAGCACGTAGAAGTGATTAGAGCTTTAGAGATGGCCATAAAATTAGTTAAAATACCAAAGGGTATTATTTCGGTTACTTCCTGACCACTAATCTCTCTCTCTCTCTCTCTCTCTCTCTCTCTCTCTCTCTCTCTCTATATATATATATATATATATATATATATATATATATAGCGGCCAGTGGAATTGGGGGTAAAGTACCGGTAGAACCACCGACCCCCGTGAAAAGTGATTACCCGGATGGCACACGGGCTCTCGTACACATTCAGATGTACTGGAATTTTTCGTTGTTGTGTAAAGTTAAGAGTTATAAACAAATAAAAGCTTTTTTTCCCGAGGGGCAGCCGAATAGTTTTTTTTACTTATTTCTAATGAGAATAATGCAATATATATATATATATATATATATATATATATATATTCCTAACAGTTTTAATTAATCATGATGTTAAGTTACTGCTGTGCTTATTTGAGTTCACATGTCCCAAATATAAAAAAATCCTACACATGAATCGCAAAATGGGTCACATAAAATTTGCATAATTGTTGTGACTGATATTTTCTGTCCATTGCAGTTATTTTGTATGAAATCGTCAATTAAAAAAAAATATACATGGACAAATTTTGACTACGTTGGTTCATGGAATTATTATTATTATTATTAGTAGTAGTAGTATTATGTTCATTTATTTTATATTGATTAATCGACAAATAAACCCAATCATTTCTATGGACAAGAACTAACTTGCGTGAAATAAATCTTTTTTCACGTAAGTGAGCAAGTTTTTCCAAGTTTTTCACTTCATTGAAGTCACGGAAGTAAAAATACAATTTTATTTCCCCTCAGCAGAAAAAAAATATATATATGTAGTTAAATTTCTGTCATAGTGAGCGCTTCGAAATAGCCAGAACTTACACCAATCGATGTGAACTCGCTAGAGCATAGTTTTGTCCTCATTTGGGAATCGTTAGCCATCGGTAAGGCATGGTAATGTACACCGAATGAACTAGAATGTGTAAGCTGTATAGACAAGCCTAGGTGTGCTATGTACATGTATCGTATGTACATGTAGCTGCCGATTGGAAACCATGATCTGTGATGGGGTGTTATAAAACTCAGGTAGACAGAGCAACACGTTGTTCTGTTGTACTACGACACGTATTATCATTTTCGGACATCACTAACCAGAGAATAGAGTAGATGAATTGCAAATCACCATTCTTGAATAAGATTCGCGGCAGTGGATCAATAAAGCGCAATAAAACTCTGTCGTCTGTGTACGAACACCAAACCACATCATTTAATACAGTAATAGATAGCTCCCTAATCCTTAATTTGTACAGGGCAGACTATCCCCAATGGATCAACAACTTTATAGTTTTCTTAGGAAATAAATAAATAAATAAATAAATAAATAAAGTGGCAAAAACCAACACTCTTGGTCTAGTAATCGGTGGTATATACTACATTTTAACTTCCTGGGGCATTAGAAGGGGAAAATTAAACCGAGCAAGTTCTTCCTGATTAGTTGGTATAGGCGAATCACTGAAAGTCAAACCTTGTCTTTCTTTTTTTTTCATTTTTTTTTTTTTTATAACTGTGGTCGATATGATTTTTTGTTTCAGATCGGGGATTTCTAGTAGTTTTCTCATTTACTCAGGCACAGTTCTGATGTTGTATGCTGGGTAATATGACCAATATTTGTTATTGATACAAAAATTAAAAAGTTATAGTAACAATTCTAAACCAGCATTAATTTTTCAATAATGATAATAACTCTTCAAATGGAAATGAGCTTAAAAAGACATTCTTAACACCTAGATTCACTGTCTGAATTTAAAATTCAAAACAGAAAATTAGGTACTGTATTTATCAGGCCCGGCCCTGGGATGTGCGGGGCCCAAGTCAGTATGCGGGGCCCTAATGCAGCAAGCAATGAATGGGTCCTCAAGCAAAAACCTTGCATTGCGAAGTTGATTTCCTAAAAGCGCGTGGCCAAAGGCGGTTGCCTCGTTTGCCTTGGCCCAGGGGCGGGCCTGGTATTGATGTGTTGCATAAATGTAGGCATCTTCGCAAGCCAAGGTTCCGGTATGATAGCCTTGTAGATAGGGCTATCGTATCGTAACCTTGGCTAGCGAAGATGAAATGAAAGAGGCCATCGATGTTTGGTAGACATGATATCATGCTATTTTTGTGGGTTCGAATTAGCTCATCACTCAGTCATTATATAAATCAATATTTGGTAACGTACATTGCCGTTTAAAAAGTCTTGAGCCGACGCTTGTGTTTGTTCAGATAATGCATGTGCTGCACGAATTTGGTAAGAGATCGAGCGATTTTCAGTTGGCATGTCATGATACAGATTGTCTCTCTTGGTTCCAATTAGCCCATCACTAAGTAATTATATACGTGAATATTTGGTGAAGTATCTAACTGTTGTAAAAATTTGTTGTTATTGTTGGTATTGGGTTTAACGCTGTTTTTCAGCACAAGATAGGTTATACATGGCGGCCAGTATAAGTTGTAGAGGAAGAATCCGGGGAAAACCCGGAAAGAACCACCGATCCACGAGAAGCTACGGGCAAGCTTTCTCGCGTGGAGTCGACACTTGATTTTTTTCCCCTTTGTTTTGTTTATTGTTGCTGTGGTTTCTTTTGGTGGTGGTGGTGGTGGTGGGGCTTATAAATCTGTCTTTAGCGCTTGATTTCTATATATTATCTATTCTAGATAATTTTGAAACTGTATTTTCGCTTTTTTGAAAATCTTACACATTATATAATCAGTTTTGTTAAGTTCTTAATAATGAGGTTATTGTTATACATAACAAGATTTCTGGCTAGACTCGATTGCTCCGCCGTATAAATTGTGTAAAGAAAGAGCGGAACCTAACTGTTTAGTCGAATACCATATTCTTCTGTAGTGTAGACTGGCATTTGTCGTCAAACTGTCTGTCTCCAGCATCATTTCAGTAAAATACATGACTAAGAAATGTTTATGCTTTTATTTAGTTCTGCTGATGCTGTAATATTGCCACCATATATTTTCTAAATAGGTACACTTAGTTATATTTATATTTTGTGGGAAGTATATATATATATATATATATATATATATATATATATATATATATATATATATATAAGCGTGTGTGTGTGTCTGTGTGTGACTTATCATATGATACTTAATATCTTTGAAAACATTTGTTGTTTTGGTGACAGTTCTGTCATTCAAATTTATTTTAATTGAAATTGCAAGTCGGCTTAGTTAAAATGCTGATAGAGAGTACACTTGAAATAGAAATCATGCTTGTAATTTAAAAATACACAAGTTTGCATGGACATGTGCTAATTGGATTTATATATTTAAGAATTACAGACATATTTTTTAAAAATCCTGGAGTATATCTTACAACAATGTTAATATTTTATGACCGTTTTAGTCATAAATATTTTCTTACTAAGTGGAATTATTGTGTAAATCTAAATATATTTACAACATTAAGATACGAATTTCAATTTCATGTCCTGCTTATTTTAGTGCTTCTTTTCTTTTGAGAAACCATGAAAATGTGTCTATAGCTTGAAAAGCTTATCTCTGCATTCTGAAAGAAATAACATGTTCTGGAGTTACAAACGATCACCAAGTTTACACTCTCGTCAACAATATTAGTTTATTTTTTCATACCTCTCTTTTCAAAGATGCAGATCAGTTACATTCAGCTTGTCAAAACCCCAAAATAATGTAATTAAAAAACACTCGTTCGAGAGATTATCATTTTTGTTTTTAAACATTTCAATTTAGCATCGGATTTGCTAATGTATGAATATATTTATCCCATGTATACCTTACAGAATAACAATGAATTATATATATATATATATATATATATATATATATATATATATATATATATATATATATATATATATTCTTAATAAGTATGTGTATCTAAACAATCCTCGAGCTCTTAGAAACAAAACAACTTCGTTGCTTTGCAGGTTTATAAACGATTGTTCATCTCGTAACAGGTTAGGTAAGTGTCCATTAAGCTTAGTGTGTGTCCGATATATTTGTGTTGCAGAAATGATATGAATAATGTGCCACGTCACACACTTGTCAGCAACTTGTTCTCAAATTGTCCGATCATAAAATATACACGTGTTTATATATATATCGGTCTATTTAAAATGGACATTTAATGAAGCTTTATCTTTATTTTCTTAAGTTGAAAAGACACTCACTCCAATGAAAACAATTTATTTAAAAGTCTTGTTCACTTGACTTAATTTCGGTGTGTATGACTCTAGTGGCTCTGTGCGGAGCATATACAAGTAAAACTAGAACAATGCAAATGTTATACACTCTAAACGTTATCACCAGGAAATATTGATACTTAAATCCGACTACGCGCAGAAACCGAAACGTGTCATCTCATTGAAATGTCTAATACTATCTTTTGATCAATGGCGTGCAACCCTCACCCTAATCAGCGGCAGTTTTAGGGATGTGAGGGCCCGGTACGACATGAGGACAGTGTGCCCCCAAAATATATATTCTGTATCACTGAAGAAATTCTGCGAAATTTTCGTAGAAAAATGTTTTCTTTGAATATATATATATATATATATATATATATATATATATATATATATATATATATATATAATCTGCTCTAATTGTAATATGTGTTAAACAAGCTCCCCCAGTTTCGTGCCCCCCCCCCCCCCGCCAAGACAGCTGTTGCCTTAATAAATAAAGAACACAAACTTGTATAGATGGTATAACAAATAAACCGAGATTTTATATTTTCAATTCACACATTAAAAGTGAATTTATGTCCACATTTATTGTTTCATTCTGTCAATTTCATTGGTGGTAGTCATGTGCGCGTGTATGTACCCGGGAGAGTGTGTGTCAATTACATCCGTTTAAACCCGAAAACTCACATTTATTACTTTTTAAAATTTATTTTGCTGGTGGTGGTGGTGGTGGTGGGTTTGTTTTATAGGCAATTTGATTCAAATAAAATTTCCATTGTCTTCACTGATTTTAATCAGATTGTTGTCCTTTTTTTAGGTTTCAAACATTGCGTAAAACATTGCTGTAGGAGGTTTCAACACATGCTAAACATTACCAAGCTCACGAACGTGGAAATTAAATAACAGTTATGTAAATTTATGTTTTATCAACAGATGATTGGGGAGACTTTTGTCATAGTCGTTCGTTTTACTTGAGGATTGTATGTCAACTAGTTTGATACAGGGCATATTACTAGCACATGCGGTATACCTGGTCCATTTCTCAATAAACACTCGAGAAGTCACGAGGCATTTTATGAAACAATTTCTTTTTCTACAAATGTATGTACGGTGTTGTTCTAATAAGGTAGACACACTAATATGTAAAATTGTTGATTTTCCATTTTATTTTTTAAATTGGATCTGAGACGTTTAATATGCTTAATGGGAATAACTGAGTTTTCATTCGTTCAAGCTGACTCGCGAGGCTCTGTAATTGCTTCGTCATAGTCTCATAGAGCAACGCGAGATTCTGGGTAAACGAGACTAGATGGGACATGCACATGCAATCAAATTTCTGAATGAAAATAGTTTGAAAATCGGGAGACAAAATGGTGAAATTAACGGCAGAGTTAATAGAACAGGCTGCCCAATATACAAATGCAATTAGAGAAAGAGAACTGGATCTGAGAGGTATCCTAATGACCGGGGTATCGCGAAACTCGTTACTGTTATGTTATATCGAGGGTTCGCAAAAACCTATGCTCTTAGCGTTAATTGTATCTTTATTGGGAGAGTTTTTAAAGTAGATACTTTGAAGTTAACTCAGATTTGGGCGAGTCGAAAGTATGGTTGTTATTCTTCAAGCAGTAAACAAATTTAGGAACTTATTTTGAAGTACTGCTTTGATTACCTCTAACTTTCGCACCGGTAAGCGGTTATTACTGCTGCCGTGGTGGTCCTACAATGCAATACATTGCACATGTTTTTGTTTTAGTGCTGTGTTTTACTAACCAAATAACGGCATTGTATAGCGTGATCCGATGTCGGTTGACATCGGAAAGAGTAGTCAAACTTTCATGAATATCTCGCACACTTGGCAGCCTATATCGATACTCTTCCACTAATTTATTTGTAATTAATATACTTGCTGTGCTGTAATTATCCTGGCGGAATGAAAATGTGACACTAGCAAATGGATGCATTTTCATGTTCTGTTGACATGTATTTGAATTTGTTGCAATATGACAATAGTCGAGGTATGCCAAAGTATGTTTAAGTAGGTTCATGTGGGGTATATGTTTCTTAAACAAAACAAAACGTTGCTTACAGTTCCAATAGGCATAATATATGTGTATTCGTTTTGTTAAAGAATAATATTTCAACTTAACCCAGTTTTGGCATTCCCGACTTTTATTGCTTTTCAGCCAACTGAAATGTAGGCCAACGAAACTTGAAAACAGGTTCATTTCTTTTGTGAGAATTTGAATTTATTAGAGAAAAGACATCAGGGTAAGTAAAGTCTGACAAAAAACATAACTTTACTGTGTAGAAAAGCGTTGTTATTGGTTGCCAGTTGTGTGTGATATTTCTGAAAATTTGACTCGTTACACTGTTAGTCAACATCAAAACACATTACACAGCGCCATTAGTTAGGCAGTAAGACCAGTCACCCCACACACAACCCGAACAAAAATATCGGGTGATGTGTCTTACGTTGCAGGACTACTGGTATATGTTGGTTATTTCTTCTAAATAGTTGCTGCGTTCGTGGAGATTCATTATGAATCAAATTGAATTTTCATTCCAAATCTGACAAGTACCGCAGGGCAGTAAATTGGCAGTTGTTGCTAGCAGGCAGTTTATGAATTTCCACTCGAAATAGTAGTTATCATAACTTGAATAGAAGAAAAAAAATCAGACGGCAAGTAAAGCTTAATCACAACAATTTGAGGAGTACAGTATACAGTAGTAAAAGTCATACAGGTCATGTAGGCATTTGGCACTGATTATTTCAGTAATGGGAGTGATGTTTTAGAATTTGATTTACATACCTGTAAATGGCAATTATTCACTTTATTTGGATCCTCATGCATTCATTATTCCTTTGGAAGATCATTATTTACCCTTGCCAAGCACAGGGGCTCGTATTGTTGCTTTCAATTGACCTGTCATACATGTACTATATAATAACTACAAGGGAGGACACTTCTCTCCTTTCTCGCATGACCCATTTAAGAATAAGTGCTGTTAATGTCATTTCAAGCTACATTTCTTGTAGGGTAATAAATTTGTTTAGCTCAGGCATTCAACTTTGTATGCATATCTGAAGCTTGGCTTACTATCATATCTTTAAGGAATACCAGACCATTTTCCCACACTACTGCTTGACATGGCTTTGATTGTGCCTGCTTAATATGCAAGTGAGATCCTGCTGAATGGAATACTGTCCTCTCATTGGTTAAAAGAAATGACGTCCTGCATTTATTTATAACTTATTTCAGTTAACTAATTATGACCATTGCAGGCTGTGTGTAAAGGATTTGAATATTGATCATTGTGGTAAAACCTAGAAACCTTGAATTAGCTTGTTTTACTAACTCCAATACTAAGGTAACTTCCTTTTTACAGCAGAAATAACTGTGGACATGAATTTTATAAATGCAGAGGCATTACTTACTGAGTTCTTAATAGAACACAGACAACCCCTAGCGGTAGAAGACTATGTTGGTCCTTTGTTCAAAAGGATGTTTCCTGATTCCAAAATTCTGATTGCAGAAAATATGCATGTGCAAGAACAAAATTATCAAATATTGTTAGGTGTTTAGCAGAAAATAATTCACTTAAATTTGCTTAAGTCATGAAACTTCATAAAGGAGTTGCGTTCTGTATTTTGAAAAATGTCTCCATCAGTGTACATATTAGGTTGTCCATGTCATATGCTGCACTTTGCTGCAGGAAAGGCTGCCGATACGTTAGAATGAGAACTCCTAAAGTATCAAGATGGCATTCTACCTGACAATGTACTTCATGTGGACAGAGTTGATGTGCAGTGGCACCTTATTTCCCACCTAAAAGACCCAATAACTGGAAGATATAAATTTCTTCTTCTTTTGTCATGTTATGAAAGGAATATTGGTTCTTTACCATTCTAACACTGACTATGAGAGATTGTTCAGTATTGTTAAAGAAAATAAAACTGAATTCAGATCCAGGCTCTGTAACCCAGCACTTAGTACTCGACTGGTGTGCAGAACATTCATAATCTCAGCTGGTACAAAGTGTTTTGAAATGCAATATGAGAGCCTGTTGCTTTTCAAAGCTCAAAGTGCTGTATATGAAAACTTGAAGCATTAATTGCTGTTACAAGAGCAGAGGGGTAAATAAATAGTTTTTTACATATGCTCATTGAATTTTATTATGTTATATGTGGATTACTGTTTTTTATTCTGCTCGGATTACTAAAATTTTTTCTGCTCGGATTACTCTTTTTGTCCACTTGGATTACACTTTCCTCGCCAGGGGTTGGCATGTGTGTTTTCTACCAAAGTGTCCTTACACACTGGAACATGGCAAATCATTGAAGTTTGTTGTTTCTTTTCATTTTTATTCCAGATATTTGTGCTTTGATGTGTAAAACAAAAATGGATAGATGGAAAGGACAGACTTTTTCTTCTTCCTTTGCTTTCATTGGAACATAGTGACCTTTACCCCTTGTATAGTAATGAATGATGATGCAGATACATTTATATGCTGTTGAACATTATGTATTGACCATTTTCAGTCCAGAAACTGGAAATCCCAAGTTTTTCAAACCCAAAACCAAACTTTTGTGCTGTTTAAGAAGTTTTGAGACTTAAATTATGAAGTGGGTTGAGGTGATTTATCTTTGCCTGAGATAAATATTAGCCACCTATTTTTGGGAACAATTACCTGTTTTCAAGGCTGCTGTTTAATGCTGCCAATAAAGTTATCCAAGTTTTTATAAGTTTTTGGGAATGAAGTCTTTAATATTTTCATAAAGAATGATAATCGTTGGTGTATTTAATAGTGTTTATCTTGCACAGCCAGTAGACCACAAAGTGTTGACAAACTAATTTTGTCATGATAAACTCGGCTAACTCATTTGTTTCATATTTTTCCATAACTTTGCCTTATTTAGATGGAAAGGAGAAATCATGTCATCCAAAAATATGATTTAAGCTTGACCACTTGTATACAGGTTGTCTGTGTTAATTGTTGTCCATTAAACAGGCAATACATGTCATAATGCATCAGATAATCAAATTATCATTTTATGGTTGGCTTTACATACACAAACATTGCATAGAATTTGTTCTGTTGAGGTTTTCTAATATTTATCCTGATTTTTTAATTTGTTTTCAGGTTACAAGATACCAGTCATAGAAAACTTGGGAGCATCATTGGTAAGCATACATTCCCAGATGTTTCAATCAATTTTTTCACACTCCATCAAGTACACCTCTCCCTCGTTAACTCGCACACAATGGGGTCACAAACATAGACCGCACTATAAACGTGGCACGAGTTACCGAAGGACCTTTGACATCGAGAAAACCGTGTGGGGGAGCGGCATTAGGGAACTGGGCTGTTTAATGAGTGAATCCTCATTTTACAATCATGTTGATAATAGTTTTTAATAATGCACTTTTTCTAATGAAGTTGTTCGTTATTCTGTTTAAATAACATTTTTTCCTCACAAATAACCAACATATGAAAGATCGTTCAAACTGGTTTGAACAACCATTACGTGTACGCAAAAAATCTGTGTATTACATCACTGCTTTTTGTTTTCTTGAGGAGTCTGGTTTCCATAGTGGTGTTTAATAGTATCTTGCCAAATTGGTAGTCCATAATTTGGTAACTAGACTAACTGTTGATACACCGCCAAACAAAATTTCTTTTTTTTCCTCAGAAACATGCGACATCTATTTCGCTTGCCCACAATGGTCCGTATCTGTGAAATTAATCTCTCTATTTTACGAAGTATTCATTTTTCGCTTGGCTGCCTTGTTATCTTTGATCGCAGTTATGAAAGAGTCGGTTAATTTAAGGTAGTTTATGATACATACACAATCATGTTTATTATAGTGTTCGACTGATCAAATGAAGTGAGTTCACCCGACATACGACAGAGGTCGCTAAATTTTAAGTTAGTCCGATTTTTGTGCCTTTTAACTTTTCTTTTATTCCACCTCCTTTTTTTAATTCAAAAGACATAATTAACATGATAATACAAAGGGGGCCAGCTTTTTTATTCAGTGCAACAATACAACAAATACTTTCGCAAGTCAGTTATCAAAACACGGTCGGCACTTAATTAGGTTCTCAGAGAAACGCTCGCGGACATAGCTCTTATGGTAGGTTGACGCATTTTACATTTAATTACAAGAGGACACATTGCATTTATGATGATTACACTTAAAAGGAACTAAAAGATGGAACTAGAACACAAATTTCATTTGATAAAAAAAATTATTTAATTTGTATTTATTTATTAAGGTACTGCCTCCACTCGGCGTAAGTGACATTTTCATTGATCAAAATTTCCTTACATATCGTTAATTGCGGTGTACTAGGAATGTCGTTTGGAAAGAAAATGTAAAACATTGTATGAGCTATTTTTAAATTTGATATTTCATAGTGTTCATTAAAATTTCCAGGTTCTATCTACCGTTTTCAACAATAAAACAAGCGATACATCAAAGTTTCCATTATCAATTTTAATCGAGATTTTCTTCAAGTTCAACAAATAGGGATAAACTTTTGTGGTATTTTCGGGTTTAAAAAATGGGATCCACACCTGACAATGCGTTATAAGCGGGTTTGCGAGTTATCAGGGCGCTAATTATCGAGGGAGTCGTGTACCAATCAAATTTTAGTAACCATAGGATGTCCTGTTTGACAATTTTAGATTTTTACAATGTGCTCTTACCCCTCAAGGTACTGAGTGGTTTAAAGCCCTCACCATTACAGATCACTGCCATCTCACCTCTGTCTGCTTGGGTTTGTGTCTCGGGTTCGGCCAATATTGGTATGTGAGAAAGCTTGCCAGTAGCTTCTCGTGGGTCAGTGGTTTTATCCGGGGTTTTCCCCGGGTTCTTCCTCCACAATTTGTACTGGCTGCTACGACATTGACTTTCTCCAGTATGAACAATTTGATCACCTTAGACATTGAGAGAAGATACAGGTAGATTGGGGAATTAATGGTAAAAAGATGACAAAAATGAAGAAATGATAAAGTTACAATGAAGTGTATAAAGTTATTTTTTTTATGGTAAATCTACAGCTGTCAGACAAAACCATCAATAGTCATCATCTTTGCCAGTCTTCGGTCAGCCATTAAAATTTGCTTGTAGTTCTCTAAACCATTGCTCTACTTATTTAGTAGCCTTAGATTCACTGATAAAAAGCCTTAGCCGTCATTTTCTTCTGTTGATAGTTTATATTAATAAAGTCCTTGCTATGATAATATATATTAATAGTCATTGCCATGATAGTATATAGTAATAAAGCCCTTGCCATGATAATATATATTATAGTATACAGTAATGCATAGCTGCCAACCCTCACGAATTTGGTGTGAATTTCATGACTTTTTCAGTGATTCACGGATTCATGCCGCAAGCCAAAAATTCACGATTTCTCCAATCCTCAATTATTTTAAATCTTTAATAAAATAACCGATTTCCCGTTAAACGCTAGTCGGGATATTCACAGTTGCCGAAACGGTCCAGTACTGCTGGTCATAATATTAGTAGATCTACAGCCGATTAGTACAGTTGGCCCGGTAGCAAGCATTTTAGCTTATTTTAATCTCTATGTATAAGAGTAGTTTTACAAATGCTTTTGAGAAAAACTGGGGCCTAACCAGAATTTTGCTCTGCGCATGCGTCACCAACACTGATTTGAGTTACCGTTAAGCATCGTATGTAAGATCTTGAAAATGTCTTCACCACCAAGGAAAAAGAAATGTATTACTCAAAAAGTGAAGTTTAATTTGGAATATATAAAAATTGGCCATGCATTCTGCCATTAAACATTGATATTCATCATGCTTTTTGCACTCAGTGTGCCATCGCAGAGACGATGTCAGGAAAATTAAGAATTCGCAGATTTCAGCTCTGGAATATTTTAAACCATTGGTGGAAGATCTGCATGCTACCAACGCTGAACCATTATTTGTTAGTTTTCTTGTCGAACACAATCTACCTTTATCAGCTGGAGACCATGCTAAACATTTGTTCTGACAAATGTTCCCGGACTCGAAAATCGCTTCCAAATTTTCCTGTGGAAGAACCGAAAATGCTGCAGCTCCTGTGCATTCCTCACAGCAACAGTGACAGTGAAAGAGTATTTTCTTTAGTGAGGAAAAATAAGACAGGCTTTAGGGCCTCCTTAGCTGCAGAAAATTTGTCAGCAATTTTAGTCACCAAGATCAACCAGCAGGCAAGAAGTCGGAACTGTTTAGAAAACAAATTTACAATCAGGCAGTTGAGGTCTGCCATGGTATCATGTCTTGATAAATCAATATTTCTGCATATATGTAGTGTTTTAGTTTTATTTTGCAAACTTGATATAGTGTAGTATTGACGGTCAGAGTGGATGGAGTTATTGTCATGGTGTTTTTCA
This sequence comes from Sinohyriopsis cumingii, assembly GCA_028554795.2. NCBI lineage: Eukaryota > Metazoa > Mollusca > Bivalvia > Unionida > Unionidae > Sinohyriopsis > Sinohyriopsis cumingii. The sequence continues at coordinate 55,409,677 of CM068824.1, forward strand.
CGAATTCATGTCCAAATTCACGACTTTTTATCCCTATTTTCACTAATTGTGAGCCTGGAATGTTGGCAGCTATGAGTAATAAAGTCCTTACCATGATAATATATATTATAGTATACAGTAATAAAGCCCTTGCCATGATAATATATATTAATAGTCCTTGCCATGATAGTATATATTAATAAAGTCCTTGCACTGATAATATATATTGATAGTCCTTGCCATGATAGTATATATTAGTGAAGTTCTTGCCATGATAATATATATTAATAGTCCTTGCCATAATAGTATATACTAATAAAGTCCTTACCATGATAATATATATTAATCGTCCTTGCCATGATAATATATATTAATAGTCCTTGCCATGATAGTATATATTAATAAAGTCCTTGCCATGATAATATATATTAATAGTCCTTGCCATGATAGTATATATTAATAAAGTCCTTGCCATGATAATATATATTAATAGTCCTTGCCATGATAATATATATTAATAGTCCTTGCCATGATAATACATATTAATAAAGTCCTTGCCATTATAATACATATTAATAAAGTCCTTGCCATTATAATATATATTAAGTCCTTTCCATGATAATATATATTAATAGTCCTTGCCATGATAGTATATATTAGTGAAGTCCTTGCCATGATAGTATATATTAGTGAAGTTCTTGCCATGATAATATATATTAATAGTCCTTGCCATGATAGTATATATTAGTATGTATTAATAGAGCCTTTACCATGTCTGGGCTTATGCTAGTTACCTGATGATAACTTTTATTGCTGACAAAATTTTCTTATTTGTCTCTGTGTCAGCGTTTTATGAATCTTTACTGTTAGCTGAGGTTGAAGGCACAGGTCACGTTAGACTGGTCGCATATCCACTGTAAACAAGACCATTCACATGTAAACACGAACAAACTTAAAAAAATGAAATATTTACAGTTTGTCCCAAAAATACCTTGAAGAACTTTCATTGAAATGCAGTATGAATTTTAATATGTATATGCCAAGGAAGTATCAAGAACCAGTATTGAACCCTTTCAGAGTCAAACACCTCTTGATATTACTTAAACATAGATAAGTCACAATATTTATCCTTTCTTTTAACCCCTTTGTTGTTCAGGATAGTTTTGTATAGATCAGGTTCGATATCATAGTCATGTTGATAAATCACAATATTTGCACTGGTGGTAGTGTATCATGATAGGGATTCTAACTATCGATAGAGGACAGTATTTGCACTGGTGGTAGTGTATCATGATAGGGATTCTAACTATTGGTAGAGGACAGTATTTGAATAAAACATAAACTGTATGATCAGTTGGTCCAAATTTTAACATTTTCTTGTCATCTTTCTACCCCTTTGAACAGTGTGGCTTCTGTACATGTGATATTCTGCTTAATAAATGATCCTGCCTCCATAAATGAACCCCTTCATTAAAAAAGAATACATAAATAAAAAATCAAGTGCTTTCTTTTTATCTTAGATATAGGCAGTATAGGAATTAAATCAAAAAACAAAATTTTACATATGTACAATTGTAATAAAACTGGAAAATTGGCACTGTTGCTTCCTCAAAATGACAGTTGATTGCTTTTTTCAATACTTTGACCTGATAGCTGGTGATATGATTACCACTTTCCTTCCAATTCAAAGTAAAGATTTTGACAGTAATGTGATTTATATACTTGTTTTCACCTTGTCCAGTCCCTGCATTATGGTTTTATTGTTAGAAGATTTCTTGATTAAGTCAGTGTATTCCAAAAAAAAACAACTTGATTTAACAAGTTGTTAAATGTTAACTTCATTACATTGAAGGTTTTACTTTGACAACACTGTAAAAATGAACATATATTTTCATACTGAATTGGGATTTTTTATATATATAATTGTCTTTACATTTATGAAAATAACATGATGGGTCATGTCTGTCCATTTCTATGTCTGCATCCATTCATCAATCCATCACTGTTTTTATTTTAATCTGATCTCAGTCTGCACTTATTAAAGGAGAGGGTATACATTTAGTACAGTGATCCAGTTGGATGAGTAATTGATACAGTGAACAGTTATATGCCATGAACATGTAGTGCCTGATAAAGTCATAATATTACAACACTGGCAGGCAACGGTCATTCATTCTTAAAGGTCTCAGATCCTGGATAGGTAATACAGATGGTTCCTGGTAACCTGTACTATGTTTACACATAGGTAATGCAGACTCTTGCCTGTAACCTGAACTCCATCTTTATATTGGTAATGCTGACTTTCCCATGTAACTTGGACTGAATCTGTACATCAGTAATGTAGACTTTTCCTTGTAATCAGAACTCCATGTACTTATAGCTCTTCTTTGTAACCAGAACTCCATTTACATTTAGCTTTTCCTTGTAACCAGAACTCCATTTACACATAGGTAATACTTACACTTCCTTGTATGCAAAATTCGTTTACACATAGCTCTTCCTTGTAACCAGAACTCAGTGTACACTCAAGTAATACTGACTCGTTCTTTTAACCAGAACTCCATCTACACATTGTTAATATTGATATGTCCTTCTAGCTATAACTCCATCTACACATTGTTAATATTGACATGTCCTTTTAGCCATAACTACATGTACACATTGTTAATACAGACTTCTTTTAACCAGAACTACATCTGCATATAGTTAATACTGACTCTTCCTTATAACAATACCTCTATGTACATAATGGCAACACAGACTCCTCCTTATAACCAGAACTCCATTTATATGTAGTTAAAATTGACTCTTCTTTATAATGATAACATTGTGTACATATAGGTAACACAGGCTTCTCCTTTTAACCTGAACATCTACACTAGTTGCGGAGGACAATCATAGTTTGTTGAATCTTTTACGAGAATGAGTAATGACACTGCAGGTTTCGAATCTTGAATGCAGCCAGAGGTGGGATTGTGCAAAGTAGAAGGTTAAATAAATTGGAGATATTTTTTGATGGCTTACAGTAGAAGCAGTTGCCATATTTAATTACATTTGTTTTCAACAGTAGCCTAAAATAAATTCCTTTTTTAAAGTAGCAAAGTTCCCAACTTGACATGGTCATTATTCCAATGCTTTTTGAGAAAATAGACTGCAGTTTGCAGTTGATTAAACCTTGGCATAGAAAATTAATATGTGCAATTTAATTTCAGGACCAGTTTGATACAATTGATCTGTCAGATAATGATATAAGAAAAATTGACGGTTTTCCATTACTCCGCAGACTGAGTTGCTTGCTTGTAAACAACAACAGAGTTGGGTAAGTGTTGAATGATAGAGATAACAGAGAAAGAGAGATGGCTATACAATAATCCAAACTTGGAATTCTTTATTTTATTGCATAGATATTAAACTCCTTTATAATGGAAACAATAATTTAAATAGAAAATATCAACATTTTGAAGTCAGGAAATATCTTTTATACTTTGCATTGGGATGAATGTCTATATAAATATTAAAATGTCATGCACCTATTGAGTCAAACCAATTAAAATCTGTTGTTCTCTTGAAATAATACATTCAGATTCAGAAATAATTAAACATTTTAAAAATCTGTTTAAAAGTATTTCTTTAAGACGCAACTTTTTTAAAACTATTTTAAGCATTTGTAAGAGAAAGGAATATCTTGTCACACTTGATTTCATGCCCATATATATATATATAATGGTCATTAAATCATCAGTTTTTCAAGTACGATAGAATTTTCATTATGAAACCCAAACCAATAGCATTAAAAATAACATAAACTTCACTTTGGGATAAGTGGATAAGACTAATTGATCCTTACGGGATTGTTCACATGGAATTAAATTAAAATGATAAAAGTTCATAGATGGTCCTGGCTTTTAAAATGACACCCAAAAATTTGCCAACCTCAATATTTTGTTGGCAATTTTCCAAAAATGTCGCCAGAACAAGTAGTGAATATTTTTCCAATGCTATTATTGTAATAGACAATGAAAATTGAAAAAGATGAGATAGTTATTACTTCATTGACAACAAGCAATACAGCCATAATATTACAAAATAAATCATTACATGACTGTTTTGCACTACTTCCATGGTCTTTGCATCCCGCATCACCGTTAGTGCATAGGTATGACTGTTGTCACCTGAAATAAATGCATTATCCCATGTAAAATATCTACTTTTCTGACATCTACGTCTCTCTTTTTTTTAATAGCAACATCAGGTATTAAGCAAATCTATATTATATATATTGTTTTCCAAATAATAGGTTTCTAAGGAACTTTAGATAATGACATTTTAATACTAAAACCCTATGATTGTAATTTGCAATCTAAGATAACACTGGACAACAAATTTTTACAAAAGTCATGTTACTGAAATAAAATTAGTCAATTCTTATCAATTTTTATGTGCTGAACACGAATATGACAGTCAAATTGCAAAATTGGCTCTAGTTTTTTTGTAATCTGCAAGAAATTAATGTTTACATAACGAAATGCATTCCAATAGTAAAAGGTCAACTGTAATAGCCTACCTATAAAAAATCAAGTCATTGACTACATCTTAGATTTCTTCGCCTGTCTCTTGTACAGCTGTTCGGGAGCATCTCTGAGGAGTGTCCAGCAGTAGTCAGCCAGCATTGTAGTGGACCATTTTCCCTGGTATCTTTGTTCCATTGTTGCGATATCTTGATGAAAACGTTCGCCGTGTTCATCACTAACAATACCACAGTTGCTAGGAAAGAAATCCAAATGGGAATGAAGGAAGTGAATCTTTAGAGACATATTGCAGCCAAGTTTCTTATACTTCATCAACATGTCTTCTACTAGTTCCTTATAGTTTTCTGCCCTAACATTTCCGAGGAAGTTTGTAGAAACTAGGCGAAAAGCATTCCATGCTTGTTTCGCGTCACCTTCCAGCAAGTTGTTGAACCGGTCATCTTTGAAAAGCTCTCGAATCTGAGGACCCACAAAAACTCCCTCTTTAATCTTTGCTTCGCAGAGTCGAGGGAATTTTTCATGCAGGTATCGGAAGGCTGGCAAAGTCCGGTCAATGGTTTTCACGAAGTTCTTCATCAAACCTAGTTTGATGTGAAGGGGTGGTAGCAAGATTTTCTGAGCCTCAACCAGAGCTGGGTGTTGGATATTCTTCTCTCCAATGGCTACATTCTGCCTGTGAGTCCATTCCTTCCTCATGTAGTGCATTTCCCTTGCTCGGCTATCCCACTCGCATAAGAAACACATGTATTTTGTATATCCTTGCTGCAGTCCCATTAAAAGGGCAACTACCTTCAAATCACCACAGAGGTGCCAGCTGTACTTGTTATACTCAATGGAATTCAGTAGCTGCCTTAAGTTATCGTATGTCTCTTTCATGTGGACAGCATACGCTACTGGAATAGATGGAAGAATGTTTCCATTGTGCAAAAGCACAGCCTTGAGACTCAGTTTCGAAGAGTCCACAAATAGTCTCCATTCTTGTGGGTCATGAGTGATTTTTAAAGCATTCATGAGGCCCTCAATATCGGAACAGAATATCAGATTACTTTCCTTTCTGAAGAAAGGCTCCAATTGCTGGTGGCGCTTTCGATATGCAGTAATTGTGACATCTTCTTCTAGAAGATTCCATTGTTGGAGTCTTGATCCTAGCAATTCTGCCTTGTTCTTTGATAAGTCCAAATCACGAATCAGGTCATTTAGTTCTTCCTGTGTTATTCTGTGTGGGGTTGATGATGCACCACAGTGAAAATCTGGATCACTGCATGCTGATGGACCAGGAGAAGAACAGGTCGACTCACCTTTGTCTTCGTCAGATGAATCAAGAGAATATTCTGCTGGAGGTTCTGGAATAGGAAGTCCCTCACCATGTGGAACTGGTCTCAATGCAGACGGAATGTTTGGGTAGACTATTCTCGACTTCTTTCGCTTCGTTATTCCGCCGGAAAGAGGAGGAACCAAGCAGAAGTAACAGTCATTTAGGTGGTTGCTTGGCTCTCTCCACACCATTGGGACTGCAAACGGCATTGATGACCTTTTGCAATTCAACCACTGTGAAAGCTGTGTTGTACATGTAGCACAGCATATATGTGGAGCCCAAGGCTTGTCTTGGTCACCAACCTTGCATCCGAAGTAAAGATGATATGCCTTCTTCACTTGAGAATTGATACTTTTCTTCTGGTTGGCAAATGTCACTTCCCCACAAATATAGCAAAAATTGTCCGTGGTATTAACACACTTTCGAGGCATTACTGTTCTTTATTGTACGTAAATGGATAAAATAATAAGTTTTATGTAACAGTAGCTTGAACTGTCTCGCACAACGTCTAAAATATTTTAAATGCTGAACCTATCTGATTGGGCTTTATATAGTACACTGCTTACGTCAGCTTCAGCAGCCGCCTGGCATTAGTATCATAGGCCTACACATGTATAGTACACTGCTGACGTCAACTTACTTCAGCAGCCGCATGGCATTAGTATTGCATTGCATCAGAAAATGATGCAATCAACTGTGGATGATGTGAGCATGATGGTATTATGCAATGTTACATCATTATTCCGGATGTTGCTGCAGTCCTACTGGAGAAATTTACACAGTGAAACATAGAAAATGAGGTATATGAATATCTTCAAAACGAGAGCCAATACAAATTTTTCTCGGTTATATTCGTGTTCGGCACACCAAAATACTACAGATTAGGGCCTTTTCAAGTCAGTAATGATTTCACTGTTGACCAGTGTAAGTGACATATAATGTGACCGTCGATTTTCATGCATTCAGGAATTAAATCCCCCCTTTATGGCAAGCTTCACAAAGTACATCTCCATCAACCAGGAGTTCAGAAAATTATTTTTGCTGTGCTTTACATGTTTTGCTTGTAGTGAATTGCTTCCTAAATCCCAAGAATGAATGCTGTAGATTTTTTCTAGACAAGCAAACTATGATCTCCATTCCCACCAATGAAACTTACACGAGTCAACACCTGGCATTAATGTACTGCCTTATGTCATGTGTTAATCCTCGAATAAACAGTAACACAAGAAAGAGTGAAAACAACAAGCTTTGAAAAAATAAAATTTATTTCCCTGGAAAAATTCTGTAAAAATAAAAAAATATGAACTTAGTTTTATAGAATCAAATCCAAAAATAATCCAAGAATACAATTTTAGTAGTCCTAATAAGAAAATGTTCTACTGAGTTCAAGTTCGAATCCTGACGAAGAATCCAAGATGGAAGACAATGACATATGGTGAAATCTGTAGCTGAATTCTACAGTTCCTTGTAGAAACAAGAATTATCGCTCCGTTTTTTTTATTGCTGACTCAAATTTTTATTTAAAAAAACTGTCCTTGTTCATCAATTTCACATTTTAAAATAAAGATAGAACAGTCATGGTGTAATGAAAAATGAAAAATAATTTTAAAAAAAAATGACAAACAATTAAATTGATATAATTACATATTAAATCAGATATAACTAAATCAAATATACATGACAACTGTATATATAAGCATTAATTACCATCATTAAATTAAAAGAAGGAATGAAGAAACATAGCACAGAGCATATGTGCCCCCCAAAAACTAATTCAGAATAAATATGTTATTTAGTAATGATTTTTTTTTTTGCATATACGAGTTAACAATAAGGAAATAAGGTGGGATATAAAATGTGGGAAATAGTTATCACATGAATGGTAGCTTGAGACCACATTTGAACTGTTAACGTAAATTCACACCCATTTTAGGCATTGTTAGTTATAACAAAAAAGTCATTTATTTGTCAATCAGTTGCTAGTGCTTTCACTCACTGTAGAACAGGTGGTTTCTTTGAAGTATGTAGAAGAGGCTTGAGTCTAACCTTTAACTATTGTACAGTTTGGGTACAGCTGACCAGAACAGGAAATGGGGGCATGTTGGGGGGGGGGGATAACGCACTCCACAGTGAGAAACAGCGTGTCCTTTGAGAATTTCACTTGTATTGAACCCAAAAAATCGGTGAATATATTTTAGTAAAAACGATGCTTAAATATGCCACAAGAACTTCCCGATGGTAGGTGTCAATCTGCGTTTTCAGATTCATTCTGCCAACTTGGTTTTTGAAAAGATTTTTGTTTGCATGAAACTCTACAATAACTGATCGGTATTAACTAAATTTATTCAGTGACTATTTGAATTCTTTGGAAATCTTTCCTGACATTTGAAACTTTAACTCAAAAGGGCATTTTTTGTTGGAATGCATTCATAGCTGTCAACACTCATGATTTTGGCGTGAATTTCACGACTTTTTCAACGATTCATGGATTCACGCAGCATGTAAAAAATCATGAATTCCCCAATTCTCAATTATTTTAAATCTTTAATAAAATAACCGATTTCCTGTTAAGCACTAATTGTGATATCGACAGTTGCCAAAACAGTCTGGTACTGCTGGTCGCGATATTAGTGGAACTGTAGCTGATTGGTACAGTTGGCCTGGTAGCAAGCATTTTAGCCTATTTTAATCTATATGTATAAGAGTGGTTTTACAAATGCTTTTGGGTGAAACTGGGGCCTAACTGGAATTTTGCTCTGCGCATGCGCCGCAAACAGTGATTTGAATTACCATTCAGCACCACATCTTGAAAATGTCTTCACCAGCAAGGTAAAAGAAATGTATTGCACAAAAAGTGAAGTTAAGTTTGGAATATACCGAAAATTGGCCTTGCATTCATCCATCAAGCACCAAGATACAAGAGAGGATGTGAGGAAGCACATTGGTAGCAAAAAGCACATAGAGGTTGGGAAAATTAAGTACTCACAGCAGATTTCAGCTCTCAGTGGAAGACCTACAAGCTACCAATGCTGAAGCATAGTTTTTGAGTTTTCTTGTTGAACACAAGTCAACCTTTATCAGCTGGAGACTGTGCTAAACATTTGTTTTGACAAATATTTCCGGACTTAAAGATCGCTTCATGAATTCATGTCAGAATTCACTAATTTTTATTCCTATTTTCACTAATTGCTAGCATGAAGGATTGGCAGCAATGTGTATTTGGATTTCTTGAAACTATTGGAATTGAAAGGACTTTTAGGAAATAGGAATTCATTCACCATGCTGTAAGTTGATATAATTCTTTCACTTGTATTTTGAGAAATAAATTATTTTCAATTATGCAAGACTTGTTTGTTTTGCTATTTCATGTTGCGAGGTTTAAGTCCCTGGAGTTGTAACACGGGATTGATAGCAAAAGTAAAAGATCAATGAGCAGAATTAACATATATTACTTACCCCACCTGGATTCATGTTTGGTGACACACTCTTTCTTCAAAATATCACAACCAGTTGTAAATGAATTGACGACTTGTGCCTAGCAGAACATCTGCTTTAACTTTGTATTATATCTCAGCCACAGACGCCCAAGTTTCCAGCTGTTGATAAATTTTCGGGAACTTCTGACCTGTTCATCATGATGTAGTGTTGCACTTGAAGCAATCCTATCATCACTACATATAGATGATGTTGGACTGTCAGGTATAACATCAAGTTCAATGAATTTGCACTAAATCCAAATGCTGTTGATTTTTGTTAACTTGCTATTTGGATGAGACGATGAACACGCAATGTCTAAATTTTACCCATGATAACAGTTGCACTGTTGACAGGATATAATTCTGACTGAGATTTTTTTCATTTGCTTTGTATTTATACACAGCAATCTGTACTTCAGAGGTAATCAGTTTTGTCTGTAGTTTCAGAAAAAATATTTTATTAGTACATTTTTAAAAAAAACAACAGAAGGATTAGCTGTCATTCAATTAATTGTAGGTATAGTCCAGTAGCATGAGTGTATTGCAGCATACAGTACTCAGGCCAGATGTCAATATAAGCTGACTAGGATGTAACAATGCACTGTAAAGTTGGGTTTGTCAATACAAAGGATTTGTTTATGTAACAGATAGATCCCAGTGCATTGTATATCCAAGTTTGTGGCTTCCTTTCGTTGTCCCTTTGAATGTCTCAACTCTAAATACATTTTTGTATTTACAAATTAAACAGCCTAAAAGGATGGTATATTTCATTGCCAGTAAGGAAGAAAAACTTGCAATTTGTGACATTGGCGAAGCCCAGGACAATCCCTGAAAGTCAGGTTAAGGAAACTGAATGTTAATTTGAAAATGTAATGAGGTTAGTCCTAATCATTCTGCTGGGAAGATTAAAACATCATTTTGTTTTCAAACTCATCAGTATACTAACACTTTGTTAATTTGTAAACCCCACTACTTTAAAGGGGGGGGGATCATTTTGATTTGGTCCCATCCATCTGTCTGTTGAGAATTGTTTTGAATAAAATTGTAATTGCATTTTGTTTTAATATGAATATAGCATGCGTCCTGTTGCCATGTACAGCATTACACATGGTGTATGTTTAAGACTTTCAGGCAATTAGGATTGTGTGTAGTTTTATTCACTTGCCAACAACATACCATAACATGTACAAAGTGGAGCTCACTTATCCCATGTTCCCTGAGGTTCTCACCATGTACCAATTTACAGAGTTCTTCTGCTGGTCAAATAAGTACTGGTGAAATAGTTTAACATTTTGGGTCAATCAAATGGCACATAAGACAGGTAGTAACAAAGTTAACATAATCGAAAAGGTTTAATTTCCTTTGGACAAAAGACTTGTTGAAAATTGTTGGATTTCCTTGAAAAATAACTTACAAGGCTGAACAGCCATGCATTGGTTGCACATTGTTCAGCAGCAGTTGCTGGTTCCCACTCTGGGGTACATATTATTTCAGATTTGATTTTTATCAAACTCGAATATGGGCTGATATTATCAAAATGTCAGATGAGTTTGCTAATGAACAGGATCCACACATGGAAATGAGGTGATCATGCTTCTGATTGGCTGAGCTTCTTAACACTGCAGACGTCATAATTTGAATCCCATTTTGATTACACTTGGAATACAGACGTGTATCTTCAAAACCTAAGACCAATTTTATGATGATGGTAACAGCAAATACAATTTTTAATTACTTGCCTAGCAAGATTAAGCTTGGTAAATGATTATAAAATGTGAAATTTTGTTCATTTGTATTTGTGTGTGTGTGTGTGTGTGTATATATATATAAATGTGTAAATGTTAGGCTACTAACGTGACTTTTTCCTTGCCCAGCAATGGTTTTTAGCTAAACTTGTCCATAGATGAGAAGAGACTTGAGCAAGTACCTTACTTTCTGGTATCCATTAGCTTAAGTTTGTTATGGCTACTTTTTCTTGGAAATCTTATTATTGTTACTCCATCTGCAATGATGGTCATATCAACATGGTGTTTTCACTAAAGATCATCTTATCTAATGTCTTGTTGGTCCTAAATGAAAATGGTGCCAATATGACATCCAATATGGATACCTTGGTGGCCATTTTGAAAACCTTGGTTGATCTGAGCTGACGTTCGGTAAGAAAATATTGTTATTGCTTCATCTTGATAGGTAATAATATTGACAATAGGTTTTCATCCAAAAAACATTATCGTGTTCAAATGAGAATGGTGTCACTCATTCCTATAAATATGGCTATATTGAAAATAATGTTATCACTACTCCTATTAAAAAGAAAGTAATATCACGTAAGTTTTTACTAGAAGACTTTGTATAGTGTCTAGTTAGACCAAACTGAAAATGAGGACGATCTGACATTCAATATGACCACCATAATGGCCATTTTGAAAAAAACATATTGCTATTTCTGCGTGGATCATCATTTTTACATCAAAAGACTTTTTTATGATACCAAGTTGTCCCTAAAAGGAATGGTGCCAATCGTACATCCAGTATGGTGACTATGGCAGCCATCTTGAAAATCTGTTATCACTGTTCGTCCCAAATGGATGGTCATACACTAATGAAGTTTTCACCAAAATACTTCTTATTATGCCTGTTTAGCCCAAATGGAAAATGGTGAAAATATTAAATCAAATGGCTGCCAGAGGGTGTTAGCACTCTTCAGTGTTAAGAAATGGTCTTATCTTGGATTGCATTAGAGCATCTGTCCTTTCAAGGAACTTATGTTGGTTGCTGTCATTAGCTGGGCTTAGGAATGGTTGTCCCCAGAATAATTTAGAAGCATACATATTAATGTGGTGATAATGCATATTGTTGGCTGAGCTTATTCCTACTTGGCAAGCCACATTTCTGATCTGAATTTGATCACAAATTGCAATGTGGGCTTAAAGCATAAGATGTTGGAAAAGTTAAAAAATGAGTGAGATCTGTGGATAGTAATGATATGATCTTGTACTACTGAGGAGATCATATTTTTAAAGCAGCTAGGATAATGGATTTATGTCATTAAGATCTCAGTCATGTTTGACAGTGAGTAAGGTTCATGCATAGTGATGAGGAGATTTGCATCTGATCAGCTATATTTATGATTCAGTTTTGATAAAATTTGAATTGCAGGTTTATATCTGGTTCAGTTTTGTTGTTGTAGGGTTTAATGCCATTTTTCAGCACACGATAGGCTATACATGGTGGCCAGTTTTAATGGTGGAGGAAGAACGCAGGGAAAACCCCGGAAAGAACCACCGACCCATGAGAAGCTACTGGCTTGCTTTCTCATATACCCACATACGCTGAATATGAGACTCGGACCCATGCAGACAGAGGTGAGATGTCAGTGATCCGTGACGGAGAGTGCTTTAGGCCACTCTGGGCACGTGGTTCAGTTATGTATGAATGCTCAACAAATATAATTTGTATAGCTTCATATCACTATGAGAATTTAAATAGAAAACAGCCATACATTATTGGGGTCATGATTTCTTTTGATACTTTCCATAAGAAATGCCATATTTGTAATCTTTCAATCCAGTGTTTAACCCTCTGGTAATCAGTATCTACCATTTAGGAATGTACAGCTTTATTTATGTTTAACTAAGACACACAAACTAAATAAAGAAAATTTCAGAAATATGATTCTGAAGGTATTTGATAGAAAAATTGAAGCAATTTGGTATGAAGAGTAGAAAATATGTATGATGGTTTGTTTTCAAGCAGTGAAAGGGAGAGGCTTCATAGGACCCTGTTTTGTCTGCACATATAGAAAGGGCAAATAACACAAGCAAGATACAAGTCAACATGATTAATATCTTTATACATGTATTTTTAATAGTTGTGACCTATCTTTTTTGGGTCTTTCTTTTTAAAAAAAAGTATTTTGTCTTGTCTTTCTTAACCAAGCAACAGGTAGCACCAAACTGACAGCTGTGCAGATCTTGCAGGCTTCAAACAACCAGTTTCTCGTTGATTTTTTTGATCCATGTTGTCAATTTCAGGGTGACTGGGTGATAAATATTAATAATATAACTTGAGATTTTTTAAGGGTGTTTGGGAAAAAAGACCTTTATTCCATATAATTAGCCACCTGGATCTCATTGAAAGCATGCTCAGTGTACTACCACTCCGGTGGCCTAGTGGTTAGAGCATCCGCCTCGGATGTGGGAGGTCATGCGTTCGATCACTGGCCGAGTCATTCCAAAGACTTACAAAAATGGTACTAACAGCTACCTCGCTTGGTGCTCAGCATTAAGAGGTTAGTGTTAGGACTGGTTGGCCTGGTGTCAGGATAATGTGACTGGGTGGGACATCGTGCTCCATGTATGCGGCATGATGCTCCACTGCTAGACATTACTCTAAACTGCCACACTGCAGACATCGTAGCAATATGACTGAAAAATTGTTAAAGCAACGTTAAAAAATCCAAATCACACACACATAATGTGCTGAAAATTAACGCCTAATGTTTATCATCCCCTATCTTTAAGCAAAGAGGTTACATGGCTGTAAAAATTATGCTTAATCCATGGTACATAAAACATGAAGGATAAAGGGTTTGTTTTGTTGCATGCTTCCTGTGAATTTACTGATCCATACAGACTCTGATGCATTGTTTAATGAGATAAAGTAGGGGATCATACACACACATGAAAACGTTTATACTTAGTAAAGATGTATGACTGTCAACACTGACCTTGAAATTATAGAACCTTCAGGATTAAGATCAGGGTCCATTCTCAAACTGAACATATCGGTGGAAATTCTCTTTGTTTGAAAAAAGATGTGCATTTACGTAATATAGGAGGAATTTCCTGTTGAAATAAAAGTTGGGCTTGAAAATATGATTTCACACATTTGCTGATATTTTGGTGCAGTTTAATTAGAATTTTGCATGAATTCTGAAATAGTACATACTGGAATTGATTATAAAAGGTTTGGAAATTATACAAGCTATTGTATAGATCATATGCATAACTGGCATTATTGGTGGTAACTGCTTTAAAACTTAAGCTTTCAAAATGTTTTGCTCTAACTATTATATCACTGCAGAAAGTTATTACACGAGTCAGTGGAACTATAGTGTCAACCTTTTGAGTCAAGAGTAAAAACCAAGTATCAAATAAGTTATAGGTAAGTTTATGGTCTTTTACTTGAAAACTTTGAAGACTTCTTGGACAGAAAACTCAAAATTTGTTAGTTTTGGAAGGGAAAAAGTATACATGATTCAATACATCAACTGAAATATTCCCTTGTATTTGTATGCTTTCACTGTCATACACATTTGATTACCATGCCAGGGGTCACACTACCTTTGAAAAGTAGGTGACTATGTTGTCCCTGAAAAATGACTTTACTATGTCAATTTTGTGTGTATGTATATGGTAACAGTAGTTCATGGCTGTTTATATGCTCCCTCAACCCAGCCCAGTAGTTCATGTTGTAGCCACAGGCAAAATGTATTGAATGTGACCTTGTCAGGTGCTCATATTGGTATGTGTCTTTTTATTGTGTGCTTAAATTTTGTTCATGATTGTAGATTGTACTTGATAATTTTAATTTGTAAACAGGATGCTTACTTGACTGACTTATGTCCATGATTGTGAGTTGTAAATACAATGTTGACATAACCCTTCAGTTCAAAACATTCTTGACATGGACTTGTTTATGTAGCAAGAGTTAATGGTCAGCCATGTTTAACTGCCCTGTATGCAATATTTTCATAAAATCAACAAATGAATAATAATGGTTGACATCACTGTTTTAGCAGTACTGCTTCATTAGACTGTTTTGATAGGTAATTTACACCTACATTAAGGTAAACATTGCATTTCCTGGCTTATAGGTTGATGTGGAGTATAAGTAGAATTTGCTGATTCTGTACATTTGTTTCAACTTCCATATCAAGTCAATACATACAAGATGACGCCAGATCACCGCCATGGCTTAGTCTACATATGTTGTTAACTTTCAGTTTCATGAATATTAATGGTACCACTATGCTATTCCACGTTAAATGAGAAACTACATTCACTAATGCAAACATGCTTTTCCACCATTTTGTTGGGGGAGGGGGCAATTTCAAGGCAATTGTTAGCTGTATTGTTAATTTACCTGACAGTTGTAATGCATAAGAGCACTAATATATTCCATTATTCTTGTTTTAAGTAGATATCCATTGTAACAGGAACTGCATGGCTGTTTGTTATTTATCTGCTGATTAAATAGGCCTAGAGCTTTGGCCATGTTATTCCAGTTGATGCCTATTAGAGGACGAATCTGCAAATCAACTTAGTTAGGCTACCAATAGGGAACTGAGGCCTTCCAAAAGGAAATGAGAAATGTACAGAAAATTAAACAGAAAAGTCGCATGAAAAGAAAAAAGAAAAGACATTAAAAAATGTCTTTAATAGATCAGTGAAATACTATAGCACATTTACACAAAGGAGAAAGAGATTGCTTCATTTCTTCTGGTTTTCTGTCCACTTGAGATGTAACACCTGTACTTGATGGGGATTATTGATGGAGAACAAAAGGGGTACTGGCATTGCCTATTGTCCAAAGCCAATATCAGGGTTTAAACAGTTAACTAGCTTCGATTGAGGGTAAAAAAATTGACCAAGCCATTAAGTATAACGAAAGAGATGCCAAAATGACGGCTTGTTAAGAACGAATACTGGTTATGTGTCTTGACACTACATTTTGCTTTAAGCTGACATGCAACACTAAAATGCATCATTGATGATATAGGTGTCTATCACTGCTCAGAATTTTGCCTTGTATTAGAGGAATTCTTTGTATTGTGAATATATGATATTGTGCTTAATCAATGACATGTTATAAATTATCTTCGACCATTTGAGTTGTTAGTATGGATAATGTCAGTTGGTAGGATCAACTATACCACTGAAAAAGATGTACCGCTATTTGCTTGACTGCATGAAATAAAATACTGGTAATTCAAATATCACTGGACCTATGGTTAAAATGTGATCAGGAAGAATCGGGTATGATTGAAAATGATAAAGAAGCAAAATCTATGGGGGTTTTCTGTGACACAATATGAGTTGCACAAGTACAGTACACTGTAAGGTATTGAACATAAGTGTGCTGTGGAACCAGTGAATTGTGAGGTCTATGATTTTTACTTTTATGTCATGCTGGAGAAATCAGAAAATACAAGCACATACAAATGCATACAGAAAATTGATACAATTGATAATAAAAAAACAGTTATATTAGTTGATAACAATTTATTGACATGACAGTAGCACAAGAATTGGCACAGCTTTGTGACTTGCTTTGATTTTGCTGATTACATCTCATAATCACATTATTACCTGCACTTAAAGCAATTTAAATGACATAATTCAGTACAAGTTGCTTCAGAATGCAAACTGAAGTCCAGACTTCCACATCAAAAAGTATTGACTTATAGGCCGGAAAATCTGGTATAGAATTTGTAGAAAGGAAAGTTTAAATATTATGTCACAAATGATTTAGCCCAAAAATTTACAAAAATTAGGGCAGAAATGTACAAGATAATGCATTGTTGTGGAATTTGAGAAACCTTGTAAGTCAAGATTGTTTTCTTACACCGCTCATTTTTGTGAAAATGCAAGGAAAACAAAGCAACACAGTAAATGATACTTAACCAATACATGATATTATTAGGAGAACATAGAAAAATATTAAAACTATAAATGTTTGAGTGGTCATATTAATAAATTCTTGGCATGTAAACATAGATTCACCCACATGGCTTGCATGGCACCTTATTTCCATATTTGGACCAAGATTTCACAGACGTTTGATGATCCATGTGGGTTGATAAGATTATTTTATATCAGATTAGCTGAACTTGCCACGACTTGAATGATGAACATTGTATAAGCTATTGGATAAAGCTGTACCGATGTCACTTTTTGCCAATTATGCCAATACAGCGTATAGCCGATTATTGAAATTGTTGATACCGATTATGAGACCGATTATTTCAAGAAACCGCCTGTTCTACAATTAGTGAAAGCACTAGCATTTGATTGAGAAGTAAACCATGCCCTATTTTTGTTATAACTAACAATGCCTGAAATGGGTTTGGATTTATGTTAATAGTTCAGATGTGGTCTCAAGCTACCATACTTGTTGTAACTATTTCCAACATTTTATATCCCACCTTATTTCTTATTGTTAACTCATATACGCAAATAAAACTCTTTACTAAATAACATTTATTCCGAATTTGTTTTTGGGGGATACATATGCTCTATGATATGTTTCTTCATTCCTTCTTTTAATTTAATGATGGTAATCAATGCTTATATATACAGTACAGTAATGCCAGGTCAAGTTGACTAGTGTTAAGTTTCATTGGTGGGAATGGAGATCATAATTTGCTTGTTGAGAAAAAATCGACAGCATTCAGTGATCATTCCTGGGATTTAGGAAGCAATTCACTAATAAGCAAAGTATGTAAAGAACGGCAAAAATGAATTTCTGAACTCCTGGTTGACAGAGATGTACTTTGTGGGTTTGATCCCCGGCTGAGTAATACCAAAGACTTCAAAAATTTGTACTAACAGCTGCCCCGCTTGGCACTCAGCATTAAGAGGTTAGTGTTAAGACTGGTTGGCCTGGTGTCAGGATAATGTGACTGGGTGGGACATCATGCTACATGTCTGCGGCATGATGCCTCAGTGCTAGACATCACTATAATCTGTCACACTGCAGAAATTGTTAAAGCTGCGTTAAAATAGATCACACACATATGGCTGTATTGCTTGTCAAGAAAGTAATAACTATCCCATCTTTTTCAATTTTCATTGCCTATTACATTAATAGTCTTGGGAAAATATTCACTACTTATTCTGGCAACATTTTTTGAAAATTGGCAACAAAATATTGAGATTGGCATTTTTTTTTGCCAGCAACTTTTTAAAAGCCAGGACCATCCCAGTAGTGTGTATGCTGGGAGTTCAACAGCCACATGAGGCTTCACTGGCTGGTTGGCTGCTGTGATTGGGATGAGTGCATGCATGGTATTGATAATTTGTTGTGAGCAGACAATCAGCAGTAGTTTACAGCAAGCATGTAAAAAAGTATTTACTTTTAAGAATATACTGTCTTTCAATTAACCCCCAAATCAAATGTTTATTCCTTAATTTCCACTATTTAATTCTGATTTAAAATTCAAGACATGTCAAGATGAATGTTATGATTTGTTTACATTGGCACCAATTATTCTGCTGATACAGATTATACTTATTGTTCCAATAATCGGTCCAATTATGAGTGTTGCCAATTAATCGGTTCAGCTTTACTATTGGATCTACAGGTTGAGTTACTTTAGTGCCTCAGTTCCCAAAAGTAATGTAGTTCCTAGATTACATCATTGTAATTACAAATAATTAATCAAATATATATTGCATTTCTTGCTTTACTGTCACTTTCACCTGTTCTGCTCAAATTTCTCTCTAGGTTGTCGGAAGGAGAGGTCACTTTTCCCAAAAATTCAACTCTTTTTTAAGCTTGACCCCGGCCATGCTGGGAGCTTTTCATGATAATACAAAGAAATAAATGTTGCACTTGAAAATACAGTAAGCTATTTTTATGCATTTTGGGTGATTATTAAGTGCAATGTTTTAGATATTTGTCTGTATCTGATAAAACATGTCCTGCAATGGACCTGGTATGCCTGGGAATTTACATGAAATATCCTGGAATTTTTCACATCTGAAAACATGCAGATAATGTGGTTGCTTGATATGACTAAGATTTTGCCAATGTTTGATGATCCATGTGGGTTAATTAGATGATTTTATATCAGATTATCTGAACTTGCCATGACTTGAATGATGAACATTGTATAAGCAATAGGATTTACAGGCTGAGTTAGGCCTGAGCTACATTGGGTAATGACTTGATTGATTTATGACCCATGATGACCCACGAGCAGAAAGCCCACAAGGGACGTATAGGTAATTCCACATTCTGGTCAGGTAGAACTGCCCTTAATGTAGAGTTATGACCCATGATATCACCCTCAGCATGTCCACAAGTTATATGGATGTACATTTACATACTGGCCAGACAGAACCCACCCTTGACGTGGAGTATGACATGATTAGAGATATCAAAATTTTGGGAAATTTCTTCTGGGTACCTGTCAATCCCAATGATTGTTACCCTGGTACCCAGTATAAAGGAAATTGTATTAAATGTGAACCTGAACTGCTTTTGTTGTAGGTTCACACATGCCAACCCCCCCCCCCCAAGAGAGGTATCAGCTTAATTTATTACTAATATAAGTGGCAAAAAGTGTAATCTGAGCATAAAAAGAGCAATCTATATATTACATGCCATAATTACTAAAAACTGTATGAAAACATACATATTTTTTTTTTAAATGTACATTTATTTTTGCTACTATCGGCGAAATCAGTGATGATTAGTAGTTAATACATGAGTATGAATGCAGAAGAAATTAATAGATTATTTATGCGTAACATATAACACTCACTTCAGCTATGTCTACAGTAACATTCACTAATAGTTGTAAAGTCCACAAATGATGACTGTTTTAGTATCCTCGACCTGCCATGGTTCATACCTTAACAACAGCCCAGTGCAGCATGTTTTAACAACATATCTTTCCTCTAACATTTTTCAGTCATATGACATCTAACAGTCACATTGATACAGCCCGTTTTAAAAAAAAATATCTGGTGATTTTTATTTTCAATTTAGACTGGTCCTCTTTGTATATAGTATAAAAATTGAATGAATCTGTGACAAGTGGTATTACATTCAAGAATCCCATCATTTATCTTTGGACCATTTCATGAAATATTAATGCAAAAATTGCCAGATTTTCACATGTGGTCAATTTTTATTAGATTTTTTTTTCAGTGGTATTAAATAACAATGATTTCTCTTGTATTTAAATAGTTTAGTGAAAAATTTCATTTTGTATAGTTGCTCCATTTCTTTCATTTTTTCCTAACATGGTATAAGAAGGGCATACATGTATTACAGAAACCAAGTTTTTGTATTGCATTTGCCATGACAAAAATATCTCTTGGATTTCCCACTAATAAAAAAAAACAAGTCCAGTGAATAGTGGTCCTGACTTGTACACCTAATACTTACTCCATGGCCACAAGCTTGAGGCAAAAATGGCATTAGTTAAAACAGACATTTATATTATGCTTTCTTGTATTTGAATTGTAGTACGTATTTAAATTTTATTTCGTCAAATATTTCTGAATCATTAGTTAACAGTCATTGTTGATGAAAGTTATCGGGCTAGTCTATGTAATCAGGATCTCCAAACAAGTGTGTATAAGTCGCGAGAAAAATGGCACACAAAGTTAGGACGGTCTTGCTTTCAATATCAGCGTTGATTCTTCAATAGGTTATGCAAGAAAGGAGAGAAATGTCCTCACTTGTATTATTATATAGTACATGTATGACAAGTATATTGTAAGCAACCATACAAACCACTGTGATGTTGATTAAATGTGCACACGACATGAACCTCAAACTGTAATTGTTGTTCTTTGTCTGTCTGAACTTGGAATACTTTTTTTAAAATGGTTACCCAGTTGTTCATTTTATTATCCAGGTTATTATTAATGGGTGGGTATCCAAGTACCCAGGTACCTGTTGGCATATTTACACATGCTGTTACCACCAGCAGTAAATCCATGTGGGATATGGATTAATTCCTCTACTCTATGAGCATCAAGTCCACTAGGGATACATGTATTGAGGTAATTTCACATATTAGCGAGACAGAACAAGCCAATGGAGCAGAGTACAGTCTGATTCAAATCAGATCCCCCACTCTCTTTCATCAGGATCTGACAGTGATTGCTTAAAGGTCATGTTCTTGTAACCTGTGTCATTACCATAATCCTTACTTTTAGAAGCCGGTCAAATGAAGTCTTAATACCTTCACATTTGGGAGACTGACCAGTAAAGATGACGAGCTTCAATGTGTGCTGAATGGTTTGATTCACTTTAAAATTTCAGAAAGCAGCATTTCAGTAGGTAAATTCAAAGGTCACCAGAACATGACACCTAATCGTTAGGACAGTGGAGATCAATTTTAATCAGATTGATGTGGAGCTGTGACCACCAGCAGCAAATCCATTAGAAGTAAACCACATTCTGCTAGGTAGAACCCACTATTAATGTGGAGATGAAGGAACATCACATGGTAAGAGAATTAGAACTAGAGATAGGAGATTTCACAGGCATAGTTCACTGAACTACATTCAACAATACTTTTCGTCAGCATGAGTGAAATATGGGCATTATACTTTCGTAATTGATATATAATTGTTTTTCCTCTTTTACACTGCAGGCGCATAGCAGAGGGGTTGGAAGAATGTATACCAAATCTGGAGTCCATGATTTTGACCAACAACAACATTACAGAATTGGGTGATTTAGATCCATTGTCGACACTCAAGAATTTGAGATTTCTCAGGTATTAGCAATAAACTTGTTTGCAAAGCAATTACAAGATATATTTGGATACTGAATAAAATTCGGTCATTCTACATCTGTAAAATATTTGTATATTAGGAAAGATTGTTGTAGAAAAAATAGTAGGATCTAATTGTTTGCTATATTTATAGAAATATTGTGATTTAAAGTAAGTATAAATATTCTGTGACCACTCCAGTGGCCTAGTGGTTAGAGCATTTGCCTCAGGTGTGGGAGGTCATGGGTTCGATCCCTGGTCGAGTCATACAAAATACTTATAAAAATGATACTAATGGCTGCCTCTCTTGGTGTTCAGTATTAAGAGGTTAATGTTAGGACTGGTCGGCTTGGTGTCAGGATAATGTGACGGTGGGAAATGATGCTGCATGTCTGTGGCATGAAGCCTCAGTGCTAGACATCACTTTAGACATGATTAGAAGGAATGTTGTATAGCTGGTAATTCCTGTGTATTTGTATACATCAGTCATTAGACTTGATTAGAAGGGATGTTGTATAGGCTGGTAATTCCTGGGTATTTGTATACATCAATCATTTGACTTGATTAGAAGGGCTTTTATATAGGCTGGTAATTCCTGGGTATTTGTATACATCAATCATTAGACATAATTAGATGGGCCATGTTGGAAGACAAATAATATAACTCCCAAACTGAGATATCCTCATCTCGGTGCAAACCCCAGCATAAGATTCTTTTGGTATAGATTGGTAATTTTTTGATATTTTTATGCATCTAATCAGAGAATAATTAGATCTTAAGCATGCTTGCAAATTAAAAATAATTGATACAGCATTTTGATGTCATGAAAAAGTGTTGCTTTTGAGAAAAAAGCAAGTGACTATCTCGAGAAAAGTAAACAGATCTCAGACTTGTGGAAATATTTACAGGTAACAAGAAACAAAAACAAAAACTTGAAATTGTACATATGCCATTTACGGTTAACAAGAAACAATACACAGAACGAGAAGTTCTGCACATGTCCTTTACAGTTAGTAGGAAACAAAAACCAATTAAAATTTGCAGTTGTGCACTTCATTTATAGTTAACAAGGAACAAGAAACAAATTCAAAGTTGTGCACTTCATTTACAGTTAAAATAAGATGATATTTCAAACTTATTACTTGACCATAAGTAAATTAAATTTAAACGTTGAAAAGTAAAGTTTTATGCAGAGATCCAGAGATCAGAATAACCTATCAGTTGTGAAATTATTTTCACCGTGTTTGAGTAATATTTTTGTCAAAGGTATCAACTCCCAAAATAGAACCAAGTTGATGCTAACGTTTAAACTTCCAGATTATTTGACCATGTATGAAAAGTACATTTGTTCACCCAGTTGATGATACAAGTCAAAACAAAGCGGAAGTACAGAATTTTTTGCAGAGATTTCTGAATTTTGTAAATCAGGTTGGTGTCAGAATGATGATAGCTTGGAATTGTATGAAATAACAGCAATAATGGAAAAAGTTGCTGTTCTTATATGAAGCAGTGTTTATTTTGCAATATGAATATGCTATGCATGTATGGTCATCAAATGTTATACAAAGCACATGGTTTTCCTGATTGGCAAATGAAAGAGAAGTACGTATTTCTTTCTCATCACAGTTACCCCTGTGCAAACAACTGTTTCTGTATTGAAATTTTGCCACGGCGGAGAAAAGTTCTAAAAAAACGTACAAGTTTGTCAACAATTTCAGCTTCCAGTGTATTTTGCTTGAAATTCATGTGGAAATGGTTCAGGTGTCAGTTTTTCCAAGAACCAGTAAACTGTTCATGCTGGATAAAAAAATTGTATTTCTGACTGTGTCCATTGTTTCATACTTGTTAAGTTTCAGATTTGAGTAATACTGAATTGAGCATGATTCATAATGGAAATTCTTTCAGGAGAAAATGAAGTTAGTTTATTGCATACAGTCAGTATCAGTAACAGTATGTTGTTAAGAGTGTTTCATGAGAGCTGAGATGTAACATGTACCCCTATCCATAGTCGCTAGCTTTGTGTCAAATAGCAACATGTACCCCTATCCATAGTCCCTAGCTTTGTGTCAGATAGCAACATGTACCCCTATCCATAGTCCCTAGCTTTGTGTCAAGTAGCAACATGTACCCTTATCCATAGTCCCTATCTTTGTGTCAAGTAGCATGTAACATGTACCCCTATCCATGGTCCCTGGCCTTGTGTCAGGTTGAATGTAACATGTACCCCTATCCATGGTCCCTAGCTTTGTGTCAAGTAGCATGTAACATGTACCCCTATCCATGGTTTCTAGCTTTGTGTCAAGTAGCAGCAACCAATTCATGTCACATTAGATAGCTAAGATGTAACATAGTGTTGGGTTTACCATCATTTTACAGTGGATGATAATACATGGCAACCAGTATAACTGTTGAAGGAAGAACCCAGGAAGAACCATCGACCTATGGGAAGCTACTGGCAGGCTTTCTCACATAAATTTACATTATTCCATGATAATGTCACTTGTTACAAGTAGCGACTGGAAATGAGAAAATGTTATTGCATTAGGTGTTTGTAATAAAACTTAAAAAAAACTGACAGGAAACACAGAATTAGACCTGTTTTATTTTGTGGAATTTTTTGGGGTTATGAAATATCTTTGCCATTGATGTGTTAAAGGACACAAAAATTGAAATTACCAAAATTAAAAATAATAGGCCATTCACACTGCAAAACAAGGAAGTAAACTATTTGGTCAACTTGAATGTTGATGGTTCTTCATTTGGAGAGACATCTAAAAAAGCAAAAAGGGTGTCATGTTACATCTCCAACCAGTTATTACCGTTTGCTTGTACTTGTATTAATGTTCAATATAGTAAATAAGATTGGTACTTTGGTGTCATTGTTATCACACAGGTATGACAGATTGATCTTTTCATTTAAAAACCATGGACAGCAACCCCAACAATATTTTGCATTACATCTTTTGCTGAACCCTAAAAATGTTAATCATTTACACAATACCTGTGATGAGTTGTCTCCATTCATATGGAAATAAATTGACCCTAATTTTGGTGCTTCAAAAAATAGTAATATGGGTGGCTGATAATGAGTAGCACATTTTTGTACATCTTTGAGACATTACATTAAATTTAGTAGAAAATACTTTTATCATTGATTCAACTAGTTGATTAATTTTAAACAACGAATAATTTATTATTCCATTCTCATCTCCTTCAGTATGCTGAGGAACCCAGTTACATCCAAAAAGCACTATAGATTGTATGTCATCCACAAAATACCTCAGTTACGACTGCTGGACTTTCAGCGAGTGAAGCAGAAGGTAAGTTATGAAGAGTTCTGGATACCATAGTTTGTAAGTCTTGTCTAACTGCGAAAAGCATATACCCAGATCTGTTATTAAATAATGTGCCAGCAGTTCTGGGTCTGTGCAATGTTAGGCATACTTATCAGAAGGAAAAAAGCATAAACCCTAATCTGTCAACTGAGTATGTGGTGGAAGATCAAGATTTATGTAGTTTACTGTTGGACGTAGACCTGCTAACTCTTGTGATTTCACCATAAGTCATACAAAAATTACCCTTAAAATACCCGACTTATGGTATACTTGGAAAAAAGATGGTTGCCAAAAAATCCGGATAATTGGTTCATCCGTGTTTTATTTGGATCTGGGTTTCATTTTAGAACTAGTGAAATTAGTCAGGGAACCAGACTAACTTTACAGCAGCACCCCAGATGCTTTAAACTGCACCTATATGTTCATGAGAAGCATCTGCATGATCAAACTGTTGATTATAAAAAATTTTAAAATGGCATCCAGAAAGAGATGCATATTTAAGACGAAAGGGAAAATAAGCTTCTAGAAAATTGTTAATAATCAACATAGAAGAATAAAAAGGAGGATTCACATTCTTGTGAATAAAAGCTGGAAAGGACACAATTACGTTTATTGGGCATAATGTGCCAATTTGAGTATGTCTTGTTGCAGGAGATATGATTGCCGTCATCATGTGAAATGGAAAAGAATTTCCAAGAATTATGTCAATTTGAGGGATAGCAACAAGCCATTGAGCTGCATAGGGTTAGGAACTAGAGTTTGTGCAACTGTACTAGTGGTAAATAAAGTCTTTGTGTACTTTGCAAACTTTTCAGTTGAACATAATGTTTATTGTCGATGTGTCGAACTTTTAATTACCTTACTGAAAACTGGGGGTCCCTGAGTGGCCGAGTGGTCTAAAGCACTCTCCGTTATGGATCACTGCCATCTCACCTGTCTGCATGGGTTCGAGTCTCGGATTCAGCCAATGTGGGTATGTGTGAAAGCTTGCCAGTAGCTTCTCATGGGTCGGTGGTTCTTTCCAGGGGTTTTCCCGGGTTCTTCCTCCACCATTAATACTGGCCGCCATGTATAGCCTATCATGTGCTGAAAAATGGCATTAAACCCTGCAACAACAACAACTGAAAACTGGTCAATCTTATGGAAAATAATTAACTGCCTTACTGAGATGGACTTGTCAGGGTTGGCAGGTCTGTAAATATCGCAGTTGCTAATTGACAAATCTTGTCATTCGAGAATATCAGAGAATGGTTCCAACACTCTGCAGTGAAAAGGAGCAAAAAGTTTTGTATTGAAACTTCTTTTGGGTAGTCGAGTGCAAGTTCCTTCAAGGAATTCCATTTTAGCTCTACTGGTCAATTGTTCGTTGTCAGTCCATTAGCACAAGTTTGTTATCACTGCTTCTGCTAAGTGAATGACTGCTATGAGACTTTAGACACATATTTCCTCTCGGGTTCTGGATGGCCACCACAGTCGCCATCTTAAAAACCATGTTAAATGCAACTGCTCTTGAATGAATAAACATATCAACATAAAATTAACACTTAAAGACATTTGATAATGCTTGGTCAGTCCTAAATGAAAATTGTGCCAATCTGCCATCCATTATATGCCACAGAAGCTAATTTTAAAATCTTGTTATTGTGAAAGAATATCCGAGATAATTGTAGCATTTATCAGTTAAAAGGGAAGAAGTGATCCTATCTTTAATAACTGAAAATTTGTTTTCGCCAGTAGAGCATTAATTCCCTTTGAGGGACTCTTGTTTCAGTATAGTATTTTTCTTCTTCCTTTTGCAATAAAGAGAAATGGCAGCAATGATATTTAAAGGAAAGAAGGGTCAGCAGCTTGAGCATTAATTTCCTTTGAGGGACTCGTGTTGGAGACTGTTTCAGTATAGTATTTTTCTTCCTTTTGCAGGAAAGAGAAATGGCAGCAAAGCTATTTAAGGGAAAGAAGGGTCAGCAGTTAGCACAAGATATTGGAAAGAGAAGTAAAACATTTGTTCCAGGAGAAAAACTCCCAGAAAAGAGGCCAACTGGACCCAGTAAAGAGGATGTGGCAGCTATTAAAGTGAGAAATACTTTTTTTAAAAGAAGAATTTGCAAGATTTATATAATAGTAGTTTCTTGGTAAAAATTTAGTGTGAGAGCTTCACATATTGTTTATTGTCAATTTGGCCGAGCCAATAAAGGTCAGTTACGTGTTGGCCACCCCTGAAATACAGGCTCAGCTGATGAAGATGACTGTTACTGTGCCAACTACTTTGGCTATTCCCCCATTATTCGAAATTTGGGCAGATTTATCCTCTGAACCGAGACCACCTCATAATTCAGACAACAAAAGTTAAGTAATTAGGTAGTTTTAGGACCTTGCTATGATGGAAATAAATGTACATGTGATGTTCTTGCATATTGTAGTCTTGGCATTGTTGAGAATGATACCAGATTATAGCATTCACAATGAGTAAACATTACTTAATCATTTTAACCTACCTATAATTTAGCTTTTTGCACCTTTTCCCCCACTTTATCAAGCAATTATCTTTTCCCATTTGTGAGGATTTGATATATATATATATATATATATGTGTGTGTGTGTGTGTGTGTGTGTGTGTGTGTGTGTGTGTGCATGAAATCTGTTCTAAACTGATCTAGTTTTGAATGATATAAACAAAATTGTATTTATATATTTTATTTTAATGTTAACTTTAGTAACAGAACATGACTTAAGGAAATTAAATTTAAATTATATTATTATATGAGAAGGAAGTTAACAGACTTTAGGATATCATGCCCACGTGCCCATGTTATGGGAATTATAAACGAAATAAGAATTCACAAGTCAGAATATGTGGTTCAAGGGAAATTACTCAATATTTGTATGGAACTCTGATTTTTCATATGGGGAAAGAATGTGTGGGGATAATTTTTTCTTTAAAACATGAGACAGTATGGCATCGGAAACTTGACAGTAGAAGACCTGTCCCTTGACAGTATGAAATCAGGAGTTTATTGTTTGAAATGATTATCATCACTGACATGAGACAGTATGGCATCGGAAACTTGACAGTAGAAGACCTGTCCCTTGACATTATGAAATCAGGAGTTTATTGTTTGAAATGATTATCATCACTGACATGAGACAGTATGGCATCGGAAACTTGACAGTAGAAGACCTGTCCCTTGACAGTATGAAATCAGGAGTTTATTGTATGAAATGATTATCATCACTGACATGAGACAGTATGGCATCGGAAACTTGACAGTAGAAGACCTGTCCCTTGACAGTATGAAATCAGGAGTTTATTGTTTGAAATGATTATCATCACTGACATGGCAATATGAGGAAAGCATCTTGACATTTTTCACTGTTTGATTTGTTAAAATCATTTTATTGTAGGCAGCCATTGCTAATGCAAAAACATTAGAGGAAGTAGAGAGGTTAAACAACATGTTAAAATCAGGCCAAATTCCTGGAAGAGAAGTGCGAAAGCTCAGAGGTATGTATTAACACCTTGAAAATACCTTCCGCTAGTTACTATAGACATTAAACAATAATAGGAATTGATAGAACTTGCTATATGTCTGTCTGTCTGTCTGTCTGTCTCTCTCTCTCTCTCTCTCTCTCTCTCTCTCTCTCTCTATATATATATATATATATATATATATATTGTCTCACTGAATGTGTAAGTCATTCTTTCTTCTAGGTGCTAGACAACAGTTTGGACTGGGTTTCATAGCACCAACGCATGTGGAGGGTGCAAATTTTGTGCAAACATCTACATTAGTTGTGCATTCTTGGAAAAGTTTTTGCATTTAGCTCAGGTTTTTCTGCATACCATATGCATACTTATTTGCACAATCTCGCCATTCTGTTACAGAAGTTGAGACTTTCAATGGGTTTTGCGGGAACTCTACAATTCCATTTCCTAGCAGCATCTCTCACATTTGCATACAAATAGCCCTTTGTCAGAGTCAAGCGCTAACAAAATAAAGTGGTATTATTTGAAAACCAGCGAAGATGCCATTGTTGTCTTGGACAGGGAAAATTACACATAAATGAAGGCAATAGATAATTAAACAACATGAGGTTATACTAAAAAAATTAGACTAAGATCCAACACTTAATTATGCCCAAAACATTTTATTCATGAAGTGTCTTAACACAGAGGTCAGAAAATGTCAGCCGCCTAAAACTGAATTGCAAGATGATTTTTCCTCCTGCTTAAGAAATTATAAACCAAGAAAGTCGAGTAGGCCAGTATTTTCCAGTAATGGTCACCATACCAAAAAAAAAAGTACTGTGACCGCCAAATGAGACCCATATCCACACATTACAAGGACTTCATAATGCTCCTCTTAGATGATGCAGTAGTTGTGAGACACACACTTGCCACCCAGTACATATAATTTCTGTTTGATCTCTGCAACACACATATTTCAATGGATCCTTGGTTACATATAGGGTAGCAAATGCCATCCCACAAAATTTGGACTTTTCAACTGACATTTGGTTCTGTTGTCACTGGTGGATTAACATCAGAGACTTCGATTTGATCCGCCTATATATCCTTGAATAGAGATGGTCTGTGTTGATACATGTGTTAGAACTTGAGTATAATGCATTGCAAGGAGTCTTTAAAATATACTGAAATAGAATTTTGCAACAAACAATATAAAATAGTTCTTTTCAGTCATGATTTTGTTGTAGCTTTTAAAGTGTGAGACCTGGAAGAAGGTATGTCTTTCCTTTTGTAATTTTTTTCAGTTTCTACAATATATAGTTTTGATATATATAATTTTATGAAAATATGCCTATGTTAACGA
This sequence comes from Sinohyriopsis cumingii, assembly GCA_028554795.2. NCBI lineage: Eukaryota > Metazoa > Mollusca > Bivalvia > Unionida > Unionidae > Sinohyriopsis > Sinohyriopsis cumingii. Next base: position 55,439,663 of record CM068824.1, read on the forward strand.
GAAATCTCTAATTTTACCTATTAGAATAACCATTAATAGAAACAACCCTCAAGTATTCTATTTGAGTAATTATTTCAAAAATAGAGGATTAAAGAGCTATTACTCATGCAGAACATTACCATCTGTACTCTTTTTATAAGTGGAGTCCAACTGCAGACTGCACAGACCCAGGTCTTCTGTCACACTGTGCCAAGTCCATGCCATTTGCCTGGAGAATCTGTGAAACAAATAACAAAGACCCTGATCTGCCAGCACATTAGGCAGTGGTAGATCAGAGTCTGTGTCATTTACAGTTGGAAATGGCTTATAATCAAGTGTACATGACATACATACGTGTTTACTCAAGTATTTATCAGGTTGTCATCTTGTTTATTTTTCAGAGACAGCTGTAGAGGAAGAAGAGGAAGAAGAGATGGAAGTTGTCAATGGAACTTGACAAAATATCATATGACCTTATTTCAACATCATTTCATTTCATCATTTCATGTTTCATATACCTTGGCCCCTTTTACATGTCTATTCAATCCATATGCATGCTAGTAAATGTATTTTGAAAGCTTGTTTTCCAAGTTCTCCCTTTCCACTCCATTCATTTGAAATTGTAATATTTTGCAGACATGTAAATTTTGGAGGGATCAGAAATGAGAGTTCTTGTGGCACCAAAATATAATACTATTCAAAGTCATTTTTCTAATTTGTATGTCATTGTAACTGCATTAGGAATATAATACATTTATGATGGGTGCACAGTGGTCAGTCTTGTCGGCTTGAGCAAACGGTAAAACAATATATCTTCAGGTGTGGCAATGAGGGGTCAACATTATGATCCAATGCCTTGTTTTAAAGTTTGTGCAAGTCAGATGCAAACATTACTGCACAGGTGACTGACAAGACACTGCTTTTTGAAACTCTTGCATTTTTTATACAGTTGAGTACAGTTTTCGTTTGATTTTAGGACCAACTCTCACCTTAAGTCATGATTAAGATTTCCCTTCATTATCATTGAGCCAGCCTTAGAGGAATATCAACAAAGAGATTACTTTGGAATCTGTGCTTTTCCATCCATTCATAGACTATCCAACTGTACCCTAGATTAAGGTCCATGTTGAAGTTCGATTCAGCTAAGCATTAAAGTATTTTGGTTTATGTTTCATGTTAAAGCTTTTTACTTTCTACTTTAAAGGCCAGTTCATCTAAAAGGAAGTCTCTGCAGCTATATATTTTAATTTCCTGAAACACCAACTCCATTGTGTAGGCAATTTTACTTGTCCCATATTGTTGCTAGTTAGTTTTTTTTAGAAGCATGTACAGATCCCACAACTCATGATAAAGGTTGCACTAAAATTCATCATGCAGTTAAAGTTCAACTAAGATGATGCTTACTTGAAAACTTGGCCTTGGTCAAATAGTTTTCTAAATTGAGATGTATTATGCCTTTAACCCACAAAAATGAGAAACAATTAAAACTCTGACATAAAATTACATCCTGTAGCACTTGGTATTATTAAGTTGTAATTAGTAGATGCCCGATTGTAATTAGCACAAAACAAAAATACTTTAACATCGAGAAGAGCCTTCACTACATATTGCCCTATTTTCTTATGTCTTTTATGATCACACACTACTCTCTGCACTTTGATTTCATGATTGTCCTTTGTTGCACTGATAAATGACACTTGTCAAGATCTTTTGTATTTTTTTAATACATCTCAGATCCCATTTTAAGCCTGTCTTGACATGACAACTTTGGCATCTGTATATATTTCATACATCATCTATTCCCCAACTCTACAAGAATGTCAGTGTTGAAGTTTTTATATGTGCCATTCACAGTGCTGTGTTTAGCTTATGCTGTTAAGCTAGGTGTTAATTTTTGTTCTTTCTAGCTAAAAACAAAAGCTTGCCTGACAAAAAATGAGTCTTTGTTTCTTCACTGGTAAAAAGCTTTCAAAATATATGGAATTCTTGAATCATTCGCATTATTTGTAAATACTGGTTAACCCATCATGTACTCACGTTTATGTTTTCTTAACTACTCATCAGGTATAACCTGATAAGAACTAAACTACTGCACAGAATGGTTTTGGTGTTATGTACATGCTACTATGTAACACAAACATTGTATGTTACATCATGCTGTCAGATACATGAGCAGAATAAAAGGCTGAGAAGCATCCATCATTCTTGTTGTCAGTTTTGTTCGCACTTATCACTAATCCCAAATGCCTTTATACATTTCAGATTCCAGCTGTCGCTTAATCGTTTCCTGTAGCCTATAGATGGGGTGAAGTTGCACAACTGCATTCATGAATATTTTATTCTTCTTTGGTTTCTGGTCTTTTTATCTTTTTTATAAAAACAAGCAAGATGTATGGAGAATGCTTCAGCAGCATTGACATCACATTGTTTATCAGGCATGAAAGTTCAGAATTTACATTATGTAGCAAAGCATTTTAAGAGCTGTCATGGTAAAAACTTTTACAAACAAGACAACATTCTTTTTTCAAAATAAACACAATTGTATTCTTGACAACAGCCACATTTATGGATCAGGTTGTTGTATAGATATTCTCACAGACATCCTCAAGAAAACACTCAAAGATGTAAAAATGAACAAAAAATTAAGCACCATTTCTTTTTATAATAAATCATTAATTACTCTAAATTTGTTTTCATGGATATAAAATTTCACATTTTTATTGAAGAATTTTAAAATTAGTACTTAAATTTATGATCTGGTATGGGTCTTATTGTTTTTATAGAAGATAATTGATTTGCTTATCAAGTATTTAAACTAATAGTTTATAGCAACCAAAACATTCATGAAAATTAGCACCTCTAGGAAAACAAAACATTCTTGGTACTCAAATTTGATGCATGGCAAAGACAGTAAAGATAATTGTTACATTGCTTAATATTAATGCTCTGATGTTACAGGCTATCCCATTATTCCTTCTTAGCTTAACTTTGTTTCAAAATTTTAAAAAAAGCCTGTAGCAGCACAGTACTCCTTCAAGTTGGCTGGTATGTAAATGTATTGCATCTTTTTTTTATGCTTTCTTGAATGTACTAATTGATTTGAATGCGGAGTAAGAATGGTATCACTGCTGCAGCCAGATTAGACAATGTTCAGACTGGTTTCATGCTGACTTTTATGTAGATTGGAATTATCAACAAATCAGACTTAGTTTCAGTTCTGGTTTAGCACTGAACCACTTTGCTAATCAAATAGTGAATCTTTAAAGATTACTTTGAATGGTTGGATTTAAATGTCTATTGATAATAAGTGTCATATCTTCAAATACACTATCTATTCATAATACTTGAAGAGAAGATCCACCACCTCTTAAATTTGGTCCTCACAAGCAAGAAAAAGTGCTTTAAAAACGGTCATTGCTTGCCAAGTTGGAAGTCACATGAAGGTTGTCTCCCCATGGATATAGGAACTGGTGTCGAATTCCATGTCATGATACTAATTCTGCTCATACCTGGTTAGCATGCTGTCATACAAGGGCCTCTCACATACCGTCTTTTTGTCATTTCACATTAGAGGAATCATGTTGGATTTTCTTGCCCCGGGGATGTCTTTTCGATTTGCTTTTACATCTGCTGGCCATAAGGCCTTTGTTTTTGAAAAATTTCATTTTAAAAATTGCTCCAAAGAATTTGACATGAAGCATCTTCGCATAAAGGACTTAAAGATTGGTACAGATTATGCCCATACTCCTTCAGATGTGGTTGATGTTTGTAAAAATAGAAAAATCTTCAAATGTCTACTTGGGGAAAACCTTTTAAGCAGAATTTAACCAAATTTGACATAAAGCATCCTGGCATATAAGGCATTCAGATTTAGATAAATGATGCAGAGCCACTCTCAGACATAGTTGCAATCACTAAAATGGAACAATATTTATACAGCTTGTCAAATGTTGCTCAAAAGAATTTGACCAAATTTAAAAGATAACATTTTTACATGAAGGGTTTAATTTCCTTGCCTTGTGTACTTGCAATTCGTCATAGTACTCAACCTTTCTCTTGTGATCTTTATCTAGTAAATTATCATTTTTTTCCTTGCAGTAAAATCATTTTTGTAGTTTTCTATAGTATTTACTTTTGTAGTGTCCATTTCACAGTAAGCTCAGCATGATACTTGACTGATTTTACCTGTAGTTTTTCTGTCAGTAATTACAGGCATTGGCAACAATAGTCCAGATTAAATGTGGGGTGGATAAGAAATTCAGGCTGGCAGAAGATCATCACCACACCAGTTTAAACTGTATTGTTGTTAACCAGGCCATACAGGTAAGAAGAAAAATGGTGACCGTCACAGCTCAGTAGTTGACTTGGACTGATTAGAGAAAGGAAAAATGAACAAACAAAAGATTTGGATGCCATCAGTATTGCTGTCCAGTACCATCTTGGTCTCATCTTCTGAACGACTGAGTCTCTTGAGGGGTGAAAGAGGTTTGCCTGTTCAGAAAAATATATGGCAGTCAATACCATCATGGGCCACTAACATGTACAGCCCCACTGTGCTACAGCCAAAGCGTACCATCAAGGCACAGACTACCAGCCAGTATCTTCATGATATGAGGGCCCATCTAAATCAGTTCTAGACAAATCATCACCCGGTACTGGCCATGGCATTTGCTTTCTCTGTAGCCAGCAATAAACATAAGAAACCTGACTTACCTATTCCCAGACTACATCTGCTCCAGCTCCAGCACAATCTGAACCTCAGCCCTGTATCAACAGAACAGGCACTGTTTCTTCCTGTATACTCATTCCTGGACTCCAGATACAGACATTATCTAGTGTGCAGTCCTGTCAATTCCAGCCCTAATGTTCACTATGACTGGCATGGGATTTAGTGAACCATACTCCCATGATATCCAGTATTTGACCCATCCATTTCCACTGCAAGCTCTGTTGTAACCCAGTAGCAACTTCTGCGATTTCTGTTTCCGGATTCCTGGTTCCTGCCTCAGACCTAGTTTGACACTCAAAGTGAATGTCTGGAGAATACCGTATCTCGACATAGTTGAACTCCTGGACTTTTGTTCATCATCCGCAACAACCTGCTTAGTCAGCTCAAACATTGTTACTTTCACAGAAAATTTTTTGTCACCCCATTTATGAGTTTGATCAGGAATGAAAATCCAACACTTTGAAAGCCTGTAACAGGAAATGGAATGAAGTTTTTCCCATTGGTGCAGGTAGAGACATCTCTCACATAAAAGTCTGTACCACAAATGGCTAACGTCTTCCTATAGTTATGCATCAAGAAGCTCTATTATGTTGTGTGGAACAGTGTTGTATCAGCCAGTTGGCATAGTTGATTGACAGGGTGCATCAGTATTTTTGGAGTAGTCATGTGAATCAGAAAGATCAATACTTTATCGGCCAACCCAACTTATCTGCAGTTCCGCCACAGTGGTGGTTCCCTTGCATGATGATCTATGCTTTCATTGCTAAAAACAGTCTCCCCCTCATGGGAAATCAGTTTTTGTCTTGAAAACTATTATTCAGTTCCTTACTCTCAACGGCATCCACAGGACCCCATCAGGACACTTGATTAGGATATAAAACAGACTGGGTTGACCAGGAGAGATCTCACTTGTTTTACCACTTGAAGATGGATGATGTATCTGTTTAGGCTCGGTTTTCCTGGATGTTTCATGTTATTCACTCAGCCTGCAAGATACTCACTGAAGATGATTTGATTTTCTTGCTCATGTGGATAGGACAGTAACTATTAGCTTGGCAAACTGTGTGCATCTGTTCTTAAAATAAATCATTCAAGTCTTTTCATGGAAGTCCGAGATAACATTCTTGTTCCTGGAACAGTGTATGAATCTGCTTTAGTAGTAGCCGACTGGATTTTGCACCACTTCCTCTAGCAAAGGGAAGACTACTTTTGTTTTGGCATGCAGACAGATTTTTTTTCTGTTTTCGTGTGGAAACAATCCAGATATCTTTTGTTTATCTTGGGAAGGCTTGATTTGCTTGGTAGTGCATGTACTCTTAAAATATGTTTTGGTAAGTGTTGTCAGAGAAAAATTTGACTCCAAAAATTGGTTCTTAAGATTTGGTTGGTATAGCTATCTCTTTTTTGTTTGGATTCTGTGAGATATGACAATAGCTCTGTTGTAAAACAGTTACAGAAACTCGATTTGGAGAAAATAGGCACATATTTGAAAGGGGTTAATGATTTCTTAGGATAGGTGAATGCTCTGCAATATCAAGAATTTGACCTTGTAAGAAAATGTTTTAGATAGGAGTAATGAAATCATGGAGCACCATCTATGAATTTAAAATGGTAAAATTTTCAGAAGAAAATATTCAGTTTAATAAAAGTCTTTTTCTTTTATGGTGTTAGTGATTTTATCTTGTTTTGAAATACATCATTTGGAAAAAAACAAGAAGTAGGATAGAAAACAAATTAATTACACCAGTTTTCACAAAATTTCACGTTTAGGAATGCATGTTCTTGACATTTATTATGCATAGAAAACTGCAGAAAGTAGGACTACTGTCATATACGATTGAAATTGTATTAGTGTAATTAAAGGTGTTGACATTTTTAGATCGGTTTATTCTACAGCCAGGTACAGATTGTGAACTAGCAGAAATGCTTTAAAAAAATAGCCACAATTTGGAATGTTTCTCCAGTCCCTCTTTTGACAAATTTTCATAAACGTACACTTGTATGGATATGTCAGTACCTGTTATTTTCTTTCTAGCAGTTAAATCTGAAATAAATCAGACTGTCCAAACTTTTGTTAGAGTTCAGCTAAAACATTTGGTAGATAGTTTTGCTTTTTAAAACTGAACATTAACTCTTTGTATATGGATTTGCATTTGAAACAAGCAATAATCATGCCAAGTTTGACACTGGATACCCACTGAATACTTAAATAAAATGTATTCAAGCCATTCCTGGATTCTTCATTAACTGATGGGTTCAGTTTCTGAATTCTGTTTCTTAAAAATTAACTGCAAAATATAGAACTGGAGTGGAACCATAAGGGTTCTTTTTGCCTTTAATGTGTTTTTTTTTCCTTCCCTCTTGTAAATACTTCATTCTTTCTATAATAAGAGGTCAATTTCTCCTGTTGGGATGGTATATATTTTTTTACTAGTCGCCCAGTTGATTAAACGATTTTGGCAAATTTGGATAATTTTACCCCGAAAATCCTACACCAGCATATGCACATGACTATATTTGCCCAGTCTGATTTCTGACAAATTTACAACACCTCAGTTAACAATACCTTGATTATCCTTTCTTGGGACAAAATGTAACAAAATCTTGCTGAACTTTGGCGATTTTATCAATATAGTACAAATTTTTGCTTTCTAATACATGGTATTCACTTTGAGTAATTATTTTTCCTTCCAAACATCACTGGGTAATGAAACTTGTTTACGGCAACTTGAGCATTTCCAGATTTATTGTTAAATGTACCGGCAGATCAGATGTCAGGACTCTTTAAAAACAAATCTACATTGTGCAAAATGTGACATTCTAGAGCTGAACCATAACCATGTTGGTAGCTATTTTGACCTTGTAATTACAAACATTTGGAATTAGTCCACAAAGGCTAATGCAGTGGACAGATCTGTGATTTGTGGTAAGCTATGTGCAACATCTGATTATAATGTAACATTTATTTATTCTCATAAGCGCCAAGCGTTGTAGCCTTGCAAAAACACATTTTTGCTGGAACTTAAAATTCTTTTAGTGAAGAAGATGTCGAGAATTTTTTTAATGATTTGTAGTGTTACAAAATCCACAATGATGAAAATTCTCATGTGACATGAAACAAATCAATTGCAGCATTTTACTGCAGGTAAGTAAGGAGAAATGTATATCAGTTAATGAATGAAAAATAAAAGCATATAAAATAATTGGGCTTTATTTCATCACTTTATCCCTTATTCTGCAGTCGCGTCTTTATGATTCACTTAAACAAATTTAATGCACCTCTTTCAGAGATTATTGCAACACTTGCACATACAAATTTAATATGCTAACAGAAATTCATTCAATATGCAACACTTCACAAACAAATTTAATATGCCAACAGATTCATTCAGTATGCAACACTTGCACAGACAATTCTTATAAATCAAATTGCATATGACGGCATTATCTTACAAAATGTATGGATCAGAAAATTTTATAAATTCACCTCCAAAATTACTTAAAAAACTATGAAAGAATTTTTTGTGTGCAAGCATTTGTAAATTGAAACTTGTACAAACTATGTCGGTAAGCAAACTATCCAAGGCAGATGAAACCCAATTGTGGCAAATTGGACATAACTGGTGTCCTAGTGCAAATACCCACCAAGTTTCATGATGTCACAATTTGGGTAATATTACTGTCAAGTCTGACACGATTCAATTCTTTTTTGAAACGGTGATTGCTATTCAAATGCTGACCAGACTGGCCCTTTTACATGACATTGATGAAGATACCTTGGATGGTAATGGAAATGTGAAGTTGATTGTACTGGACATAATACCTACTTTAAAAATAAAATTTGATAAATTTTATGGGGTTAAATTTCATCATGATAACAAGAGCACACAAATGTTGAATCTTTTCCCCATAAAATATACATTGATATACATACGTGCACTAGAAACTTGTATCCTTGATCTATGTTGTGAACATTACAATGGATGGTTTCTTCTCTCCCAATATGGTCATGCCTAATAAAATGTTCTCTTTTCATATGTAAAATACATTACACCTGTACAGATTGGTTTCTGAAACCAATTTTGTGGCAGGAAATTGACAAGTAGGTAAAAGAAAAATATGTTTCAGATCAATTTAGCACTATTTTCCCTCCGGCATGATTGGATTGAAATGTATGCACAAGCAATTGCAAGTTTGGAGAAGAAAGTGGTATGTGTACATAAGGCATGTAAACGTTACACTAAATGCAGTAAATAGTTTTCAATGGAGAGATTACTTGAAAAATACATATAGAAAAGCAAGATCTTTAATGGGACAAAGTCATGATACAAATACACATCTTGGAGGGCAAAAAAAAGACTGTTCCTGAGATACTAACCAGAGATGAGCAACAGATGGACAGTTTACAATGGGGATCAACTTAAAATGCTGAATAAAATTCACTGTTTACAGAACACAATGTCGAATCGAAGCTCACTACATTTCATGAAGATCATTTGAGGTCAAGGAGATGCAAGTAAACAAATATTGGACAGATGGTCAAGTGGACTCTGTATACACTCCAATCCCAAAACTAGGGGTTGGTATAGGAAACTATTCAATGGTTGGAGACTAGTTACAAACTAGAAACAAATTTCCAAAAATTCTTGCAAGCATAATGGTAATGAGGCTTATATACATTTTTGTCAAACCTAAAGTAAAATTTAAAATTTTCCAGTTCTCTCGTGTTCTTCCACATACCACAGCTAAACAGGAAATGCATCACCTGATTAAAAAAAAAAAAAGTAATTGAATTTACCCCCATTCTACTAAATCTGGTTGTCATAGTGAGATACTAGCGTCCTGGAATTGGCAGCAATCTTGTGATGTGCCAGTTTCAGGCTGGATAAACAACCAAAGCAAGCACATGTGTGGACCAAAGAGGATCTACATCAGTCAAAAGAGACCAGTTAAGATGACTTATTTGTTTTTGAATTTCTGCAAAAAGGATTGGATGCAAAATATCCTGGACATTCAGAATGTTACTCTGCTAGTTCTAAAATTACAGTCATATAGTCAAAAATAATTGTGCAGTAGACATTTTACTCTACTAGTTATAAGAATACAGTACAGTAAAAAATAAGTACAAATTTGTCAAACACTATTTGTGTGGCAGCTGATGCAGTCTCTTCTTTAAATCCTGTTGCAAAGGGTTCCGTATGGTGTGCATTTATTTAAGTTCCCAACAAGTTATTGGCACACAACATAGCAAATGGCAAGGCATGAAAATATGTGGCCAAATAAGTAAGGTGTAGGAATTCATTGCATAAAAATACAAAAGCCATTGCTCTGAATACTTGTCCCCTGAAAGTGATGTATCCTTGTGTGTCATTAGAGGCATCTAATTGATGCAACAACAAAAAATGTCTATAATTCACCCTAAACAAAATTTTAATCCTTGGTAGAACTTTCAAAACTACCACTTTCATTTGCACAAGAAATGTGATGAAGCATCAACTAATGTTGAATATTTGTATGCGTTTAAACAATATAGGTAGGACACAAAAATCTCAGAACACATCCAACTCTTGAGTTTACATGCCCTATGCATGGAACTATTCTGCCGGTGTTGTGTATGTCCAACATTTCCCTGATGTATTTGGACTTGTGTTCAATGGTTATCACTTGTATGGGATGATTTAATAATCTGGAAATAAATTTTTTTTATTCCCTGTTCATTTAATTTTGGAAATATTTTTGTTATTTCAGCAAAAGTATACATTTTGTTGGACACAAGTTGTCTCCATTGACCAGTTTCATGATAACTTACAAAAAAATTAGAATACATGACCTAAAGTTTATTTGAAATGTGACTTAGAAACAAACAAAAATATTCAAAACAATGATGCATGTACATGATGTTCATATACACAGCCTGTTGAACTTACGTACATGATGGTCATATATGCAGTTAAGCCACTGTATAATCCTCCTTTATTTTGGCTGAAACATGTAATTATAATATACTTTCGTAAAATTGTTTTCCCCACCTGATTATAACTCCAGATAAAGTGTATATCTGCATACAAAGACAGTTTCATTGGAAATGAATGTTATAAAAATCCTTTTAATATCTATAAAATGCTTTTAACTAAATCAAGGAACAATGGTTATTCTATATAAAAAAAAAATAATTCTAAAGGGTAGGTATGTTTTCAGTTACACACTTTATGGGGCAAATTAAACCCCTGTTCAATTATGATTTTTTTGTCACTGCTTAATGGGAAGTTCAACTACCGCTAATGATGGAAGCATTGGCAACATCTACATCACATATGACACATGCAAAATTAATTGACAAAACAATATTATCAGTGTAAAAACGTTAACTGGATAAAATAAATACATATGATGGCCGAATAGTTCAGTGTTTGTTATGGAGGCTCTCATAGTCAACACAGTGGACTGAAAATCATGAATGAGAATTTTGTCCTCAAGAAGAATCTTGACATTATTTGACAAGTTCCATCCTAACACGGCTATCTGCTGCTTTAAATCTGAAACTGACCTATATGGAGAATCTTTGCCCCAAGACCAATAATGATCAACATTTTTTTGGAAAAGTATTGCACATTTTTTAACATAGGTGTAGGGAGTCATGGTGGCTCAGTAGTCGAGGCACTGGTCTTGTGACCAGAAGAGTTCATGTTCAGTTCCTATCTTCAGCTTTGCCCAGATCACCTGCCATGGTGTATCCTTGGGCAGGGCAATTTACTTGCCTCAGCAGGATACAACCTTAAAAGTGTTGATGTGCCATAAAAAGAAGACAAATGAACACTGCTTAATGGTATTTTCCCTTGGACATTAAAATTGGCAACACTTTCCATCTATTCTTCATCAGTCCAAGGAATTGCCAGTTCCATGTGTAGCTGAAATGACAAAGATGTAGCATGTGGCATCAATTACACTGGGCTGCAGTAAACAAAGAATATAAAACTTTGACTAATATGAAGACTTTTGCTATGTTAGGACTAACTTTGTGTGTACAGCAGTACCTCTCTGATAAGGCCACCTGTTCTGCAGCAGGAAAGTGGCCTTACAAGAGAGATAGCCATTCTAGAAGGGGATCACATGGATTTGAGTAATAGAATGCAAGAATATTTTAATTAATTTTAAATAATATTTTCTTTTAAAAATCACAAGCCTATTTTGTAATAATTTTGACAAAACTTATTAATACTATTTTTAAAAGTTATGAATAATCATTAATTGTGCTGCCAAACCATTCACGTACAAATACAACTGTAACTATTATTCTGTCCAGTCCATTTTTACCCTGCTGCAGAATGTATAACTGGTGATAATTATTTCAATCTTTCTGATATCAAAAGTTCTAAGTAGTGATCAAAGGACTCTCCCTCTTTGATTAGTCGACTGCTTTTATTTTTCCTTCTAAACTGAGGATGTTGGGTGACATTTTTCACTTTTTGAAACAACTTGTTCCTTCATGTGCAGCTACCGAAAATCTTTTCTTAACAAAGAAAAAGAGACTGAATTTAGTCTGGAAACCTTTCATTTACATTTTGTAATTTAGGAGAGAGAAGCCATGACACCTAATGTACCATTTGGCAAATGGGTGTCATGCTTACTGAAGCAGAACAACACTTCTTGGTAGTTACCATTTGTCAATTTGCTTAAAAATTATCAGTGGTGGTAATATCCAGTAAGCATCAATGTGACAAAACTTTACATCTATGGAACACACATCCGGAAGGATAATCTGATCACCTACCTCATTTTATATCAATTTAAGCTTGGTACATTAGCAGCAAACTGGAACAAATATCAGTGTGTTGAACTTAGAAAACAACAATTATTCCTAAGATTTCCATCTGTAAACCCAAGTGTGTGTCCACTTATGAGCGGTAAATTTGACACTGCACTAATATGCTGGCAACTTAAGACAGGTGACTGTCCTTGAGGGGTACATGTACTTATTTCAAACTCGGTGGTGCTAAGAGATTCTGCCCATAAATGGCAGGTGGCCACTGGTAAAGAAAGGGGTGGGGAGAGAGACCACATAACATATTTGTTCTTCATACATTTCCAAGCCAAGATCTCTTTGTTGTATTTTTCACAATTTAGGACTAGAAGTAACTCTTTACACAAAAATCTAATCCTGTAAATATTACTTTCTAAGCTTTGTGATATGAACATTAACATTTTTTGCATATCCTGCAGTTGAGGAGTTACCCTGTCAACACAAAGTATTGCAATCCATGTAAATTACCTTTAGTTTCTAGAGTGGACTTGTCCCTAAACACAGTTGAAATTAAATGCTAAATGTCATCTTCACTGTAATTTTCCTTTAAGCCAATCGGTCCAGAGCTACATATTTATAACAAGTTTAAAAGTCTGGTGTAACTCTATCTGGTGAAGCACAAATTCGTGTTTTATAATTTTAGTGATTCTTGTGTACCAATCTGTATTAATACTATGCAACTTACGTTTTGTTGCAACTAGTGTGTTGCCATGGCTACAGGATATGCTGACAACAGTAAACACATCTTCTCCTTGGAAAAGAACTTTCTTGGGTGTGATTGTGTCTTCATCACTTCTACCGAGTCTACCACGAGCACTTTTACCCCAGGAAAATATTTCTCCATCTTAAAATAGAGATATATTTTCGATCATTTCTGGAGACAGAAGGTTTTGCATGTTTACACCACCATTGTCCCACAATACAGCTCTGTTACTACTAAGTAAATCTGTACCATCAAAGGTTGTATGACTGAAATTATAACTTTTTGGATCGAAGTGATGACAGTGAAAATTATCTGCAAGGAATAACACTTTCCTATGGAAGATACTAAAGGACAAAAAGGCATTCATTATAGTCAAACTTAGCAACTGTAGGAATATCCTTGCTTACAAGTTCCCATAAAACTGTAATTTATGAAATATAAAATGGCTCTTTATTTTTTCAAATTTGTAGGATTGATTTCAAGAAGACATGAGAAAAAAAATGCCCAAATCAAACTTTATAGGTAACGTGGTTCACTGATGGGAATCACATTAAAATTTCTAGAAATTAATGACAAATGGGAGGTAACTCCAAATAAGTATTAATACTGCAGTTCATCAGATTGATTGATCAGTGTTCAGGCCAAATTCACATTTATATGGAACCAAGAATTATATTACTTTGCTCAGAAATGCCATGATGACTGACCTATCTTGATTTTGGCAGGTTTTCAACCCAATCCATCTGGTCTGAAAGCTTGTATATTAACCACTAACCCATCACGACTTAGTGAATTTTTTATAAAAGTCTCGACATACTAGGTCTTGATTACATTGATAACTGTGTAATTCTGGTCAATTGTTTTATCCACCTTTATCATAAAAACCTATTCCTTTATGGTTGCTTTTGTAGAAACTTTTATCATGGGTCATTTATTCTAAGTCTGCCAGACACACCACTTTAAATCCTTTCTTTCGACTGAATTTTATTGTACATGTGTATAATACCTTCAGAAACTGCCACTGTGAAAGTGTCCCCACAGGCTACTCTTACAATTCTGTACAGTTGCAAGGCTTTCACCATCTGACCCTGTTTGCTGTTGAAGTCGGTCTGGTAACCCAGCTGGCCAAACTGGTTTGCACCAAATGTGAAGCACTGCCCATCAACTGATTAAAAATCATGTAACATTTTAAATTTACAGCAAAGCAATTTTAAAAATTGTTCTAAAAATATATTTCAAATATACACATTACATCTCTCTCTCTAAAAACTTATTGTTGTTATGGGGTTTAACCCTTTACCTTGTGTCAGTGCCTTTGGATGCCTCTACCCCGTTCTTAAGGAAGCGCATTTGAATGCCTCAAGCCGATTCACATGGAAGTGTGTCTTGATGTCTCTACACCTTTCTCATAGAAGTGCATTTGGATGCCCACTGTAAACATCAGTCATTTTTAGCACATTTGGAGAAAAAAACTTATTAAATACTACACTCACTGATGTGAATGCCATTATGCCAGATCAATTGGTCTCTGTTTAAACTCTAGTTGTAATATATTTAAAGTAATTGGATCGGATTTTCCACTCACCAAAATGGAGGCAGCAGATTTCGTTCAGTACTTTCTAGAGTATGCACATCTGAATCATGACTATTAAAGCTTCAATAACATAGGTAAAGGCTCTGATGCTGATGTAGGCATCAACTGAGTTTTTATAACTTATCAAATTAAGATGATTAAGTGGTGTAGACATAGACAAAGAACAGGTAAATTTGGAGTATGAGAATTGGCAGCTATTGTTGGTCAAGGCTTCAATGGCTTGATGGTGAAAGAGATCTTTCAGGATTTTAAAGCATATAAAAAATTCATCCATGAAAAATAATTACAAACAATAACGATCGGGTTTTACTCTTAAATCTTTCTATACATAATAGATGTGTACCAAAAAATGTCAAATGGTTAAAAATGATGTTGAACATAACATGTACTACACTGCTTAACAGTTAACTGGCAGGCCTATGTTTATGGAGTCAAACAGGTAACAGGTGTTCTATTTATAGTGCACTGCACTGAGTAACTTTGGTACATGTGTATCAACTGTCAACAAAGCCATACACTCTATGAGGTAAAGGGTTAAAAATTTTCAGCACAAGATAGGTCATACATGGTGGCCAGTATAACTGGTGGAGGAAGAACCAGTGAAACCCCCCTCCCCAAGGAACCATGGGAAACTACTGGCAGGCCATCTCACATACCCACAATGGGCAAGCCAGAAACTTGAACCCATGCAGGCTGAGGTGAGATGGCAGTAATCCATGATGGAGAGCGCTTTAACTCTCAATGAGTAGGTTGAATGTCTGCTTGAATCTTTGTTTTGGTTTTCATTTGGATATAATACACTTCTCTGCAGTAAAACTGCATTTAGGTTGGACATCAATCAACTGGTATTGACATTCTGGAGATGACATGTTCTCTATCTGGTTTTGCTAATCTTAAAGTTAGTTTTGGGCAGTCTGTGTACAGCATTTGCTGTGCTGACATATTTCCCAGGTTGTGTATGCCATCTCATTTGCCCATAGCAAATACAGAATCCCCTGATTTTCCCTTTTTCTTGACTTTCATTTAACATTATTTTGTAAATTTCATTAGAAGAAACTACATACATATCGAGCCTTTATTTCAATAAACAATTTCTTAATGAGAAAGTGCATCTTTAAATTACACATAAAAGACATTTTTATTTCAACTATACTGAATGAAGCATTCTTGACCGTACCTGATACAACAGCAGTGTGAGAGGTTCCCATGGCAACTCCCTTGATGAGGTTATTTCCTATAGGAGGGGAATTAACCTGGGTGAAGGTGTGAACCTCCTCAACAGATTTTGTACATATCCCGTCAGCATGGATCTCATCTAGGCAACACTTGTTATACCTGAAGTGATTGGAATAAGTGAAATGAAAAGGTGACTGCTATTCTCCTTTCCAATATGTCTGCCATTAGCATCAAAATCTTTTTAAATACTTAAGTATAACATCCATTTACATGCATGTGTGTCTCATGAAATGTATGCAAAATATGTACAATTGTGTGCAGCATCATGTTCTAAGTAAAGACCTCTGTTCTTTTTCATAATGCAAAATGTATCGAAATGTTTCACAATTTTAATTTTTTACAATGTCCCATGTTGCACAATGGTAGTCTTTGGATTCCATTCCTGATTACACATCCAAATTATTCAACACTGAATAACATAGCTCGACTATCCAAAATGACAATATGAAAAACAGCAGAAAACGATAACATCAGAAATAATATTAGCATACAATTTTTAACATGAACACTGCTTCTAGAATATAAATAATTCTTTAAGTATCAACAACTGGCTGCTTATTACCATTCAATTAAAGTATATGTTCCTCAAACTACTACCTACTATAGATAGATGCATGTTAACACATTGATAGACAAATGAGCAAATACGACCAAGATTATATCCACAAAAGTACAAATATAAAATATATACTAATTTAACTTCGTGAGATGACCACATGGTAACGAGAAAAGCTAGCTGACATGGAGTTAAATTGTAACCAGCCTCAACAAATTAAACCCCAGTGTTTTACTCTGACCCAGACATTACTCCCTATGTAAAGAATCAAGAGATACCCAGTAGACATTCCTACAGTTGACAAGAAACACATCTACAAAGAATAAATGTCACATGTTACTAAGATAAGGTTACAATAATTAAAGCCTGAAATCTAGGTCAAACAATAAAATGGCCATGTAATACATCTCCAAATACTGCCATGTATGAGTGAACCACAGCATTATGAAGTCTATGATAGGTACCATAGCATCATCTAGTCATGACTGGTACCAAAGCATCATTCATCCAGTCATGACTGATACCATACCATCATTCATTCAGTCATGACTGGTACCATAGCATCATCCAGTCGAGTGGACCACAACTTTACCAAGTCTATGAGTGAACCACAGCATTACCAAATCTATCATAGGTACCATAGCATCATCTAGTCATGACTGGTACCATAGCATCATCCAGTCTGGAGTGGACCACAGCTTTACCAAGTCTATGAGTGAACCACAGCATTATGAAGTCTATGATGGGTACCATAGCATCATCTAGTCATGACTGGTACCATAGCATCATTCATCCAGTCATGACTGATACCATACCATCATTCATTCAGTCATGACTGGTACCACAGCATCATCCAGTCTAAGAGTGGAACACAACTTTACCAAGTCTATGAGTGATTCACAGTATTATGAAGTCTATGATGGGTACCATAGCATCATCCAGTCTATATGGACCACAACTTTACCAAGTCTGTGAGTGAACCACAGCATTACCAAATCTATCATAGGTACCATAGCTTTACCCAGTCTATGACTGGTACCATAGCTTTACCTAGTCTATGGGTGGTATCATAGCTTTACCCAATCTATGACTGGTACCACAGATTTACCCAGTCTATGAGTGGTACCACAGCTTTACCCAGTTTATGATTGGTACCATAGCTTTACCTAGTCTATGATGAGTACCATAGCTTTACCCAATCTATGAGTGGTACCATAGCTTTACCCAGTCTATGATTGGTACCATAGCTTTACCTAGTCTATGATGAGTATCATAGCTTTACCCAATCTATGAGTGGTACCATAGATTTATCCAGTCTATGAGTGGTACCACAGCTTTATCCAGTCAATGAGTGGTGCTCTATCATATATGTATATTATTTTATAATAGTTTGGAGGAGTCTTTTGATTAATGACATTTTTAATTCATAGATCCTATGAATAAACTGTACTTTTAATGAGTCATGTATAAATGTAAACACTGATTTCATTCATAAATTTCAATGTCCATATACCAAATTCAAATAAACAACATCACATGATCCAATGAGGAGATTTGTACTGTAGAAAGGTCAGACTGTCCTAGCTTGTGATTGGCTAAAATGGGAGCAGCTTCTTGACTGAAAATGAGTATAAAAAATGTAAATGATTCACTGAAATCCTGGAATCATATTCTGTAAACATATTGCATTGTTACCTTAATACAATTTTCTATATAAGCAAAATGCTGAGTTTTCATTCTTAGAGCTGACTGAGCTTGAAAGGAGTTGAGGAGATTTCTTCATTAATTCAGTTATAATCATTTGTTGGAACTGCAGTGCCATGAAGAATATTTACTCAAAGAAATTCATATAATAATAGCTGAACTGATTATTAGGAAGGACAGTTGGATACTTACCACAAAATTCAAAGTAGGATATTATTTTTGGATTTTACCTTGAATTCACTTTAAGGCTGTTTGGATTACATTGGATTTTACTTTGAATTCACTTAAAGACATCACGATTTAAAACAGTGACTTTTTGGTGTTAAGACATAAACACATTAGAATTATCATTCAGAATACCTTTGAAGTGTATTTGGATTACTTTGGGTCTATTGGAATTTATAGAACTACTTTAGGAAATAGGAATTCATACCATATTGTAAGTTATTTCCAATTTTTTCACTCTGTAGTTAAGGGAAGAAAATATATATTTTGAATTTTACAAAACTGTTCGTTTTTGCTCTTTCTTTCTTATGTAATTAAAGACCCTAGACCATAACCGTGGACCACAGCATTATCCAATCTATGAGTGGTATCATAGCTTTACCCAGTGGTATGTGACTGGTACTACAGATTTACCCAGTCTATGATTGGTACTATAACTTTATCCAGTGGTATGTAGTTAGTACTACAGCTTTACCCAGTTTATGATTGGTACTAGAGCCTTACCCAGTCTATGATTGGTACTATAACTATACCCAGTAGTCTATGATTGGTACCAAGTGTTACCCAGTCTACAAGTGACACCACAGTTTACCCAGTCTATGAGTGGACCATAGCTTTACCAAGTCAGCGACTGGTACCACAGCTTTACCTATTACTTCCACAACAAAGCAGCTTATTGTCTAATGTCAGCAACATGGAGCAGTCAACTCCACAGTGGACAGAGCAGGGATGGAGATCATCTGGCACTGGAACTGGCATTGGTTTGGTGTATGACTCCTGGTTCCCAAGACCGAGACGCCCTGAAAATATTATAATCATCTGCAGAGTGTAAGGGCAAAATCCATGGAAAGAATGATATGTTTGGTGAAACCATTCTTCCACTAAGATTATGCAAGATGAACTCTTTACACAAGTAATACAGGAAGCTGAACATCTGTATTGCTGTTCTGTCACATTTCTAACATGATAATTTAAAAAGCATTAAATTCTTGAATATTTAATAAAATAATTTCCGAGCTAGTCTTCAAAAGATATGGTATAAAATAAGACTGAAACATAGAAATACATGTATTTCATTGGGAAACTTGGCAGACTGAGTTTAAACCATGTTGCATATGAATCAATTAAAACCTCAAGAACACAACACAAATTCTATCTAGACCTGTCAAGGCTTTACTCTAAATTTTATTATTCTAATTTATCCAAGTTCCTAAAATAAGTATAAATTTGCCTACAATCAAATGCAATATATTTCTGTAGAAAATTGCAATTTTATTCACAAGACTCTATACTGATTTCTTATATTCAGCCATCTTGCTAATTTTGCTAATTTTGCATTCTTGGCTCTTCTCAAGAAACTGGAAAAAGTGTTCTTGACTTAGATAAGCCATTCAAGGGATGTGTTCTTGGCCTTTGACTGTGGAACTCAACACCAGTCATTTGACAGTTAAATCAAATCCTGTCCTACTCATCTGGGAATAGTTAATATTTCACATATGGGCAGCCTGAGTTTTCTTTCTATGACTTTCATCATCTGAGCTTGAACTTATGTGTGTGATCTTGCTTTAAACAGACAGAATAAATGAAACATCACACAAAACAATAAATGGTCCTTTAAATTTGGCAAAACTTTACATATTAAACTTACAGATTTTATCAAATCAGAAAAACTAGAAAGATCAGAAAATATGTGCTGAATCATACAAAATGGCAACTTTAGTAGTTTTTTATATTGAATAGGCTCCACAATGCAACAGCCAACCTTTACCTGGAAGCTGTAGCTCAGTCAAGTTTGACACGCTGCCTCAACCATTCATGACGCGTGAAAGATGGACCAGGCTGCCCATGCAAACAGATGAACCAGGCTTCCCAGGCAAATAGATGAACCAGGCTGTCCAGGCAAACAGATGGACCAGGCTGCCCATGCAAATAGATGAGCCAGGCTGCCCAGGCAAACAGATGAACCAGGCTGCCCAGGCAAATAGATGAACCAGGCTGCCCAGGCAAATATATGAACCAGACTGCCCAGGCAAACAGATGAACCAGGCTGCCCAGGCAAATGTATGAACCAGACTGCCCAGGCAAACAGATGAACCAGACTGCCTAGGCAAATGTATAACACCAGATCAATATAATGTTCCCTTGAAACTGCATAAATAAATGAAAAGAAATCACTGAAAGACAAAGAGCCTCCCCTTGACAGCATGAACAAATCAAATGGATAAAAAGAATGTCTCCAAAATTTTGAAAAGGTAAGGATAATAAGGCTGATCAGAGGAAAAGTAGAGAAAAGTAGGGAGCCTAAAGAAACAGAAGGAAAATAAGGAAAAGTACAAAAAGTAGGGTCACATAAAAGCCTGCATCTCTAAAGATTCAGGGAATTACAAATGATACTTAAAGGAAATCTAAAGTTTATAACACAAATTGGATTTTTGGTGTGTCAAAAACCATTAATCAGTCATGGTTATTCTTTGAAACAGAAGATACTGGTCCCAAATTCTAAAAATGGATCCTTTTGCAAGATACTGTGGATATTTTGACTGCATAATACGTCATTCTGCACCATTTCTGAATTTTGCTATAAAATCACAATTTTTACAATGATATACTATTTAAAAAATAAACATCTTTCATGTTTGCTACATAATCTTACCATTATCTCCTCTCCCCCAGGCAAATACTTCATTTTCATTGGTCACTGC
Source organism: Sinohyriopsis cumingii (assembly GCA_028554795.2). NCBI lineage: Eukaryota > Metazoa > Mollusca > Bivalvia > Unionida > Unionidae > Sinohyriopsis > Sinohyriopsis cumingii. The sequence goes on from CM068824.1 coordinate 55,460,892, forward strand.
CAGGACATGTGATGCCCCACATGACACCTGTACAACTTCATAGCCTAATAAAGCTTCCACAATCTTGGCCTGAAAATGTATAGTCACAGTCAGTTGCATTTCCTCATATTATCAATTAAAGTATGACATGATTCAATGATTTTTTTTTCACATGTTTCAACTGATACATTTGAAGTGATGTCTGGCATTAATTCAACATTGCTTGACAGACTCACTAGGAAGATCACTGGCGAAAAGTGATTGTTGTTTTCTTACATGACAGACTCACTAGGAAGATCACTGGTGAAAAGTGATTGTTGTTTTCTTACATGACAGACTCACTAGGAAGATCACTGGTGAAAAGTGATTGTTGTTTTCTTACATGACAGACTCACTAGGAAGATCACTGGTGAAAAGTGATCATTGTTTTCTTACATTCACAGTTACCTTGCTGTTTAATTCTGAAGAAGAGAAGTATAAAATAATCCCTTTAAAACAGGTAACCATTCCAATAGATAGATTCCTCTTTATAATGTTGCATACCAACAGATAAATACGTTTTTAATGTTTAGTTTTTCATAATCACCAAACACACAATTCTGAGGAGATTATGCAAAAACAAAATTAAAACACTAGAAACTGGAATACAGCTTTTGAGAACAATATATAATTTTAATTCCTTTATTTCTAACATGTGACATGTATGATAAAAATCAATTAACACAACTGCATACTAATGACCCAGTAATATATCATTTCAAGCATCTGACTACATAATGATGACCCTGTAAAATATCATGTCAGCATCTGACTGCATACTAATGACCCAGTAAAATATGTTAGCATCTGACTCCATACTAATGACACAGTAAAATATGTCAGCATCTGACTGCACACTAATGACCCAGTAAAATATCATGTCAGCATCTGACTGCATATCAATGACTCAATAATATATCATTTCAAGCATCTGACTGCATACTAATGACCCAGTAAAATATCATGTCAGCATCTGACTGCACACTAATGACCCAAAAATATTTCATTTCAAGTATCTGACTGCATACTAATGACCCAGTAAAATATCATGTCAGCATCTGACTAAATACTAATGACCCTGTAATATATGTCAGCATCTGACTGCATACTAATGACCTGGTAAAATATGTCAGCATCTGACTGCACTCTAATGACCCAGCAAAATATCATGTCTACGCTGGACTGCAAACTAACACTCCAGTATTATATCATGTCAGAATCTGATGGCATTCTAATGACCCATGAAAAATATCATGTCTGCATTTGACTGAGAATATACGATTATAATGAGAAAAAATGTTTGTGTCATGCAACCTCAAAATGTAGTACCATGTATTCTTGCTTACGAGTCCAACTGCAAATAACACATACCCTTATTTGACATCACATACTGTGCTGGCAGATAAGGATCCATGTTGCTTGTTCCACAGATTACTCCTAACAAACTGCATAGACCAAGATCTACCAGCACATTATGTGACAGCAGATCTGGGTCAGTGCAATTTGCAGTTAGACTTGATTTATAAGCGTATATAATATCTGATGTGAGTAACAAAATCTTTACCTGCATTTGCTAAGGAAATTAAAAGAATTTGGGAATAAAATATTGACTGTAAAACACTATTTCTCATATATTAAATGCAATAGTTCATTGTTAATATAACCTTTCTTTCCACGTACTGCAGATAATTATACATATTTTCTGTTTAAATTGCCTTTAATGATTTCCACACACTGCTTGAAACATTGCTACAAGTATTAACAATGGACAACCATAAACAGTAATTAGAATTGGTCTTTGTTAATGATAATTCAAATTTTACCTCCCCTCTCACCTGAATGACATCATTAAAATTTCCATGGCCTAAACAACCACTGGCTCCACTACCAAACGTCATCAGGATGCCCCTGTCTAAAAATGAAAATAACAAAATATAGACTTTTCAATTGACTTGTAACTTCTCCATGCACCATAAATACAACTACAGTAACGGATTTTTACACATTATGGGAATGCCAGCAAAATCCAACAATAGATATTTACATGAACTAAATCAATAACTATCAGTACCTGAGGTAGCTCCAACCAAAATAATACCAGTCAACTAGTTCTAGTTCATTACTTTTTGTGTACTACAGCAGAACAATCTTATTTAAATATGTGATTGCACTTATAAAAATGTACAACTTCAGCATTTAGTATTGCACTTATAAAAATGTACAACTTCAGCATTTAGTATTGCACTTATAAAAATGTACAACTTCAGCATTTACCTAAAGGTTTTGAATCAAGATTCCATGAGTAAGAAAAACATTATGAGCTAAATGAAGCATTTCAGCATTTAGTATTCACACATTTTGTTCCATTTTGTAATGTACTGTAATAAAATAGTTGGATGAATTTCTCTCCCTCTCCCTCTCCCTCTCTGTGGTGAGCAACTTTCTCTGTATTATGTTGATAAAGTTCATCAAAATTGGAGAAAAAAAATACATTTGACTCTTTTCACCAATAATCACTGACACTCAATTTATCATGACTTGTTCACTCCTGACAAATATGTTTTAAAATACCATATGGAGAGAGGAAACTTGCATGTACTATCATGCTGTATGTCTCATTGATTTAATCATTTGTAGCTTCTTAGTAGAATTTTAGATGGATTATCTTTAGGCTGGCTTAATTTAAAAAAATTGGGATCTTATAAATTTAAAGCATTTTAATACAAAATTTCAATATTGCACTGTTGACAAACCATTTGAAAAGTGATATCTATATGCCAATATCTACTTGTAGTCCAAAAATCTCATCAGCACAGAAGAAAGATTAGCGACTGAAATACTGTGTACTGTTAATTACCAGTGAGACAAGCAGTAAATAGATCTCCACATGATACATGCTGTATTGCTACAGCAGACTGTCCCTCCAGATATCGAGGTACAAAGGCTGGTATAGCATTCTCTATGGCTCCTGGTATCATGGATTCTGTTCCAACTGCAGGAGACTTTAGAATAGAAAAGGAAATACAAGTTTGTTTATCAGTCTCACTTTTCTTGATCTGTGTTCATCCAATTCATGGAGATAAATTCATTGAGGGCCTCAACAACTATCTATCAAATGACAAGTACTCTGTTATGTTGTTAATGTTTTCCATACCAGTCACATGTAGTATTACTCCATAACAGAAATGTCTCATCCAACCTAATTTTTAACTTCGCATATCACAATGAATAATGAAATAGGAGATCAAGAAATAAAGAAATAATCACAATTAATAATTGTACATAAAGGCCTTTAATAATCTCTCACTGAAATTGTAATTCTTCTGTAAATTATTATTTATTTTAATATTTATGATTAATTATTTAATAACTATTATTATTATTATTAAAATTATTTCTTTATTTCTTGATCTCCTATTTCATTATTCACTGTGATATGTGAAGTTAAAAAATTGGTTGGATCAGTTTTAAATGAGGTAACAAACAGTAGTTTTACATTTGTTATTATATGAAACACATTCTCAGCAAAAAATGTATTTGTAGTTTTATGTATCTATATTGTACATTGGTATTTTTTCAAACCCGTTGGAAATGTGAACTTGTTCTCGAGTCAAATAAAAATTCAAAATACAAGGTTAAAAAAGTAATAAAAAAGAATTTAATGTTCAGTGACCTGTCTGCACATCACAGTTTGATGTATCATTATCTTACATGGGTATTTTTACCAAGCCATTTGAAATGCAAACTTCTCTCTTCTGGATTCAAATAAAGAAAACACCAAAATATGTATTTAAAAAGTAATAAAAGAATAAAATGAATCATAAATGGTGATCACTTGATTTCTGATTCTCCTGTTTCATGTCTCAACTACAAATTTATGGGAAGTTATCAAACAGATGGATACGTTTTAATTGATGGCAACAAATAGTTAATTTTCATGTGGGATTATATCAAACATATGCTCAGAAAAAAATACTTTAGTAGTTGGATGTATCTTAATCATGTATTGTTATTTTATAAAAGATGTTTGAAACATGACCTCCTCTTCTTGATTCAAGTAAAAAACAAAAAAAATTACTTGCAAAAAAACAATAAATAAAAAGATGTGACCTTTCTGCATCATCATAAATGGCGATTCTTTTTATTTCTTAATCACTTATTTCATTATTTGATGCCTCACTTAAGAACTTACCCAAAGTTAATATCTATTTATATCATACACTTAGCAAAACTGAAGATGCCAACAGGTACCCGGGTACCCAACTGTTGATAATAGCCCGGGTAATAAAATGGACAACTGAGTACCCCTTTAGAAAAAACAAAAAACACCTAAGTTTCCAGGTTCCGATAGAGTCACTTGTCATACGTGAATATAACAATACACGGTAGGACACTTTTCTCCTTTCTCGTGTGACCTATTTAAGAATCAAGGCATATATTTTAAGCTAGATTTTTCATAGCATAATAAATTTGGTACCGATACTTAGCTCAGGCATTTGACTTTGTATGACTATACAAAGCTTGGCATACTATCATACCTTTAAGGAATGCCAGACCATTTTCTCATGCTACCGCTCGACAATGTCATGATTTAGTCCACTTAATATGTGTCTAAGCTCTTACAAAAAGTAACAAGAAAAGAGTGAAGAAAACAAGCTTTGTAAAATTTAACAAATAATTTATTTCCCAAGAGAAACAAGGTAAAAATAAGAAAAAGAACTTACGGTTTTATGAATCAAATAAAAAATTAATCCAAAATTTAAAAAACAGAAGTCTTATTATTAAAAAAGTTCTAAATGAATCTGAGTTCCAGCCCCAATGAAATCCAAAATGGAAGGTAATGATGTCTGTTGCAACCTTCAAAGTGCTGTTGTGTCAACAGTTCCTTGCTAAATCACTGAAAAAATTAATCCAGTTTTGAATTCCAAATAAATTTCAATGAATGTCTTTGTCCAAGAATTCTGTATGAGCACTTATATATTTCCAGGGAAACGAATCACTTGTATTGCAAAAAATGAAATTTCAACTCAAACTGGTCACAACAAATCACCTTTACGTGTCAGTGGGTTTAGAGCCCAAATGCCCCAATTCTAATCGGAACACAGTTATACACTAATTTAAGAAGTAGAACAGATTCCCATATCAGGGTCACATGGTCACACTTCTAGAACAAAACAGAAGCTTTTTATATGCCTAACTTCACATACTCCCATCCCAGTATGGCCTTAACTGAAATCAATGGTTCTTATTCTGGGAAAGAATTTTTTAGAATTTTTTTAAACAATTGTTTACTATAGCTGCCACTCTTTCTGAATCAAGGTCAGGAACTAGGTCATCTTTAGATACAATGACTCTATTAGTAGCTGTTTACATCAAAAATTAAAAAAATCAGTCAGAACTGAACTCTATTCTAGACAATATCAAATCCAGTAAATAAAGTTATATTACAATAGCATGTAATGCAATTTAAAAAATATTTAAACTAACAAACAAAATATTAAATTAAATCAAATATAAATTAAATCAAATATACATAACAATATGCAACTACAACTCAGTGAATGGAATGCTGTCCTCTCACTGGCCAAAGGAAAATGATGAACTAAATCTATTTACAACTTATTTTTGTATTATTATATAGTACATATGTGACTGATTATTAAAATGGAAACAATGATGAGACCCTGTGTTCATCTTTAGATCTCCATCCAGATTCCTTATTTTCTATTCATAGTATGTACATCAAACAGGTCCAAGAATGAATGTGAAACCATGTGTCACTCTATTTTGAAACCAAATATGTAGTGGACCAGTCTAACTTGAAAATAAATGGTACCATATTATTATAATAAACAAACTTTATAGATGTGAATGATGGATGTTAAATATTAGAAGGGAGGGAATTTGTTAAACTTAAAAACACATGGTGCATCTGGAAATAGACAAATCAATAGCACTTCAAAAATTTTGAAGTAAGAATTTGACAGTGAGGTAATACAAGTCATTGTTTCCATTTGTGGACTTTACGGCTATTCTCGAAAGTTACCGTTGACATGTAGACTAGTTAAAGTGAGCGTTATGCATAAATCATTTAGAAATTACTTTTTTTTATATATACTATTATACTAACTACTAATTTTCATGTATTTAGCCAATATGTGACAAACATTTTAACTGCAGATCCTGGTAAGTAGCAAAAAAAATATGTTTTTCATATGTTGTTTTGTAATTATGGCATGTAATATATAGATTACTCTTTTTATGCTCAGATTATGCCTTTTTGCCACTTATATTAACAATAATAACCTTATAATTCTCTTGGGGGTTGGTATGTGTGAACCTACAACAATGAAGTTCAGGTTCGCATTTAATACAATTTCCTTTTGATTGGGTACCTGGGTAACCGATCATTAGGATCAACAGATACCCAGTAGAAATTTCCTAAAATCTTTATATCTTTAAGCAAAACAATACTTTCATCATTGGACGTATCTAAATCGTACCTGTGCATATTTTCATACCTATTTGAAATATGAACCTTTCCAATTTTAACATATCAAAATACAAGGTTAAAAAATAACACAAAACAATAAAACAACCATAAAACCCATCTTAATTATATATCATGATTATATTCTCATTTATTTTGTAAACACAAAATGGCAATATGGTATTTTCCGACCTTTTTCACAAACACAAATGTTCCTAGTAGAACTTTTATGTACAATAATTTACATGATTTTCAAATGAATACAAAGTGCTATGTACCAAAAAATATGATACATTTAAATAATTACTATTTTATAGCTGGACTGTGCATGAAAAAGTAAAGGGTATGAAAAAATACATGAAATATGGTACATACAGTATTTAATATTTATTTTGGGGGTTATTTAACCATTTACATATAAATACATCGACATACATAACAAATATGGCAACTTAAGTGTAACTAAGTACACATACTCAGCGTGCCGATTTGACTGCATTCATATTAGTAACTCCATCAAAAATCGACACAATGAAGCACAATTTCAAAACTGTTTCTGCTAGACTGAAATCCAAGTACTTCCTAAGACACTCATACAAACCATATGTTTTTAAATGTTCATCTTTAATGTACATTTCTAAAGGGTCCGAATTTTTACTGACAATAAAAACTTTAACTGAAATTCATACTGGAGATCATGAGTATTGACCTTGCAATATACTAATGAACAAATTTAAATAAGGTGTATGGATGAAGCATGTGAGTAAACCATTCATAATTTATGCATAAAAAGTGATCTCTTAAAAAACAGGTTAGCCATTCTCTAAAGGAGAAATGAAATCCTATATTCATTGAATTTTATGTATGTAACTATCACACTACACCAATGCAAAGCAATCACAAGGAGAAGAATATTTGAAAGCAACAGCAAATCCCTCAAACCGTACAATTAAATGATTCTATTTGACAATAGTACAGTTATACATATGGAGGGATTTGGAACTGTTGTTTTCATTTCTAAACTGAAATATGAACAAATTTAAGATGAACTGGGTGGGTGGGTGTGGTGTTAGGTCTAGAAACTTGTTTAAATCTGAGCAAACATCTACTGGCTATTGTTTACCCTGAATTTAGCAATGACTACACAGGATGCATTGAATGCATTGATGACAAGCACAAAGAAGACTTATAGCAATGACTACCCAGGATGCACTGAATGCACTGATGACAAACAAAAGGAAGACTTATAGCAATGACTACACAGGATGCATTGAATGCACTGATGACAAACACAAGGAAGACTTATAGCAATGACTACACAGGATGCATTGAATGCATTGATGACAAACACAAAGAAGACTTGTAGCAATGACTACACAGGATGCATTGATGACAAGCACAAAGAAGACTTATAGCAATGACTACACAGGATGCACTGAATGCATTGATGACAAACACAAAGAAGACTTGTAGCAATGACTACACAGGATGCACTGAATGCATTGATGACAAACACAAAGAAGACTTGTAGCAGTGACTACACAGGATGTATTGATTGCATTGATGACAAACACAAAGAAGACTTGTAGCAATGACTACACAGGATGCACTGAATGCATTGATGACAAGCACAAAGAAGACTTGTAGCAATGACTACAGAGGATGCATTGATTGCATTGATGACAAACACAAAGAAGACTTGTAGCAATGACTACACAGGATGCAATGAATGCATTGATGACAAACACAAAGAAGACTTGTAGCAATGACTACACAGGATGCACTGAATGCACTGATGACAAACACAAAGAAGACTTGTAGCAATGACTACACAGGATGCATTGATTGCATTGATGACAAGCACAAAGAAGGCTAAATGACTTTAATGTGAATGGTTCACTGATAATTAGATTAACAACTACCAGTTTGGTAAGGAGTTAATGTCTTTCAAAAATAAGCAAGAAACAATTAAATTTTTTTCTCTTTCAAGAATACAATATATCATGCCAAAGTGTTAAATCAAAGTCGTCTTTAATTCAGTGCTAAAGCTTTTGTAGTACTTTAAACAACTGGTGAAATTATTGTAAACTTTCATGCAACATCAAGTGTTATTGCAGAGTTTCATGAAAATACCTACAGTGGACCAAAGTTACTGCCCCATCAGATCACAAAGTTCAACTCTCCTTTGCTATGAACCTCATTGTGAATCAGGGATGTGACTGTGGTACATAACATACCTTCTGGTCATGAAATATTTTTGGAAAGTTTCAGCCAAATCTTTCCATAGTATGCCAAGTTTATGGGCCAGACAAGCAAATATTGTCAGACAAATGGACAGCTGGACTGATAATAGATATTGCCATAACAAACTATGCATGATTAAGACAAGCATATAATTAAAAATATGTAATTACTGTGCCAATTTATATCCAGCATCCTTAAACAGTCATGATTAAACATTGGCAATAAAATGTACAAGATACCACCAGCAAAACACCTTTATACATATAACTTTAGTAATTGAGAACTATGTCATGGAGTCACTAGACAGGACATCTGGATGTGCAAGTAGGTTCACAAAGATGAGACAACTGTCTTGATTACTGAGATAATTTTTGTACCCCAAAAATGAATATATTTGATAATTTCACTGATAAAATCACTGATAAAAGCTTCATTTCAAAATTATGTGCTGAATAAAAAATTTCTTTCCATAACTTTTACAATGTATCAGCATTCTTTATCACTGCTGATCTGAACTCTCTGTGATTGTGTCAACTGTTATAGTGGCATAGTAGGGATGCTATTAAGTCATGCTTTTTTAAGTTCAAATACTTCCATCTCTCCCTAGCAATATTTGGATATTCATGGAATAAAACTCAAGAAAATCAACTGGCAAAAAGTTATATACCTTTATAGATGTTTCAAGTGTACCACGAAGGCACATTATATGCCTGCACTGTGTTTCACACTCCTTTTTGTTCAGAAACCATTCTTTCAGTAACATTGACCATGAACTTTGACCTTGTGACCTCCTAATCACAAATTATGCACAAAGTTTGGTGAGGTCTATGCTACAGAACTAATGCTATAGTGTAGAAACTGTTTTTCTCTTTCAGTCAGTGACCATGACCTTGAACCTGTTGACTCCAAAATCAATAGGTTTCTTTTTAACTCTAAGTGCAAGACACCCACAAAGTTTGGAAACCACAGATGATGGAAACCTTTATAATCTTTGAGAACAATCTTGACCTTTGACTTTGTGAGCCCAAATCAATTAGTGGTTTTCCTTAGCCAAAGTGCAAACAATCCACAAAGTTTAGAAACTGTACACATGTATGGTGGACAACTTGTGTCATTGTTTGGAATGCATTTTTCTTTTTGCAGTTATAGTGACCCTGACTTTGACCTTTCATCAGGAAATCGATAACATTCTTCCTAATCCAAGTTATCCACAAAGTTTGATAACTATAAATTGTGCATAACTTGAGTTAGCAGAAACTAATTTTCTTCTTTCGGTCAGTGACTTTGACCTTTGAGCTCAAGAGCCCAAAATGAACACCATTCACAAAATCTGGAAACTATGGATGGTGGATAACTCAAGTTATTGCAAAGAAATGAAAGTAGCAGACAGATAAACTGAAAGATGGAGAGACAGACATCAAAGCATGTTCAGGCAGTGATGATAATTAAAATGCTATGTATTCAATTTCATATATAATTTTATGGCAGGAATTATGGTTAATGTACTCCATCTTCTCACATTATAACATTATCTCTTTCCAAAGCTATTGTAAATCTACTGTCAACTTGTACAGGAAAAAATATGCTTTCCTATGCTCTTTAAAAATGTTGCCGTTTCAAAGCTACCATATAATGTACCTACTTCCCAGACAAACAATCGGCCATTCTTTGTGACAGCAGCTTTCTGGGTCCTGCCAGTTGATACTTCAGTCACCTGGGTGTCACTAGTAGGAAGGGGAAGTTTCACAGCTGTAGGTATACCTCCTCCCCAGAAAAACACAGAGCTCAAAGCTTGTGGCTTATTATTCAGTACATCTGAAATACAAAACTGTCACATACTGTACATCTCTATCATCACCAGGGTTTGTCAAAGGATTCTAACACTGTGTGTGTGTGATTTGGATTTTTAACGTAGCTTTAATAATTTTTCAGTCATATCGCTACAATGTCTGCAGTGTGGCAGTTTATAGTGATGTCTAGCACTAGGGCATCATGATTCAGACAAGAGGCATGATGCCCCACCCAGTCACATTATCATGACTTCAGGCCAAACAGTATTAACACTAACCTCTTAACGCTGAGTGCCTAGTGAGGCAGCTGTTAGTACCATTTGTATAAGTCTTTGGCATGACTCGACCGGGATTAAAACCCACAACCTCCTGTATCCCAGGCAGATGCTCTAACTACTAGGCCACCGGAGCAATAGGATTATAGTACTGAGAGTCTGGCCAAAATTCCAGCATTACTTTTGAAAAAATTGGGAGTCACCCGACAACTTTTGAAATTTTTTTGAGAGTTGGAGACTCTCCATATTGTGTCAAATAGAGACAATTCACCATATAGTGAAACATGACAGAAAAGAACCTTTATATAAAGAACACCTGTGCATATATGCTGTTGTTGTTGTTATAGGGTTTAATGCCATTTTTCAGCACAAGATAGGCTAAACATGGCGGCCAGTATAAATGGTGGAGGAAGAACCTAGGAAATCACCAGAAAGAACCACCAACCCACGAGAAGCTACCGGCAAATCTTCCCTCATACCACATTGGCTGAGCTCAAGACTCCAACTCACGCAGAAAATGGTGAGATGGCAGTGATCCGTAACAGTGAGCACTTTAGACTTCTCGGCCACTCAGGGACCCCTGTGCATATATGAGTACCACAAAATGATCAAACAGAACATGATATGCCTGTTTTATGGTTTATTAATGCCCTTGACATCAGAGCTAAGAACTTGACTTTTGATGGATTACAGTAATGGCAACTATGGGTGGAAGCTGGTAAAAAGTGGCTCTGTAGATTTTGGTGGTTATAAGTGGCTATTTTTACATTGAAATAGTTCATAATTGTTGTGATCATATGTGAATATTCAAGGAATGCAGGTTATATAACATTTCTGGTGGACCATATTCAATTTTGAAACAAAAGTGTTTTTTCACTCAAAATTCAATCATGATGGCATAGAGATGGAAGTTTAGTGGTGCAGTTTTGAGGCACTCCCTACCTGATTTGTTTGACTCATTTACTTATTTCAGTGTAACTACCTGTTCTGGCAAATGATGAGTAATTACTGTCAGTGTCACAAATGAGTAGTGAGAAAAAATTAGTCCAAACAAAATTATCTACAAGCATGAGTGGAAAGAAAGATCAAGGCAAGCAACACATAAAAACCAGACGACAGAGTGGCGTCCTAATGGAGACATCTGACACAAGTTTGAGTGAATCAAGCTTGAGTACAATTCAGCTGGACTTAGATGAAATAAAACAAAGTCTCAGAGGGAGCATTTCAAAGGTAGATTTCACATCTGTTATTGCTGACTTGGTGAAAAAAGAAGACCTTACAGAAATTGTCTCCACTATTGTGAGGAAATTGTTAGAGAATGTGAAGGAAGATCTGATAAAGGAGATAGTTGTAGAAAAAGAAATGGTAGTAAAGGAGAGGACAGGAGAGTTGATGGATAGGGTGGATTCAGTGGAATTCAAAAACCACAAATTGCGAGAAAAATTACAAGATGCAAAGAAGGAAAATGATAAAATAAGGAGTGACATAAAAGATTCTGACAGGAGATCGAAGCAAGCAAGTGTGAATTCAAACCAAATCGAACAATATTCAAGGAAGCTGAACGTTAAAGTTTTAGGGCTGGAGGATCAGGAAAATGAAAGTCTGAAATAGAGAATTCTGAAACTGGTGAAGGAAGTCATTGTTGTTGTTGTTGGGTTTAATGCCATTTTTCAGCACAAGATAGGCTATACATGATGGCCAGTATTAATGGTGAAGGAAGAACCCGGGAAAACTCTGGATAGAACCACCAACCCACAAGAAGCTACTGGCAAGTTTTCTCACATACCCACATAGGCTGAACCCGAGACTCAAACCCATGCAGACAGAGGTGAGATGGCAGTGATCCGTAATGGTGCGTGCTTTAGACCACTTGGCCACTCAGTGCCCTGTGAAGGAAGTAAAAAAAATAATTCGGATAACAGGGATAATATGGCTGTGCATAGGATCCCAGGCCAACAGGAACAACCAAGGCCAGTGATTGTCAAATTCTGGAGTCTGGATTGTAAACTTCCAATTATCAAGAAGCAGAAGGATTTTATACAGTACAAAGGAATTAGACTGGTAGAGGATGTGACCAGGATGAATACTGAACTTATGAATAAATTATCCAGGCATCAAGAAATTGACAGTGCATGGTACTTTAATGGATCTGTGTATGGTAAAACCAAATCAGGAAAAAAGATACAATTTGACATCTATGGTGAAATTGATGAGAAAATTAGAATATAAGTGTAATATGCAACTCTATGAACTCATGAAATTGGCCGAATAGGTATATGAACTTTCATTTTGATACCCCTTTTTCTACTCTAATTTGTTTTAATATCTTTCTGTAAGTTACTTCTTTCCCTCACCAGTTTTGTCATTAATTAATAGAATTGTTTATTTGCTCATCCATTGTGTTATATCTCTCCCTAATCAATTCACTCACTAGTTCATAAATCATCTTCACTCATATACACATTCATTTACTCAGTTGTTTATTCACCTTATTCAACATTACTCTTCCACATTCAATTTTTCAGTCTCCCATTCTTGCTCATTCATTCAATCAGTGACCACTTCCATGTATGCTCTCATTCTTTTTCTTCCTTTTTACCCTGTCTTTCATTCATTAATTTGTAATTAATACTCTTATTAATCTGTGCCTATTGGTTTACAAAACTGTCTTAGCTCCAGAAAGGTCTGTCAGAGGTACATAAGAGTTATTGCAAATGGAGTTGCTTCGCATGTTATCTATTGTATATTTTATCAATGTTAACTGCAGCCAAATCTACAGCATGTACTGTAACACCAAGAATGATTTAATTATGGATGTTTGTATTCTGTGTGAGTATGAGTGTGAAAGCCATGCATATGATAAACTCAAGGTGATAATTACATCACACATTCTTGTACAAGAACAAAAATGGTACTAATAGCTGCCTCGCTAGGTGCTCAGCATTAAGAGGATAGTGTTAGGACTGGTCGGCCTGGTGTCAGGATAATGTGACTGGGTGGGACATCATGCTACATGTCTGCGGCATGATGCCCCAGTGCTAGACATCACTATAAACTGCCACATTGCAGACATCGTAGCTATATGACTGAAAAATTGTTAAAGCTACGTTAAAAATCCAAATCACATCACATCACACCTACATACTGATGTATTCTATAATTATTCTGATTTGATTCTAATCAAAGTTACTACACATCTAAGTGTTGACATATTCTGCAATTCTGATTTAATTCTAATCAAAGTTACTACATACCTAAATATTGATATGTTCTCTAATTATTCTAATTTATTTCTAATCAAAGCAAATACATATCTAAATACTGACATGGTGAGCCTGAGTTTGAGTTGTGTTCTCTTAAAGTTATGGGAATAAGGAGGTGGCTTTTGGATCTTAATGACCAAATTGCAAATAAAATTCTTAGGCAACAAAATTAAAAAGTACAAGATGCTTTATTTGGTTCTATATGATAATTACACCTCTCCCTCAATAACTTGCGCACAACAGGGTCGACAAACATTGAACGCACTATAAGTGAGGGCACGAGTTACCGAGGGACCTCCAAAAATGGAAAAAAATCTGCTTAAACATCGAGAAAACTGCAGGGGGAGGGTTATGGGACTGGGCTGTTTAATGACCAAATCCTTGTTTTACAATCACATCGATAATAATTGTTAATAATGCGCTTTTTCTAATGAAGTTGTTTATTATTCTGTATAAATAACATTTATTTTCAAAATGTCCAACATGTGAAAGATCGTTCCAACTGATTTCAACAACCATCACGTGTATGTGAAAATATCTGTGTATTATGTCACTGTTTTTTGGTTTGTTGATTAGTCTGGTTCCCAGAGTTGTAATTTATAATATCCTGCAAAATCGGGAGTATGTTAGCAGGGAACTAGACTAACTGTTGATACACCACCAAACAAGATTCCTTTATATCAAAAACAGTGACATTTATTTCATGATACAATCATCTATGTTGAAATTCAATTATTGATTTGTTCAATTAGTACATTACTGATGTCATAATTTCATTGGAAGTAATAGTGAAACTTATCATCCTTGACGATATCTGTTAGTGCCAGTTCAGAAAGTCTCTGAAATTCGCTTGCTCACAATGGTCAGTATCTGTGAAACCAAGCACTTTATTTTAAGAAGTATTCTTTTAGCTTAGTTTCCTTGCTATCTTTAATCAGTTATGAATGAGTTGGTAATTTAAGGTAGTTTACGTTACATACACAATAATATTTTTAACAGTGTTCGTTTGATCCATTAAGTGAGTTCACCTGACATACAACCGGGGCCACTAGATTTTAAGTTTGTAGGATTTGCGTGCCTTTTAACTTTTCTTTTAATCCATCGCCTTTATTTGATTCAAATTACACAATTAATGTGAAATACAAAGAAGGTCAGCTCTTAATTCAGTGCAAGACTTTAACCAATACTTCTACAAGTCAGTTATCAAAATACAGTCAGCACTTAATTTGGTTATCAGAGAAACACCTGCAGACATAGCTGTTACAGTTGATTGACACATTTTACGTTTAAATACACATTGCATTTGGGGGCGCTCACCAGTTATTATGTACTTTTGAGAGAGTGATGTATGTAAGGTGAAGTTGTTTGCATTTAAAACATGCACAATGGAGAGAATGTTGGCATACCTCTATTCTACATTATTGTAATGTGGATGATATTTCTTTGGATATTGTACTTTTGGAAATTGTACATGATCTAAGCACACTGCTAACTAAAATGACTGCTCCCTTGTGCTAAAAAATCAGCCTGAATTAGTCTAAAGTACACTATCCATAGCAGCTATTAAAATAGGGGAAATGAAAATTGCCAGACTAGACAATACCTGCTTCTGAAAGTGCAATGAATGAATTACCAAATATTTATGTAAAAAAAGAGTTATCAGCTCTGTTTTATACAATTTACCTCTGAAGTTCAGGAAGTGAAAATGACCAAGTGGAGCTAGCATTTTTTGAAAGGTGCACATCTGGAGTAAGGCCAAGCTGTATACTTTATAACCCATATTACACCCATCAATCATACACCAAAATAATTGGAATTAAAGGTTCTTTGAATTATACCTAAGATATACAAGGTCTTTTTTTAAATAGCTAGTATAACCAGTGAGGAAAGACGGGAAAATTCTTTTTCTTTAAAATTCTAACCCTAAGCAAAATATGAAACTGTAGAGTGCCACCTATATGATGATTACACTTAAAAGGAACTAAAAGATAGAATTAAAACACAAAATTCACTTAACAAAAATTATTTAATTGGTATTTAAGTATTAATGTACTGCCTACACTAGGTGCGACTTTTCATTGACTGAAATTTCCTTGAATATCTTTAATAAGGTGTACTAAGAATGTCATTTGGAAAGAAAATGTAACCACTTATATGACTTCTTCTTAAGAGATGATAATTTCAAAATGGTGATTAAAATTTTGAGGTCCTATCTACCGTTTTCGACTATAAAATGAGCAATATATCAATGTTTTAGTTACCAAATTTGATCGCGATTTTCTTATAGTTTTAAGAAATAGGGATCATTTTTGGAGGCATTTTCTGGTTTCAAAAATGGGATCCACACTTGACCCCAGGTTATAAGCGAGTTTGTGAGTTATCAGGGCACGAGTTATCAAGGGAGTGGTGTAAACTTAATCCTACCTCTGATACTTGCTGAACTGCCCCTCCCACTTAACCTGCTTCTGGCTGTAGTAGGCATGGCACTGGACAAAGGTCTCTGAGTCCTTATGCAAAACAGAAAATATGTATAAATGTGGGGAAAAGGATTTTATTTCCTTCATATTGGATCTGAATTTAAAAATGGCAATCCAAAACAAGAAACAAAAATAAATTGCAAGTCAAGCTTACTTCTCAAGAACCAAAGCATACATGACAATCACGGCATGCAATAATGTATCTCCTTTGCAATGAGCCCAAGGGAATTTCATTCAATCCGAGATACATATATAATTGTACATACATGTACTTATAAACAAAAAAATTGTATCTTGCTATATCTGAATATTTCCAAAATCAGAGATAATTATTTATACTATCAAGCCTGTCCCAAAGTCACCCTTAAATAATGGTCACATGGTAACAACGGCCATTTAAATTCCCCCTCCTCTTCCATCAAATTTGCTATATTAATATTATTTTATAATGGTGAACAGTCAGCAACCAGTGTTTCCTAACCAAATAATGGTTTCTTGATGATTTAATTGGTCCATGGAGTGACCACAATTAAACTTTTGTTGGATGAAGAAGGCTATATTTAAATAAAGGAATAGAATGTGAACTGATACTGAAAACATTTCTTATCTTGCTTGTACTCACTGCACTCCAGTCACACTGTCAATGTAACACAAAGATGTCAATTTAAAAAGTGGGGCAGTTTTTATCAACACAGGTCAAAGCAATTCCTAAGTTGGATGGGGTGAAAAATATTCATATAATTGCAGCAGAAATGAGATTTGCCTTATATATGTGATGAAAAACATAATATCTGATGAAAAATGTTTATATGTGCAGTAAGATGAACATTTTGAATCTCATCTCAATAGCATCATGTGTTCACAGCAATAGCTGCAGTCAGCTTTGTTTCATTCCCTGTCGATGACAGGTCTCTCACAAAGGCCAACTCTTCTGATATAAGCAGTATTTATTTGCTAAAGTCATCATGGAAATTAAGGTAACTTATATACAAACAGTATTGAAATAATACCAAACAGTAACTAAAGCTGTACCGATTAATCGGCCATACTCATAATTGGGCTGATTATTAGAACAATTGGTATAATTGGTATCGGCAGAAATAATCGGTGCCGATGTAAACAAATTTCCAAAATATAAATTCAATCATAACATTCATCTTGACATGTCTTGAATTTTAAATCAGAATTAAATAGTGAAAATTAAGGAATAAACATTTGATTTGGGGGTTAAGTGAAAGACAATATATTCTTAAAAGTAAATACTTTTTATCACACTTGCTGTAAACTACCGCTGATCGTCTGCACGCAACAAATTATCAATACCATTCATGCAATCATCCCAATCACAGCAGCCAACCAGCAAATGAGGCCTCATGTGGCTGTTGAACTTCCAGCATACACATTAGCAGATAGCTAGGCAGATTAGATAGGTAGCGAAATTTCCAACTACTATGAAACTATGACTTATTATAGTTAATCTGTAATTTAGCCAGTCCTACAATGCTGCTAATCAAAGAATAGCGGTCACATGCTGAAGCAGCTGAACGCTGACGTACAAATATTATGCAGCACTGATACTGGCATGCCAGTGCCAGCAACGTTACCCCTGGATACCCCCGCTGCTTTAGTGTGCGACTTGCAGCCTGGTGCGTGCATCCATCCAGCCACATGGACAACTTAGTAGTAACTTACTTGATTTTAAACATTGTTTCAAGAGCACGAAACGATTGGATTATTAATACTGACAAGCGATTGTCCACTATTAAATAGTGTTTAGTCCGGAATTAGTTTAAAGTAAATTCAGTCGACAAGTCCAAAGAAAATTTGCACACTTTGCACAAAGCATGCATTTCTGGAGTTGGAAATGATTCTAAAACCTATACAACATCAAATCTTGTCCAGCACTTGTGCTGCAAGCACATTGTCGAACATGGCCTGTTTCTGGCAGATAAAAAAGAAAAGGATGCTGCATAGTTAACCTCAAGAGCTCCAGCAAATCCTCGTACTCTGACTAGCCATTTGCATTTGACTACCTGAAAGCTATTCATTGGCACAAAGTTATTGTTTTTCATGGCAGTAGATGTGCAATCATTTTCCACTGTTGAAGACACTGGATTTCGATGTCTGATGGCCAAGGCAGAACCGCACTATAAAATTCAAAGTCGGAAGTACTTTTCCACATCTCTGATACCTGACATGCATAAAGCGATAAAATGTGATTTAGTTTCTGCCCAATCTGATATTAGTTTGACATCTGATGTGTGGTCAGACCCGTCCATTGGCGTAGCCTTGAGTCTTACGGAACACTGGCTGATGCAAGACTTTCAGCAAAAACAGGTGACTTTAGCACCAACATCTCTTGATGAATCACACACAGGAGAATATTTGGCGAGAAACTGGACAAATTATGTGAAGAATACAACATTTCCAAAACTCATATCAATGTTCTTCTCTGTGACAGAGGTCCAAACGTGGTTAAAGCAACGCGTCTGGCTGAAATTGACAGCATCAGCTATGTTGCACATACATACCGCAGCTCATTGTCCATGATGGCATTCTGTCACAACAAGCTGTCAAAGATATTTTGGCAATCTCGCGATCCATAGTCAGCAAGTTCCGGCACTCCCTCCTGGCACAACAGCAGCTTGAACAGCAGCAGGAAAATTTGGAGCTGCCCATAAGAAACTCATCCAGGATGTCCAGATACACTGGAAATCTACATACAATATGTTGGTTTCATTATATGAACAAAAACAAGTCTTGTGGGCTTACGCTACTCTCTATGACCTGCCTAGCCTAACAGCCCAAAAGTGGGTCTGGATTAACAATATTGTGGACATGTTAGGCCTATTTGCGGCCATTACCAAGGAAGTAAGTGATAGCCAAACAACAGTATCCATCATTCTTCCTATGATGAAAATGCTCCGACTGTTGTTGGCTTGAGAGCATGAAGCAAGTCAAGGTATTCAGACAATGCACTGTGATATGTTGACGGCACTAAACACATGCTTTGCTGACATTGCCAGCAACAAGAAACCTGTCTTGGCCACCATCTTGGATCCATGATTCAAACATTGCCTATTCAGTGATGAATTACTTGTAACCAGATCCAAAGAATAGCTTGAATCAGACTGCTGACAAGCAAGAGGAACCCCAGACCAAAAAATGAAAAATTGCAACTGAAACAAACACCATTGGACCATCTCTGGGATTTGTTTTCTGTGGCCTGTGATGAACCTGTCCATACCATCAACAAAACAAACCACGTGGATGACTCTTTTGACGTGATGCTTGAATTGTATCTGGCCAGCCCTCTGTTGCCACGAGAAGAAGACATATACAGCTGGTGAAACAGTCACAGGTTTCAGTTCCCCTATTTGGCTAAATTAGCTAGACGCTATTTGTCTGCACCAGCTTCAAGCGTTCCGAGCGAGCAGCTGTTAAGTGGCGCAGGCTCGATTTTTTGGGATTGCCCTGGATTGTTACTTGGCGAGAAGGGAGAAATGTTACTCTTGCTTAAACACAATGTACCTCAACTAGGCTTTCAGTATTAGCTGCAGCCAGCGTACAGTGACGTCTAACTTTAGTCTTAAAGCATGCATATTATTAATTTTAATTATTACTGGGCTATCATTATTAATATTTTTTAGTCATTTATGGAAATCTAGTAATGGCGACCTGCATCACTGAACGTAAGTTCAAAGACTAGCTTAATACATTTTCATTCATTTATATCTTGAATTGGCAAACCATAAATTTTATCAGTGTTAGTTTTAAAGTTTTTCAAGTTT
This sequence comes from Sinohyriopsis cumingii, assembly GCA_028554795.2. Taxonomy (NCBI): domain Eukaryota; kingdom Metazoa; phylum Mollusca; class Bivalvia; order Unionida; family Unionidae; genus Sinohyriopsis; species Sinohyriopsis cumingii. The sequence goes on from CM068824.1 coordinate 55,481,240, forward strand.
TATGTTTGTGTGATCATTGTTTTCTATAAATAGCAGTGTACTTCTTATTCGGTTTGTTTCTTTTTGTATTGAAGTTCAAATTCACTTGCCGCATAAACAACCTTGTTATAACTCACATGGTAAAATACTGCTTGCATTTAATTAATAGGATTATGTTTCCGAACCCATCATTGTTATAAAACAAATAATAATGAAATAATTGGTCTCATAATCGGTTTTGGCAATTTTAATAATCGGCTATATGCAGAATCGACAAAATCTGCAAAAAGTGACATTGGTACAGATTTAACAAACTTATTTGCATTTATTATAGAAACACATTATACCTGCAAGAAGACAAATGAGACAAAAAAATCTTTTGATCTTGGGGAGCTGAGGAAAGGGCTAATCTAGGTATTGTCTGAAGTGTGAACAGCTGTTTCTAAGCCTAATTATACAAGTTGGCCAAACAAAGAGTCAGTACTCTCTTTCACAGTCATATGTAATCATATTTAATCAATTAGCAGTGAAATTAGTAATACTGTCAGAGTGCATGATCAGTCATTTTATTTTTAAGCGTCAGTGATGATTTCTATTGTAGGAGGGACTAAAGTGAGCAGGAAATGGCAATCTTGTGTAGAACATATAAGTTTATCAGAGAACAACACATTCAAGGAGTAATTAAAAAGTTCTGAATATTAGCACAATACACAACAAAGTTAATGAACAGCACATCAGTGCATCCTTCAAAGTATACACTATGCATCAATACACATTTTCTCAGTTTGATTGTCCAATTACTAAATTCCATCCTGAATTCACTTTTAAGTATACTGATCTTACAAGGGATAATTAGACTTCCAAATGCATTCAGTTTTTAAATCATCTACCTCTCAGAGAATCTCTGATAACAGAATTCAGCCAAATATCACATGGACTAAATCAGGGCTGTATGGAGGATGTGGCAAAGCTAAATCAGGGCTGTATTGAGGATGTGCCAAAGCTAAATCGGGGCTGTATTGAGGATGTGACAAAGCTAAATCAGAGCTGTATGACTATGGAGGATGTGGCAAAGCTAAATCAGGGCTGTATGGAGGATGTGGCAAAGCTAAATCAGGGCTGTATGGAGGATGTGGCAAAGCAAAATCACGGCTGCATGGATGACGTGGCAAAGCTAAAACGGGTGTAGGAAGGATGTGGCAAAGCTAAATCAGGGGTGTGTGGAGGATGTGGCAAAGCTAAATCAGGGTTGTATGGAGGATACGGCAAAGTTTGGATGCTGTGCCTCTTCAAAAAAAAAAAGATTGGAAAGATCAAAAAGGATTTCTTATGTGCTGTAGTCAGTTTTAAATACCAGAAATTACATTGCTACAAACAGAATTCCTGCCAAAATTTCACAAGACTCTTAAAAAAATGAAACATTGAAATTCTGTAACAAAACTTAAGCAAATTAAGACATGGTGAACATATCCCAAGTCCATTACTAATAAAATTAATCATTTTATCAAATATCTGATGATACAGACATAAGAAAAGAAGACTTATCCTATGGTATATGTTGCTAATAATTGACTGGAACCTGTTTTCAAGGTTACCATTTGTGGTGAAAGAAACTATGACAAATTAATATTTTATGATCATTTATTAAAATGACATACAACTAATAAAATATATAAAAGTGACAATTTAATAAGATGACACAGAAATATTAATATATTAAAGAGACAATTTTGAACTTTCAACATCTACTTCTCCCTATTTTCGCCAATTTTGTCCTATTCATTATGGAGGTAATGTAGATCTCTGCAAAATAATTACATCCCAACAAATATCATTAATGAAATGTGCTATGTGACAACACTACAAAGAAAGGGAGTTAATTTAGTTTGTCCCAGAGTACACTGATAGTCAAGATGGTGCAGCCCTGTGATAATTCAACTTTGATCTATAGCTGTTTATTCACCTAATTAGCCACAAATTTGAAATTTGGTATTAGTGCCCATAATTTTAAAAGAATTAATACAGTGACAGGAAGTCTAAAAGCAAGGTTTCCCTTTAATAAATTCCAACCATGTCAAAGATTACATTTCTGTATCACTTTTGCATGATCTTGCTCAACTTACTGAGAAAAAAAATGCCATAAAACATCTATGAAAAAGTAATCATTTTAAAATAAAATTGCATAAAGGCTTCTTCCTCTACTCATTCTTAATTTTAGCAGACTTTCATCTTGTGATGCAAGGGAGATAATTCCATGTGGAAACTTACTTGGTACATGGGATTTTGCCCAGATCAGTATGGAGGTTCATCAGGGCGTTAATGACTATTGGCTGAGCCATAATGGATTTAATGTCAGGCCTCTTAGCTGGATCCAAATGCAACATACTCAATATCAGGGAACGTAATTCCTCGCTGTAATGCTCTGATATCGGAGCAAATGTGCCTCGCATGATCTTTAGAATCAGTGCTGGAAGATTCTGCAAATAACATTTTTTTAAATACATAATTAAACATTTTATTTTCTAAAAGAAGCTAATATAAAATTAATTATCAAGAAGACTCTTCATGACATATTTGAATAAAGTAAAAAAATGTATAAACACAAAAAGAATCTATTTTCAACAGCCATTTATATGTCATGTTATATCAAAAAATGCATACCAGGGAGACAGTGCAGTGTTTGTCTCTGTATTCAATTCCTTTTCATGTACATGGTAGACTGAATGATAATATTCACCCACTAATATATTCAATGACATATGGTGTTACCCATCTTGCACAGGTTGTGACATTATAGATGTTTATCACATATAATGTCTTTACAATGGGCAGAAAGAAGAAGCTTTTAAAGTATAAATTTTACAAAGTTTCATCCAAAAAATGAGAAATTAAGAGACCCAATTTTTCAGAGTCAAAGAATCAATGACAGCATCCAAGTACTACGTAAGTCACCAGCAGCTAATGCTGTGACTACCCCTTAACTACAAATGACTAACCCATAACTATAAAGGACATGGTTGAATGCTGGAAGCCATTGACTTCATGGGTATGGGATTAGGCCAATGTATCAATGTTAACTATGCCTTGCATACGAAGTCATGACAATAATGGAACTGCAGGTACTGAAACTGATGATTTACCAGCAAAACTAAAACACTGCAAACTGAATGCAGAATGAATGCAAACTCAAATCAGAATAACAAAAAAGGCAGAATAAATGCAAATAAAATGATGAATAAATTTTGAAGAAAAGGGTGCCCATCAAATTGACACCATTTTCATATAGGACCAACTAGACATCATATTCAGGAGGAAAAACAATAACAAGATTTTCAAGATGGCCATTTTGGTAGCAAAACTATCCATCAGATCAGCAATATATTCATTCATAACCAACTAGATATCATAAGAAGTCTTTCCATGAAAACCCCATGTAGCTATATGAAGATTTTTTTAGATGGCAACCAATTCAGCAATTTTAGAGATAAGATCAGCATCATCTCAATTGAATCAGGGCCCCGAGTGGCCAAGTGGTCTAAAGCGCTCACCATTCCGGATCACTGCCATCTCACCTCTGTCTGCGTGGGTTCGAGTCCAAGGCTCGGCAAGCGTGGGTACATGGGAAAGCCTGCCAGTAGCTTCTCGTGGGTCGGTGGTTCTTCCCTGGGTTTTCCAGGGTTCTTCCTCGACCAGTTATACTGGCTGCAATGTATAGCCTATCTTATGCTGAAAAATGGTATTAAACCCTAGAACAACAACATCTCAATTGAGTACTAACTACATATTTCATGAATTGTTTTAGTGAAAACCCTATGTCTATATTATCATCCATTCAGGACGAGTAGTCAACAATAGATTTTTCATTATAACCACTGTGGTGGCCATATTTAGAGTTCATATATGCAGCATTTTCATTCAGGGCAAACTACACATCATAGGTAGCCTTTTGGTGAAAACCATTTGTCAATATGATCATCCATTCATGTACAAAGATTTTCAAGATCGCGGCTTTGTCCTGAAGTCAGACTGGTACCATTTTTATCTCAGATCATTTACATGTCACAGTCTTTTTGTGAAAATACAAAGGTGATATGACCACATGTCAAACAGTAGTGATAAAAAATTTTTCAAGATCATCTAGATGTCATACAAAGTCTTTTAGTGACAACACACTGCTGATCTGATTATTAGTAAAAGATGTTGTTGTTGTTGTTGTTGTGGGGTTTAACGCCATTTTTCAGCACGATAGGCTATACATGGCGGCCAGTATTAATGGTGGAGGAAGAACCCAGAAAACCATGGAAAGAACCACCGACCCATGAGAAGCTACTGGCAGGCTTTCTCACATGCCCACATTGGCTGAATCTTAGACTCGAACCGCCGCAGACAGAGGTGAGATGGCAGTGATCCGTAACGAAGAGCGCTTTAGACCACTCGGCCACTCGGGGCCCCTAGTAAAAGATGAGTAGTGATAACAAGATAAGACATTAGATTGGTATTATTTTCATTTTGGACCACTCACATGCCATAAAATGTCCTGTAGTGAAAACGCCATGTCAATATAACAATCTGTTCAGGAGAACATCATTAAAAATATTTTCAATATGGTCATATTGGATGTTCAAAGTACACCATTTTAATTTATGATAGATGGATGAATGGATGGAGGGATAGAGGGAGGGATGGATAGATGGATGGATGGAGGGAGGGACAAACAACATATGCATATGTTCTACTGGCCACAAACCAGTACAGCTAAAAACAAATGAGAAGTTGAGTCTACCCCCACCCACCTCCGCACATGTCATGACAAAAATGACAATTAAACATTTCCTCAAGACATTATTTTAACCAACAATTATCCTTTCCTAGATTTAGTGAGGAGAAATAATAAATTCTTTTGTCTACACCATCTCAAGAGAGAACTCTAAAATTCTTTCAATGCAAATGAATGAATCCTAGTGGTGTAATATTTACTTTTACAATCTAATTTCATGGATGTATAAATCAAATGCCCTAACTGCTCACAATACTCACAGCTGCTTCAAATGCTCTCTTGAGACAATGCTCACAGCTGCTTCAAATGCTCTCTTCAAACAATACTCACAGCTGCTTCAAATGCTATCTTCAGACAGTACTCACAGCTGCTTCAAATGCTCTCTTCAGACAATACTCACAGCTGCTTCAAATGCTCTCTTCAGACAATACTCACAGCTGCTTCAAATGCTCTCTTCAGACTGGCCAGCTCATACAGCACACAACCCAGGGCCCAGATATCACTCTTCTGGTTGTATCTGAGTACAAGTCAAGGTCACAATGGTGGACACATTTCTTTATATACATATACGTTATATGAATTCAATATGAAAAAGATGATCTGCAGTGGACACTTAATGACTTCAGGGATGGTCCTGGGTTTTAAAAAGTTGTCGCCAAAAATCTTGCCAACCTCAATATTTTGTCGCCAATTTTCCAAAAAATGTCACCATAACAAGTAGTGAATATTTTTCCAAGTCTATTAATGAAATAGGCAATGAAAATTGAAAAACATGGGATAGTTATTATTTTATTGACAACAAGCAATACAGCCATAATATTACAAAATAAATCGTTACATTATTATTTTTGCACTACTTCCATGGTCTTTGCATCCCGCATCACCTTTAGTGCATACGTATGACTACTGTCACCTGAAATAAATGCATTATCAAATGTAAAATATCTACTTTCCTGAATCTATAGTTTCTCTCTTTTTTTAAATAGAAACATCAGGTATTAACTCATTCAGCCCCAATCCCACCTGCAGGCGTGATGAGGCTGTACCCTACTTCCAAGCTCTGCAGCATCAAGGTCATTTAAGATACACCAAAGTGGGTGGCATTACAAAAAAGCAGACAGATATAGCTCTACAACGATACCAAATAATCTGGATTTTCTAGTTGCACTACAAAATACAGAGGGAAAAACCTCACTTTTTGAACCCGTTTTTTTCCACCCAAAATTTGCTCGTGGTCAGAATCCGATTTTGTGTCAGGATTTTGATCTTTTGGCCTCAGATCTAAGGCAGACCTGTCTGAACTGCATGCAGACAGATGAACCTTTGCAAAAACTTGGATAAGTTGGCATTTGGAATAAAGAGTGGTCTCCATGCAAAAATGATGGGTCCATTAGGCAAAAAAAAAAAAAGAACTTCAACTGTTACCCTTCTGCTCATGCGCAAGCAAAATAACTAATGGAAAAGGATGTTTCTAATACAACTAGACATTAGGTTAATGGAAAATCTGCTGAAAGTTGATGTATTAGGATGTATTCAGAAACAGCCCCCAAAATGTCTTTCCTACACGCATTTCAGCCAGAACAACAAACACCTCCAGGGCCGAATGAGTTAGGCAAATCTATAGTACATATATTATTTTCCAAATGAAAGTTTTCTAAGAAACTTTAGTTAATGACATTTTAATACTAAAACCCTATGATTGTACTTTGCAATGTAAGATAAGTAACATATTTTCTAATTTCATGCTGTTTGTTTTTATAATCATATCATTATGTTTTTATCTTATAGGTGTTGTCTAATGCTGTAAAGCACTTAGAGCTTCTAAAGGTTAGGCGCTATACAAAGTCCTCATTATTATTATCATTATATAATGCGACCATCGATTTCATGCATTCAGGAATTAAATGCCCCACCCCCTTTTGTGGCTAGCTTCACAAAGTACATCTCCGTCAACTGGGAGTTCGGAAATTTATTTTTGCCGCGGTTTAAATGCTTTTCTTGTAGTGAATTGCAATCCCAAGAATGATCACCGAATGCTGTAGATTTTTCTCTCGACAAAGCAAACTAGGATTGCCATTCCCACCAATGAAACTTACATGAGTCAACACCTGGCATTAATGTACTGTAAATATAAACATTAATTACCATCAATAAAAAAAAAGAATGAACAAAGAAACATATCACAGAGCATATGTGCCCCCCCACCCAATAATTCGGAATAAATATATTATTTAGTAAGCACTGTTATATGCATATACAAGTTAACAATAAGGAAATAAGGTGGGATATAAAATGGGGGAAATAGTTATCACATGTATGGTAGCTTGAGACCACATTTGAACTGTTAACATAAATTCACACCCATTTTAGGCATTGTTAGTTATAACCAGAAAAGGGAATTGTTTATTTGTCAATCAATTACTAGTGCTTTCACTCACTGTAGAACAGGCAGTTTCTTTGAAGGATGTTGAAGAGGCTTGAATCAGACCTTTTGCTATTGTGCAGTTTGGGCACAGCTTACCAGAATATGAAATGGGGGCAAGTTGGGGGGAGGATAACACACTCCACAGGGAGAAACAGTTTGTCTTTTGAGAATTTCACTTGTATTGGACAGGAAAAATCCATGAATATTTAGTGAAAATGATGCTTAAATATGCATCAAATAACTTCTCCATGGTAGGTCCCAATCTGCATGTTTTCGGATTCAATCTCCCAACCTGTGTTTTGAAAAGATATATTTTTGCATGAAAATCTAGAATAACTGATCGGTATTAACTAAATTTTAGTCAACGACTATTTGAATTCTTTGGAAACCTTTCTGTACACTTGAAACTTCAACACAGAAGGGACATTTTATGTTGGAATGTATTCAGATTTCTTGGAATTATTGGAATTGAAAGGACTGTTAGGAAATAAGGAATTCATTCACCATGCTGTAAGTTAATTTAATTCTTTTACTCCTCTATTTTTAGAAATTATTTTCAATTATGCAAAACTTGTTTGTTTTGCTATTTCTTGTTGCGTAGTTTAAGTCCCTGGATTCGTAACATGGGATTGATGGCAAAAGTAGAAGTATGCAAAATTACCATATCTTATTTACCCCACCTGAATTCCTGTTTGGTGGCACACTTCTTCTTCAAGATATCACAACCAGTTGTAAATGAATTGATGACTTGTGCCTTGATACATATATAACAGAACATCTGCTTTAATTCTGTATTATATCTCAGTTTTCAGTTGTTGAGAAATTTTTGGAAACTTTTGACCCGTTTATCATGATGTGGTGTACTTGAAGCATTACTACCATCACTACAGATAGATGATGTCGGACTGTCAAGTATAACATCTTTTTCAGTGATTGTGTTGTCTGATGAATTTGCACTAAATCCAAATGCTCTTAATTTTGTTAACTTACTCTGAGGAGGAGACGATGAACACGCAGTCTAACTTATGTTTACCCATGATCAAGTTGCACTGCTGACAGTATATAATTCTGATTGAGATTTTTTTCCATTTGCTTTGTATTTATACAAAGCAGTCAGAATTTCAAAGATGATCAGTTTTCTCTTAAGTTTCAGCAAAACTATTTTATTGGCACATCTAATAAAACAACAGAAGGATTAGCTGTCATTCAATTAATTGCAGCTGTTTCTGTTCACGTCTTCAGAGGTTGGTTGATTGTAGGTATAGTCTGGTAGCATGACTAAGTGTATCACAGCACACAGTACTCAGGCCAGATGTCAACATAAGCGAATTATGATGTAACAATGCACTGTAAATATGAGTTTGTCAATATGAACAAAGGGTTTGTTTAAGTTACAGATAGATTTCAGTGCATTGTGTGTTCAAGTTCGTGGCTTCCTTTCATGGCCCCTTTGAATATCTCCACTCCAAATCTATGATTGTATGTACAAATTATACAACCAAAAAGATTGTTGCAAAAAAATCAGCAGATGGCATATTTTGTAGCCAATAAGGAAACAAATCGCAATTTGTGACATTGGCGAAGCCCAGGATGATCCCTGGAATTACATCTGGAGAAATAACTTTCTGTGAATCTGAAGTGAAATCTGTCCTAATGGTCACCATTATATAATAGTCACCTAGTCTCAACATCTGAAGTCAAATCTGCCCTAATGGTCACCGTTTTATAATAATCACCTAGTCTCAACATCTGAAGTCAAATCTGCCCTAATGGTCACCATTATATAATAGTCACCTAGTCTCAACATCTAAAGTCAAGTCTGCCCTAATGGTCACCGTTATATAATAGTCACCTAGTCTCAACATCTGAAGTCAAATCTGCCCTAATGGTCACCGTTTTATAATAGTCACCTAGTCTCAACAGCCATTCCAATTCTCAGACATATCCCCAAAATTTCCAGTACAGAAGTGATGAATTAAAGGGGTCACCTGCTTTCCATGGTCAATAGCCAGACGTTTCATAACAATGTTTTTATTTTTACTGCTTAAGCTCAAGCATATCAACAATGCAGATGAAGTCTGTGCATTCCCAAGAATTATTTAGGTAAAGTCATGCAAGTGAATTTATGTATAAACATGTTGTCTTATTTTGCTTATGGCCACCATACTCAAGTCAACCTGTCAATAAACATGCCCTATCTTGCTTATAGTCACTATACTCAAGTCAATGAATCAATAAACAAGTCATATCTTGATTAAAGACACAGACTCAAGTCAGTCATCCATTAAACATGTCTTATCTTGCTTATAGCCACAATACTCAAGTCAATCTGTCAATAAACATGTCCTTTTCTACATATAATCACCATACTCGAATCAATCAGTCAAAGAACATGTCTTATCTTGCTTATAGTTGCCATAATCAAGTCAGTTCATCCATATAACTTTAAATTGGCAAAGCTCTCCATTATTGTTTTAAGAATTTGAGCAAAGTCACAATAATTCTGAGAAATTCATTAGTGGGGTAAATACTCATAGTAAACCTACATTTTTATATACCTCTTCCTATGGGGGCAGGGGGAGGGATGTAATGGTGATCATAATAAATTTAATCATCAGAAAAAAATTAATATTGAACATATTTTTCTCCCAATTTTGCTTTAGTTAATTAAATCTGACCTGGTCTGAAAAAAATGAGTCTACACACCAGATATTCACACATGCTTGATATGAAAATGTTAATCATTTGGTTATTCTTTATAATCCAAAAATATATGCAGACAACACTACAGTCACCATTTTAAATAAGATATTCTTCAGGTACAAAATTTCCAATAACTGCTATGCCAAAGTCTGCAAGAACACAAAAAATATGAAAACTCCTGCACATTTGATAGTACATACATAATGGGAACAGTTCCAACTTTAAAGGTGTCACAAATCTGTGAACAAAAAAGCCTGACAATCATTGGGATCACACTTTCTGGATCAGGTGTGTTACTCCTAATAAAGCTGACTCCAGCTGCAATACACATGCAGCTACATCCTTACTGTATAAATGAACAAAACATAAATTACATGAAAAATGGAGGGAAAGCTTGAAGAAATCAATGAATGAAATCCTTTTCCACAAAAAAAAAAGATAAATGATAAATCTGAATAAGAAATTATGCCAACTGCCTGAATAATAATAACAATAATGACAATAACAACAATTATGTTATTATTTCCATGGCATATATTGACACCAGTCTGGGTGACTGATGTGTGTTTGTGTGTGTGTGTGCACACAAGTGTAACAATATGAAACAACCCTTTAAACAGGAAGGCAGTGATACAAGTTCAAACCAATAATTTACATTCCATGCCTTCATTTCACTGTGGTGTTTTTAACAACAGAAAGTTTTCAGAAGGCTTAGAACATTCAAGATCATCTATAGTCTCACATGTCAAAAGCAGCCACAAAAAGGAAAAAGCCAAAATGGCTTTTGTATACAGGTGACCTGTCTGCAGGGTCAAGTTTCAAATTTGGTTTCTGAACAAATACCATGCACCAAAATCCAATTATCATCATATGCACCATCAGTATTATTATTATCATTATTATCATTATTATTATTATTATTACAAAATTTAATTTAGTGCACAAATCAACAAAATCATAAAATGAGGTATATGGTGTTCTTTCCCAAAGTCATGTCCTACACAAGACCACTGTATCCTGCATACTTTTAACCCATCCTATAAATTAAATCATCACTGTCTCTTAAAAAGATCACTAATCTTAATTTGATTTATGTACCAAGATAAAACACTAATTTCACAACTAACTGATATTTTATGTATGACTGTGAAACACAAAACTGACTCTTAATTCAACAAACTTGTATAATTAGTTTTAGAAATAGTTGTTCACACTTTAAATAATATCTGGATTAACCAGTTTTCAAGATCAAAAAACAGTTGACTATTTAGAGAGGTCCATAACATAGAACCAAAACATCATCTGCCTTTACAAACAAGTTTTGTAAAAGTACAAATTGTTATGCCAGGGTCATAGCACAAGCTCTCACGTACTTCATACTGGCGAGTTGAAAAAATCCAGAAAGCAAGAGCTAACTAAAGTATGTCCACTTCTAATAATTCCCCTCTGGAGAGGCAACCCTAAGATTAGAAGCCAACTCATTCTGTACCAGAGTAACATACATTACAAATGTTGTCCCCATTGTAATAAACCATCCCTCTTAAAAGGCATGTGTCTTTTAATTGCAAATGACATGGCTATCTTAAGAGAGACAAAACTGATCTAGTGACCACATGTACATAACAACCACCTGTCCAGTGGCCACTAATTGTTAGTCTCCTTGAAACTTCTAATGTAGTAGGCCTGCATATAATGATAATTTGCTCAAAGCTACCAGTAATAATTTATTTTCAATGACAGTCCCTTGGATCCTCATTTACTGTAAGTTATGACTGATTATGTATGAACATATGAGGGGTGTATGTCTACATTATCTTTTATCCCCTGCACTTTAAAAAAAACATAACAGCAGCTGGTTAATTGATGTAAATAACTGCACCTTATTACAGGTATCTTCCTAGCAAGATATTTAGATCTATCTAAATATATATTTTTTTCTTTTCTTTTAAATCACCTTGCATGTATCTTACCTGTGTATAAAGACCACCTGTCTACAGAGAAAACATTTGTGTAGTTCCAATGACTGGTCAGTACACATGGGTCAAAGTCAAAATCTCAGTTTTAGGACACATTTGAAATGTGACATTTTCATACATGACCACTGTCATTGTTAAGTTACTTTATCTTTGTGAGTTTGTGTATGAATTTTAGGATACGGTTTTCCTTCACATAGTTCTGGAGAAATGTAACAGGGTGTACCAACCACCTGAAATGAAAATTAATCTGTAATTTAAAAAAGTCTCTCAAGAAGCTTAATGCCCCACTAGTATGAATTAAAAATATTGTTTCTTGCCTTTTGTATCTTTATGTATCATTCTGTGGTTGCAGTGCTGAACTATACTGGTCTTCTGATATCTTGACGTATCATTCTGTGGTTACAGTACTGAACTATACTGGTCTTCTGATATCTTGACGTATCATTCTGTAGTTGCAGTACTGAACTATACTGGTCTTCTGATATCTTGATGTATCATTCTGTGGTTGCAGTACTGAACTATACTGGTCTTCTGATATCTTGACGTATCATTCTGTGGTTACAGTACTGAACTATACTGGTCTTCTGATATCTTGATGTATCATTCTGTGGTTACAGTACTGAACTATACTGGTCTTCTGATATCTTGACATATCATTCTGTGGTTACAGTACTGAACTATACTGGTCTTCTGATATCTTAACGTATCATTCTGTGGTTACAGCACTGAACTATACTGGTCTTCTGATATCTTGTTATATCCATTGTCTTTACAAAGACATGAACAATGTTTCAGTACTGATTATGGCTGGCTAAATAAAACCAAAATTAATATCAATTATCAATTTTTTTATATTGGTAAATTATGCTTAATTGTTTTTGTTTGGAAGCAGACAAGAAGAAAAAAAAAGACTCAAATGATAGTGAAAGGCATTGAATGGGTGTACCACATTATCCAAGACTGCAAAAAACAATCATTGTACATGATACCACATCATCCAAGTGTGCAATACACAATCACTGTACATGATACCACATTATCCAAGACTGCAAAAAACAATCATTGTACATGATACCACATCATCCAAGACTGCAATACACAATCATTGTACATAATACCACATCATCCAAGACTCCAACACAATCAGTGTACATGATACCACATCATCCAAGACTGCAACACAATCATTATACATGATACCACACTATCCAAGGCTGCAATACACAACCACTGTACATGATATATCATCCAAGTCTGCAATACACAAGCAGTGTACATGATACCACATCATCCAAGTCTGCAATACACAATCATTCTACATGTCACTCCATCATCCAAGACTGCCAATACACAATCCTTTTACATGACTCCACAATTTCCAAGACTGCTAATACAAAATCCTTTCATGTGACTCCACCATATCCAAGACTGCAAATACACAATCCTTTTACATGACTCCACCATATCCAAGACTGCCAATACACAATCCTTTTACATGACTCCACCATATCCAAGACTGCAAATACACAATCCTTCTACATGACTCCTCAATATCCAAGACTGCAATACATTATCCTTCTACATGACTCCACAATATCCAAGACTGCAAATACACAATCCTTTTACATGACTCCACCATATCCAAGACTGCCAATACACAATCCTTTCATGTGACTCCACCATATCCAAGACTGCAAATACACAATCCTTCTACATGACTCCTCAATATCCAAGACTGCAATACATTATCCTTCTACATGACTCCACAATATCCAAGACTGCAAATACACAATCCTTTTACATGACTCCACCATATCCAAGACTGCCAATACACAATCCTTTCATGTGACTCCACCATATCCAAGACTGCAAATACACAATCCTTTTACATGATTCCTCAATATCCAAGACTGCAATACATTATCCTTCTACATGACTCCACCATATCCAAGACTGCCAATACACAATCCTTTTACATGACTCCACCATATCCAAGACTGCAAATACACAATCCGTTTACATGACTCCACAATATCCAAGACTGCAAATACACAATCCTTTTACATGATCCACAATATCCAAGACTGCAAATACACAATCCTTTTACATGATCCACAATATCCAAGACTGCAAATACACAATCCTTTTATGGGACTCTACAATATCCAAGACTACAAATACACAATCCTTCTACATGACTCCACAATATCCAAGACTGCAATACACAATCTTTCTAAATGCACAAATAAAGCTTCGCTTCAAATAGTCATAATATTTGTCCAGGAAAAGTCTAATGACGATCATTTCAGAATAGAAAATTATCACCTGCTCTGACGGGTCAAAAGGAAACAGATCTTGGTTAATTTTGTCACATCAAGCTCCTTTAGCTGAGACTAAGCAAACTGAAGTCTGAATTCAATGTAAAAGAGTAATTTTCATCATCATAATTATGTATCTGAAAGTGATAATCACTTTAGACAATTATATCAATCAAAAACCAATCATCTGATTCATCATACCAGCACAAGGACCTATGAAATCTTGCTTTTTTGTATTCTTGCAACCAAAGTTATACAAAGTTTTTTTTCTATATAAATAAATGTGATTATTCTTCCTCATTGACTAGAAAAGAAAAAAACTGAAATCATTACTAAAGTTGACAAAATTCTTATTTCACTTCTGAGAACGCTCAAAATTTTAAAAAAGTTGAGATACCACACTTACTGATGTGAAACAGGAATGTGAGCATTGAAACAAGAGGCCCAAGTGCTAACCCCATGGGTATAAGTGTAATTATTGCTATTATAAGTTGCAAAAAAAGGATAAATTGGGCATAGTGTAATCTATTTATTACATGCCAGAATTACAGCACATATGAAAAAGTTACCTTTAGTTTGGCTACTAACCTGGTTCTGCAGCTTGTCAAAATTATCGTCACAAAGGGCAAAATCCATATGGATTAGAAACAGAATAAAAATACAAAATATACTGAAAAATTATTTATATTCAACACTTACTTGATCAAAGCTATATGTGTAACTTGTGCTGAATGATCACGAACTAGAATTTTGTAATGAGCATGACTATGTGCTCAGAAAGAGCACTGTATTACATTACTCTCATATTCTTCTTATAGAGTTTGTAAAGTGGTAGTAATTTGTCCCTTTTCTGATCTGACATGTTTTGAAGTTTGAAAAGAACCATCTGCTCTAACATTTTCCATCATATACAATCCACAACTCACACCGTAAAGCGTTTAACTAAACAGCTGGTGCTTTTTTCTTTAAATGTAAAGACTGGTCTGCTGACCAACAAGCTTATCAACATAATGAATCTATGAGACAAAGTTCATATTTGAAGAGGGCCATCTGTTTATTTGGAAATGGGTCATGTACAGTTGCTATAAATAACAAATAAGTACTCTTATGCTACTCTTATTCAGCAGTCATCTTTTAAAGACTATTCTCAAACTTATATGAGTGAAATTAAAGAGATTTTCTTAAAAATGTCAAAAACAACTTCATACTTCTTTATTTTTATTTTTCAATGTACCAAAAAAGCATAATCCATATATAGGCAAGAGTAGGACATAATTTGATGAAAAAGAGTGTAAAGTTTACTCCAGAAGCATAATGATTGGCATGTATGAAGTGTGCCTAATATCAATCTCACTGGTAGCTGACATGTCAGCTTGTCAATGCAAATTCACACATAAACTGAAACAAGTTTTCCATGGGTTTCTTTGTTCTTAGGAATTAAATCTGGAAGTATTCAGAAAGAAAGCCTGTTGGGTTCAAAATAGATGTTTTAACCATAATTCTCTGCAAATAAATTTACAAACTGGGATAAGGTGTTTACAAGGAATATGTTCTTATTAAATAAAAATCTCTTCTTGCTCATAATTATATGTCAATAAATTCCTTATACTTACATACATTTACTGGTTTGCATAAGAGATACAAAACAATAGTTTAATTTTGCTAAACCCATTTTTGTTTTGCCTATAGTCTACAGTGTATTTGTAGTAAATTCGCACACTGTTTTTTTCCTTTAGAGTAAAAACCCCTTCATCCATAAGATGTAATAATTTATTGATATTTTGCAAACTGGTCTTATAATTATATCAAATTATTATAATAATTTATTGGTATTTTGCACACTGGTCTTTTAATATAATTATATTAAATTATGATAATACTTTATGGTATTTTGTAACCTGGTCTTATAGTTATATCAAATTATTATAATAATTTAAATGTACTACTGATATAAACTGGAAAAAAACTACCTCAGAGCTTCTGCCTAGTGCTTTTTTAAATATTTAATAATCCATTTAATTCACTCCAGCAAAATTCATTTCCAGTTTTAACATCTGCTAAAACTGGTGTATTTGGACTGTTTCATTTCTCAAGCACAAAGAAGCACCCATTTCAATCAGATGTCTGCATCAGACAGCATGTTGTTTCCTCAACACCACATAAAAAAACATTTCAGTCATAGTACATCTTGATCATACAAGCTTACATACCAGGTCTAATTGAAATTTAACCAGAAATTAAGCATTTTGAGGGTTCACAAACAAATGTTGAAAGACAGATTTATGGCAGACATTAAGCACTAGATAATGGAAATAGAGCCATACCATGTCTTGGTCAGGTGAGCTAAAAATCAGATTCTGAACATAAAAAATAATACAAATTTTAATCCAGTGATTTATTGTAAGGTGCAAATATTACAAATTTGTTACTGAAAGTGCTCCCTTGTCTATTTTTTCACTATGTATCACACTACCATCCATTGAGAATAGGGGAGACAGAGTAGCTCAGAAGGTGCAGCATTGGCTGCCTCAGTGTGCCCTTGGGAAAGCAGTAAGCTTTCTTATTATGAAAGTAAAGGTCTACTCTTTAATTAAACAAGTCAGATTACTTTCTGATGATAAATATTTGACCCATGAAATTATTAGATTCAGCTTTTATTTTTCAAAACAACTTTCCTTACAGTGTATGCTTTACTCTTGCTGCTTAGAACTTTGGAAATTCCAAAGTCTCCAATTTTGACCACTTCTCTCTTCTTATCCAGTAGAATATTTTGGGTCTTCAGGTCTCGATGAAGAATCTGTTTGGAGTGAACATGCTGAAGAGACAGGAGCATCTGGGCAAAAAATCTCAAGATTTCCTGAAAATGTGAAAAATAAAGTTATTAAATATTTGCTGTTATGAATGTTGCAGCACAAAAATAGCAACTCTTGCATGTGACATGTCCATGCAAAATCATATCTTACCAGTTTCCATAATGACCCAAAACTGTATGCATCTGTCAGAGGTTCTTTTACTATCTGCGTAACCATTTCATGAATAATCCACACCAAGTAATATTTTCATCACTAACTGAACTCATGAAGGATCTACAATACTACACATGATGAGAGGACTTGTTTAATATGACGAGTAGGCTTCTGTTAAGTATAATGAATAGGCATCTGTTATGATGAGTGGGCTTCTGTTAAGTATAAGTGGGCTTCTGTTAAGAATGATGAGTGGGCTTCTGTTAAGAATGATGAGTGGGCTTCTAATATGCTGAGAAGGCTTCTGTTAAATATAACGAAGGCTTCTGTTAAGTATGAGTGGGCTTCTATTAAGTACAATGAACAGACTTCTGTTAAGAATGAGAGGGCTTCTGTTAAGTGTGAGTGGGCTTCTGTTCGCTAATTTTTCATCCAATGAACAGACAGACTGCGTAAAGTGTTCTGTACTTTATATTGACAAGAAATCATTATGCTTCTTAACCCAAGTGCAAGCCATCCAAAAAGTGTAGTAATTGCAGATGATGGACAAATCAAGTTGTTGTACAGAAACGAAATCGTAACTGACATATACATGTACTGCTGGCCAATATCATAATATTTTCTGCATTATGGTGGGCATATAAAAATGGCCTGGTTTGGTATATTATGGCATTATGGTGGGCATATAAAAATGGCCTGGTTTGGTATATTATGGCATTATGGTGGGCATATAAAAATGGCCTGGTTTGGTATATTATGGCATTATGGTGGGCATATAAAAATGGCCTGGTTTGGTATATTATGGCACAGAAAGTATAGTATATTGAAGTTCCTTGCAAAAGGCCATACAGTGATAGCCAACCCTGGCTAATTTGATGGTAGGATTCAAACTCACAACCTTTCAGTCATGAATCAGGAATGATAATCACTGGAGCTACAGCACCTCCATATATAAATGCTATTTAATGGTAGACAACAGTTATGTGAGATGAAAATAAAACAAAATAAAAAATTGTAATCAACAGATTTCAACGGTTTTTTGACTATCCGAATCTCAATATTTCTGACAAGAAACAGTCTGAGCTCAATACTGACAAATTTGCATCAATATGTGTTTCTATTGTTTAAAAATACCTCTTCTTCCAGTAATCTGTTGTTTCTTTGATGGAGATAGTCCAAAAGAGTACCCCCTGAAATGTACAGAAGAATCAAATTTCATTTAATGCATACAAAATGACATAACTAACTGATGATATGCAGTAAAACTTGCACTAAAAGACACTTAATTCTGACAGACAAATTGTCATTAACATATTTTCACAAAACCATTGTTAGCATTATTTAATATTAACTCAGTTTTTTGTAGCAAACTATTTGTTTCTTTCTTATTCGTGTCATTTTCTATCTATTTTCCTGTAACAATTATAAGCAATAGCTGCATACAAAGGAAACGTAACTATAAACTACTGCCTGGTATGGTGACTGGCATCTAGAACTGTAGTCAAATGAATGAACCTGATCACAAGCAGTCCCATGAAACCAATGTTCTTACCGACAGACAACAGTTATTATTTTTTTCTGTGAGCCTTAGCTAATTCAGACAATAAAATGTTCATTTTATGACTGAGAAGGTATCAGACAAAACTATTTGTTCATTGCTTTTGTAAACAACAAGGAGTTCTATTATACATGTACTTGGCATACAACACTCAGGGGACAAATTCCTTAAACCAACTAGCATACACAAATAAAAGTTATTTTTGGGAGAGTGAGTGTGTATGTGTGTGATTTGGATTTTTATTGTAGCTTTAACAATTTTTCAGTCATATCGCTACCATGTCTGCAGTGTGGCAGTTTAAAGTGATGTCTAGCACTGGGGCATCATGCCACACACATGTAGCATGATGTCCCACCCAGTCACATTATCCTGACACCAGGTCAACTAGTCTTAACACTAATCTCTTAATACTGACAGCCTGGAGAGGCAGCTGTTAGTATCATTTTTATGAACCTTTGGTATGACTTGGTCAGGGTTCGAACCTGCAACCTCACAAATCGGAGGAGGACACTCTAACCACTAGACCACTGGAGTGGTCTGTAAGGTGAGTGAAACTTGGTGCAAACAACTTAAGCTTCTACAAAGAAATTGGAAGATAAATTTGAACTTTTAAATCATTTTCAGCAAAATCCATACCAGGCTAGTAACTCAAAATAGGCAATATCTG
Source organism: Sinohyriopsis cumingii (assembly GCA_028554795.2). Lineage (NCBI taxonomy): Eukaryota > Metazoa > Mollusca > Bivalvia > Unionida > Unionidae > Sinohyriopsis > Sinohyriopsis cumingii. The sequence goes on from CM068824.1 coordinate 55,500,609, forward strand.
ACCCCTGGAAAACATGGAGTAAACAGTTCCATCTGTTCCCTGCATAGCCATAATATAACTGTTTACAACTGACTAAGTTAAGTCCTTTGTAGTCTCCTAAAAACAGGACTTACTGTGTTTTGCTGCATCATATATTCAATGATTTCTTTCATAAATCTAACAAACTCACAACCAAATATAGTAGTGCTAATGTAGCAATTAGGATCCCAAAACAATGTTTAATGTTTAATAAAGTTTCATTATTTTTTTTTGCAGAGTCTGGGAAAGCTTGAGTTTGTGAATCCACTTAATTAAACAACATTGTTTCATTTACTATACACCATACACCATGTTTAGAAACTCTGGTCACTGCTGTGGCCCTAATCTGAACACACCTTCAGCATATTCCATAACAATCATCAGGGCTTTGTCTTCAAGGAAATTCTCGTAGTACTCAATGATGTTGGGGTGACTCAGCATGGATAGGACCTTTACCTCATTGAGCGCTGCTTGTCGCTCTTCCTTCGTCATCTGCTCCACAGGAATCTGTTTGATGATGACATATTTTTTATCACTCAGTCGTCGACAGAGATGGACTGTTCTGTAAGAAGATAAAATAAAGTTTTGGTCACTTAGCTGGTACCTAAAACTACCATAAAAAACACATATTTTAGGGTACAGCATAGCAAACAGCTATTTATTATGACAAGAGCATTTTTAAATAACAGCTATCTGTGGCAGAAATAAAATGAATAGGAATAAAAAACTGCACATTATTTTACCCACCTTTCCCAAACCTTGCTGATCCTGTCAAACTCATCAAGATGATGTATTTGAACCAACTTGCAACTACATAAACAAGTATATTACAAAGTTTGCTGCAATTCTACCAAAAGGTGTTGGCAAATTACAAAATAATGAGACCGCTCCAGTGGCCTAAGTGGTTAGAGTGTCCGCCTCGGATGCAGGAGGTCGTGGGTTCAAACCTCGGCAGAGTCATACAAAATACTGTGGGGTTTTGTTTAGATACATACTAAATCTAAACAGCTGAATTTATCTTTCATAAAAGTTTTTTCAAAAATTAACATACATACAAAACTGGATTCAAATTGCCCCAAAGTGGTAATTTTTATTTTACGATAAGACCTAAAAAGAAAAAGTTCATTCAATGCAATAATGTTGAACTCACAGGCAAAGGATATGTTTTTTTATATAATGTTACAGATCTTTATAAGGTTATGTGATGTAAATCAGTACATGTGTGACATCTGTGATTGAACATTATGCCTGGAATCAATGGTCAGTCCAAATTAATCCATTTGTTAGGTGCAAGCCAACAGAAATCCACAAGCTTTACTGGATTCACCCTCTGCAAGTTCTCTGCAGTAATGTCAAAAAATAATAAAAAGTGGCAGAAAACTTGTTGGGTCTAAAAGTTTGCATTGACACAAGATAAAATAAGAAACATAACAGCACAGAGATTAACAACTGGTCGACAGACAAAATGCTTTGATGACATCACTAGGGGTTGCGTGACTAAGAGGACAATGGAGGCTGCCATATTGTGGATCTACCACAAGAACATGTCCTCAAAATGTACCTCAAAATGCTGATTGATCTGTTATTGTGATACAACTGGGATATTCTCTCAATAATTAATATGGTATTATCTTCTATATACTTTCTTTTTCAATATTGTTAGTAAATGATTTGATTACAAAAGTAAATTTTTGGTTGAACTTTCCTTTTTATCTCAATGGCACCAAAGGATGGACAATTTATAACCAAAGACTCAAAAACCCTTGATCCCTTTATTACTTAGAGCACCTTAAAAGAACATCCTGCAATTAACATAACACTCCGGATAGAGTTAATAAGGTAATCATTAACAGCTTTTGTGTACACATGTTAACCTTAATCTGACAACCAAATCACGCATCGTTGCACCAGTTGCAATGATTGCTGAAAAGGTTCTGGTTTCCAGTAGACTTTTTCTTGATGGTTTCTATAAATGTAAGGATAGAATGCATACATTTTTTAAAATTCTTTTTAAAAAAGTTTAAACAACACATCCTTTCGTTTTCAAAGGCAGATTTCAACTATAAAACAGTATTTGCAGTAGACAGTATAATAAAGGGTATGTTTGTCCAAATGAATTACATGCATGTCAAAGCAAAGTGAGCACTAATTAGGCACCCAAAATATATGCATGTTTCCAGCTGGTAAACCATCCCTGTTTCTCATTGCTGACCCTAGCACTTTTTTCCCCATAGTAAAAAATAAAAAATAACAATATAAAACAAAACATTTTTATAAAAATTTTAATTTCCTCAAACTGATTTGAGCACCTGATTGAGTTGGTTTTGCCCAGTATTTTGAAGCACTTAGTACATTATATTTATTAATCATTATAAATATAAATAATGTTTTTAAAAATTCCTAATTAACCTAATTTTTAAACCAGTGCAATACGAAATACATATATCTTTTATTTACCTTTTAAGCAATCTGTTCAATTCATAGGTTACATGCTTCACTTGTACAGGAAGTTTAAAGCTTCTGATAGAAGTATGATAAGTAGACAATCTTCCTAAGGGTAAGGGGCATACATGGGGATAAATATTAATAATTTACTAGTTTTTCAACAGCCTGAAAATAAAATCAATAAAATTTCACATATTGTCAGTATGACCAAAATTTTCTCAGCAACTTTTGTTTTTGACAAGACCAATGGGCACTTTGCTTACAGTACAGGAAGGTCCTGATCTGAAACTGGTGCAACCCCAGGCATCAGGATATGGGATTCTTTGAGTACTGTAATATATACATTGTTCCATACTTGAAGCAAACTAATTTCATGTTTGTTATTTGAAAGTAAATTAAACCTCATACAAACTGCAACAAGAGCATAAAATTCTTTCTGAAAAAACTACTCTTCCATTACAACTGTCAGTTATTTCAAAGTAATGTCATATAAACAGCAATTTAATTAAAATCAAAAACACAGGCTTCGTAAATACTTGTTTGACAAACAACATGCACCATCTATACTCTCTTATAAGTCAAGTCAAACCGCATACAACAAAGATCCATATCTGCCACAGCTTAAGTTATCTGCATATAAGGCTCTATGTTATTTGTTCTACTGATTACTCCTAACAAACTGCACAGACCCAGATCTGCTGGCACATTATGTGCCGACAGATCTGGGTCAGTGCAGCTTGCAGTTGGACTCATGGTATCAGTGAGTATATACTGTAATTTTTCATTCATTCTTTTTTAGAATACCTAACAATATTAATTTATAATTCATATCATTCAAAAGTATAACAAATTCTCTGCTGGCTGTACAACATTTGAAAATTTCATTTTAAATTTAAGGGCTGAATCACAGGTCACAAAATGGTATCTATGAAATGTCTTGATCCAGCGCAACGGTCAGATATGTAAAAATTGCAATATTTTATGCATTCCTTCATCAAATCCTAATTGGTATCATTTCAAAACTACATAGATTTTCGGTCAAATACACACCCTGTCAGAAAGCTATTTGTAATTTTGAGTTCCGTATCCTGATTCTATGAGCCTAACATTCTGTCTTTATATAGCATAAACTGTTTCACTGTGGCAACTGTCAAATGTGTACATGTACAAGCAGTTTTTTTCTTATGAATGTTGTTATTAAATCAAGTCATAAAACAAGTGAAGTATCATTCAAAAGCCAAATAAGGTTTCTATAGATTCCAAAACTTTTGGAAAAGTGTTAAGCAAATTTAAAGACAGCATCTATGGTTTAATCACAATCAATAAATTCTCTTTGAAACAGCTGTTTTTCCATCACAGATGTCAACTAAATACTTACTGCTCTATTTATACCTTCTTCAAGTTAAATCAAGTCATATCTAATATAATTTAAAATTTGTAGACCACACAAGCTCTAAAAATATAACTTTTATTTTAAGTGTAAAAATATGAAAAACAATGTTGTCATTGAAATAATCTAAATCTATTTTATGATACAAGTGTGCAGTATAAATTAATAACTTTTTTCATACATTCCAAATCTGTATGCAGTTAAGCCCTGCTTTGTATCATTTAAAACCTGAATGTATTTATGTGTCCAATACAAATGCTGAATTTTTCAAAAATACAAATTTAAGAGTAAAATAACCTTTATTACAACCACAACTCCCTCAAATCTTTTAATTTTTCTGATTTATGTATATCTTTATCATTCATTCATCAAGTCTGATTTTGTTGTACTTAAGAGATTAATGAATTTTATGCAAACTTGTCAATTCTCTAGTGTTGCTGAGTCATTTTTAAACAGTAAATGCATGCATAGAAATTAACAAACATAATCCAAAAACATGTTTTGAGTTCCAGTTTAAATTTTTAAATTATGGGTGCTTGTTTTCTTTTTTGGTGACTCATATGTTTCACTAGAAATTATGTCAAATTTGAACTATATCCCACTTTTATGGCACTTCTGTAACAAATATGACTCAGACAAAATGGAAGGAAAAAAACAGTACAGTACATTAAAGCTTTGATTATTCTAACTCCTATGATTCTCTGCAAACCTTCCTAGTCTTCACATTAGTAGATTAAGACTAGTACTTAATGGGAATTTGAATATTAAAGATTTAAAATAATTGAGAATTGGGGAATTCATGATTTTTTTTTGCATGCTGTGTGAATCCGTGAATTGCTGAAAAAGTCGTGAAATTCACGCCAAAATTGTGAGGGTTGGCAGCTATGAGAGAACTATATAATCTTGTAACTGAGAGGATTTTTTCAGTTGTGCTTTTAAGACCTAGCACTTTTAAGTTGTATTATACATTATGTCCAGTATTTCATTTTTGGGCTGGAAATTTTATTTCTTCAAATTACTGAATTCAAGTGATTATTTTCTCTGGAAATACAAAAGTTATATGATAAAATTCTTGGACAGAAACATTCACTGGAATTTATAGTGAATTCAAACCTGAAATTATCTTAGTGTGATTCAACAAAAGATTGTTGACACATCAGCACTCTATAAGCTACCACAGACAAATCATCAGCTTCAGTTTTTGGATTTATTCTGGACTTCTACTTAATTTTATTCAGGACTTTATATTATTAGGACTTGTGTTTGTAATTCTTGTATTATTTTGGGATTTAATTCACATGTTCTTTTTTCTCATTTTCACTTTGTATTCTAGGGAAATAAATAATTTGTTGAAATTTTGCAAAGCTTGTTGCCTTTCACTCTTTTCTGTTATTTATTTTAAGAGCATTGACTTGTAACATATACTATTGTTTAATCAGCTGTAATTATTAACATTATGTAATGATTTTAAAGAAAAAAATATTCATATTCCGTATTTAAATTATTAAGTGTATCCCTCTCTCTGATATGTTACACATATTCATACATATAAAAAAACACTGTGCATCAAAATAGTGTCCATTACTGTGTTGTAGTTTAATTTGATATTGTACTGTCTGTTACCTAATGTGTATCATCTTTTAATTTGTTGCATTGCCTTTCATCTAATATTGCATTGTCATTTAAATTTGCTGTTTCTATTGGCACTGTAATGTCTGCATATATACCCTTACACTGTAAGTATGTACTATGTGTGTACCTGCATGCTGAATCATGTTTTTAAACACTTTTGGAACTTTTCTAGTTTTAATGATAAATGAGAGGGCTATAACCTGCAGATAAGAGAAACATAAATGAATAAAGAAAACGTGGCTCCTTACTCGGGCATAGCCTCTCTCAATTTGGATACAATTATGATATAATGCGAAAACGACACACAAAGAACACACACATAGAACATTAGGACATCTTTTTTTAAAATCAAATACTGCACTGTTTTCTTGTCAAAATTCAAAATTTCCAAATAAAATTCATACAAAACCAATCTGGACATTTTACAACATCCAAATATTTTATATGATAAGACAACTTGGGATATATTTTGAATCTGTCCTCCCTACATACAAATCTATAGCAAAAACACAATTTTGCAAAGACACACATAGCACACACGGGACATAGGAGATCTCTGGCAAAGATCACCTAACAAACAAGGGAAGGAATTCTGATACTGGGGATCAAACCCACAATGGGATGAACAACCCTTTAGAACACACTAGGAAAATAAATACCCCATCACAAATTTAGTTCAAAAATTTTGGATCAGAATTCTTTTCATAAAATTTCCAACAAACATAACTTTGGGGGCTACACATAACAACACTTTTATTTATTAATTTTTTTGGGAAAAGTGGCGGGCGGGGGCGGTCTGGTTCCCCCACTCCCTGAAGTACAGAGCTATAGTCTGACAATACAAACCCTTTTGTTTGTATTCCCCCTACTGATTTAAATAATGGAAACCTTTAATGTGATAAAAAGTGCAAGGAACTTAGTCAATTCATTCATTGATTTATAGTTTCTAACTGACTGAGTAGAGTGGCCCTAACACCGTGACCTTCTGCACGTTTCATGCTTAACGGAAGTTTTCAATGTAATAGACGTACATGCTCGCATCCATTTCCAGTTCCTGGACAAGTCCATTTTCAGCAAAGGGGTGTGTCACAACTACAGCTGTACATACATAAGTCGTCTGCTTCCGATATTTACAATGTCGAATAGGAAAATAATGACAACAACAAATTCACTTTTCACGTGGATTTAACAAGCGGTTTAATTTCTATGTTCATGTGTGCAAAGGGATATAATTCCAAACTCTCAACGTAATGGTAATTTACGAAATTATCCGGCAGTTGCCAAACAGGATGAACTACGCCATTATGTTGTCTGATGGAAATAAACTTGCCTATAGTGTATGCAATATGGCGCCATGTTAGTATGGAAAGTCTGTTAAGCATGAAAGGGTGCAAGGGATGCCAACACTTAGTGCCATTCTGGTCACAGTCAGGTTAGAAATTATAAATCAATGATTCAATTGACTTAGTTCTGTGCACTTTTTATCAAATTAAACATTTTCGTTATTGAAATCGGTAGGGGGGTACAAACAAACGGGGATGTATGGTCAGACATAGTGTTTTATTATATTATTTCACCGACGTTCTTGTATCTTGGCTTCAGATAAAACTAATTGGGAATTTAAGCAACATTACAAGATAACAGGCTTCATTAAAACCCCTACTCAATAACTGGTAAATAATATGTTTGTTTGATAATTGGTTTACATTGATCTTCATAAGCATCCAATTCATCTAAATGTCTGTCACATGCAATAAGACAGCGGGTCCTACCAAACGCCGTTAAGAGGCACTAAGAGATGTACTGGCATTGCACTCCGATAAATCAACCCCACAAATATGTGTTGACACTGATGCAAGATGTTGTACAATATCATCACGGGTGAAGGATGATTTATCGGCCTAGTGACATTGGTGTCGGACGACAATAAAACAACATAAGATATATAAAACTGAAGTTATCAAATTTCCTCGAAAACACGTTACCCATAAGCTCCTCTGCCCACAACTCTGATTTTTTCATACTTCTCCATTCCAGAGAATTTACTGTGCGTAGATCACCCCATGTTTGACTACTGTTTTCACTTCTTTATCATCAGTAAGAATGTTTACATGATTTCGATATCGTTCGCAAATCTCGTGCACCTGCGAGAAGATACCAAGACTGGAACACGCAATACATTTTATAGTGAAAAAGTTTAAAGTAAACTATATAGAACTCTTCAACTGGTGCAAAGATGGCAACATTATCAAGGAGGGTTTCGAACAAATGCTTGAAAAGCTGGAAGACTTATCAAGTATATATATCCAAAAAATAAACGTGTCATGGTGTTGAACATTTGTATATTTAATATCTGATCCAAAGTAATGATTTTAGATATTTGTCCATTCGGAATAATTGCATTAAAGATTTGTAAATTCGAAAAATTCTCAAGTCGTGGGAAGGTCATTTGAAAAGCTGATATAAGTATATAGAACAAATTGGGCAATTATTGACGCACTACGGATAAAGCACGGGTAGTTCGTTTTATAGACAAGCAATTATTTTTACCAGTTCATGGAAGTTCGTTATCGTTTGCATAAATACATGATGCAGTATTGACACTTTAACGGGGGTGGGTGGTAGCGTGTAATATTAATCCTACATGCAAGATATAGCACATGTTGATTTTGTTTAGGTGCTATGTCTTACTTTCAAAATAACGGCCTTGTATAGCCTGTTCCGATGTCATTGACATCGGAATGAGTAATCGAAGTTTCAGGAACATCTCACACACTTGGCAGCCTATATCGACACTCTTCCACTAATTTATGTGTAATTAATATACTTTCTGTGCCGAAGTAAGTTCAGGTAGGTACATGTTGGGGATAAGTTTCTTTGATGAAATGAACTGTTGCTTACAGTTCTAATAGGCATAATATATTTTTATTTGTTTCATTAAAGAATAATATTTCAACTTACCCCAATTTCGGCATTTCCGGCTTTGATCGCTTTCCAGTCAACTGAAATGTAGGCCAACAAAACTTGAAAATAGGTCCATTTCTTTTGTGAGAATTTGAATTTATTTGAAAAAAGACATCAGAGTAAGTAAAGTCTGACTAAAACATGACTTTACTTTGTAGAAAAGCATCATTTGTCAGTTGTTTGAAATATTCCTGAAAATTTTACTTTCGTAATGATGTTAGTTGATGTCAAAACATGCCAGCCCGTCATATGATCTGTTTATGTGAAGTAACCATTAATCACAGATCAATATCTATTTTGCAGCACAGGACAGCTTCATTACTTTTAAGAAGACATCTTGTGTTGCCTTGCCTGAAATATGACAGCTACCACAGAACATTCCAAGCACTGATCTCTCCCCATGCCAGGCTTTTGCATTCCTCTGCTGGTACATACTCTGCAATTCATTATATAAGTAATCAATGGCCACATCCATTCTTCTAATGTTTGTAGATATGTTTAAAGCCAAAGAACATTATTATTCTGCTTGATTCTATTCAAATCACATTAAAATATATATTTTAGATATATTTTTCTTCTTCTAAGAATGAAAGCAATTTCCTTGCATATTGGCTTATGTAGTTCTTATGTAATGAAAATTATCCAGATGGAATATTAATAACTAAAATGACAAAAATTAGAAGCCTAGCATTTGGTGGCCCAGCCAAATACTTTCTTTTTTTTGGGTATCTATTTTTGAGGATTTGCAAAAAATGACGTTTTCATTTGGTATTTAAATATATAGGCTAGAAAGGGTCCTATTGGTTCCACAGAAGGGGCCCTATTCCTTCCACAGAAGAATCACTGTTCATTTGGTCGCTAAATTCTTGATGGGAGCTGCAGTTAGAGTATCTGACTCCTAATCCAAGTGTTACAGGTTCAGTACCCATCCATGCCACAATATGCCCATGGGGAAGACACTTATCTTCCATTTCCTGAGTATGTTAATGTTATGCTCAGTAAAGTGATTAAAGTGCCAATAAAAAGAACCCCAAAATATTCTTGGTTTGTTGCAGCAATGAAATTAACACTTTATAAAATGAAAACCTTTAACTTTACAGCATTGATGGGCCAAAAGAGAAGGGAGAATAATATGAGTAGCTATCAGTATAAAAGAATTGCTGATAATTTTCCTAATAGTTTGATTTCTAAGCATTTTAATTTGTATGAGAATTTTGTTAAGATGTATTACACAATTTTGAAAATTTAGAATTAAAGCTTTTTGATTGTTTTGTGTATGTATGCAATATAAAAAAATGAAAGTGCAAACAGTTAAGCTGTTTGTGATAAATAACATGGCTAGCACAGCTGAGAAACAAAAATATATAAAAATTTGGCTGTTGAACAAGTCCAAAAGAAGAGCCAAGCTACCATTGCAAGCATCTGTATAAAAAATTAATAAAATTCCCTGATAGAACTCTTTTTAAACTCATAGATATTGTTCTTGATGGGTACAGCAGACTTGTGTAATTGATAGTTTGTTTCATGAGTTACCTGTAGTTGTTTGCATGTATGTTATATCCCAAACTGAATCAAATCAGATCTCCACTGTACTTTGTGAAGATATAACAGTAACCGCTTAGGAGTCTAGCGACCTTTGAATTAGCCAATGGAAATGCAGGTTTCAGAAATCTGAAAGTGAATCAAATCATTGGCACGCATTAATGCTCTTCTGTTATACTGCTCAGTCTACCAAATGTGAAGATATATGACTTGATCTGATTGGCTGATAAAATTAGCTATTATGGTAATAACATAGGTCACCAGAATATGACCCATAAACAGTCGCCGTCAGATTTTCATGTAGGACATTGGAGATATGATTTTATTAAGATTTTTTTTAATCAATTAGTTTACTTGTTTCAACAGATTCAAAGCTTGCAAAAACCTCAAACCCTATTAGAAAAAAGCCTGATAATTGCCCACCTGTTGAAGTTGTTTTAAGTTACTCAAAAGGATTTGTGTATTGTAAATCTAGTTTGTCCAGCAGCTTAACAGTTGGTACCAGTTGTAAACCTATGCTACTATTTCATTTACATATATTTTCAGGTCACTATGGCAAAGTGGAATCATTCAATCTGTCTGATATTGGGGAAGGAATCAGAGAGGTAGAGATAAAAGAATGGTAAGTTCATACCAGTCAGTAAAATCCATTCAGGTTTCAGTTTATTAGCTTTACTGTTCTTAGACTATAAAACAGTCAGGGTTAAGTCTATTAGCATTACTGTTCTTAGACTATAGAACACAGTCAGGGCTAAGTCTATTAGCATTACTGTTCTTAGACTATAAAACACAGTCAGGGTTAAGTCTATTAGCATTACTGTTCTTAGACTATAGAACAGTCAGGGTTAAGTCTATTAGCATTACTGTTCTTAGACTATAGAACACAGTCAGGGTTAAGTCTATTAGCATTACTGTTCTTAGACTATAGAACACAGTCAGGGTTAAGTCTATTAGCATTACTGTTCTTAGACTATAAAACACAGTCAGGGTTAAGTCTATTAGCATTACTGTTCTTAGACTATAGAACACAGTCAGGGTTAAGTCTATTAGCATTACTGTTCTTAGACAATAAAACACAGTCAGGGTTAAGTCTATTAGCATTACTGTTCTTAGACTATATAACACAGTCAGGGTTAAGTCTATTAGCATTACTGTTCTTAGACTATAAAACACAGTCAGGGTAAAGTTTATTAGCTTTACTGTTCTTAGACTATAAAACACAGTCAGGGTTAAGTCTATTAGCATTACTGTTCTTAGAAAATAAAACACAGTCAGGGTTAAGTCTATTAGCATTACTGTTCGTAGACTGTAAAATAGTGTTCAGTTTACTAGCATTACTGTTTGTAGACTTAAATACAGTGTTCAGTTTATTAGCATTACTGTTTGTAGACTTAAATACAGTGTTCAGTTTATTAGCATTGCTATTCATAGACTGTCAGATAAAGTCAGGGTTTAGTTTATTAGCATTAATGTTTGTAGGCTATCAAATACAGTCAAGGTTCAGTCTGATTTGTCCTTTATATACAGGTGTCCTTGATAGTCTTTTTCATACTCTTCCTAATCATACATTTATTTGCTCATTCTTATTACTTTTTGTTAATAATTGTTTGACTGATATTAAGGCATCATCATTAAATTTGTACAGTTAAAATCCCATAACACTGTTATAGCAAATTATTGACAGGTGCTCAGAGGTGATTGTTTTGAGAGAATTGGTACATGTAGAATTAGCCACAAGTTACCTGCAGTTAGAATGGCTGCTTGGGATCAAGACCAGTGTATCTTTTCATCCTTGAAATGTGTGTGTTTTTTATATTTTTAACGAATCTTTAACAATTTGAGTCATATTGTTATGATATCGGCAGTGTGGCAGTTTATTGTGATGTCTAGCACTGGGACATCATGCCAAAAACATGTAGTATCATGTCCAACCCAATTGCATTATCCTGACACCAGGCTGATCATGCTTGAAATGTGACCTTACAATAAATATGTGTACATCAATGTTATCTTGATGCCATAACTTTTTCATTAGTTTATGTTGACTTTATAAGCATTACTGTTCATAGACCAGACGAGTTTTATGATGGCTTGTTATTCACTGTCCATAAGCATGAGTTTTACATTACTGCGTCTAAACTGCATGCAACATTGCCATGAAATTTTGTGCACAAATTCATCACATGGTCTAGTTTGTCCTAAATGAAAATGGTGCTCCTCAGATGCCCAGTATGGCCACCTCTGTGGCCCTTTTTAAAATCTTATCACTTCTTCAGAACAAATGGACATGTAGACACCATTCAGGGTTTATTAGTCCAAAATGATAATGGTACTGAGCTGACATCCATGTTTTCACCACCATGGGGGACACATGGAAACTTTTGTCATCACACTACCGATAAAGAAATGGTCTTATTGACATGGGCTTTTCACTTAAAGACTTCTTTTCATGCCCAATTGGTCCTCAGTAAAATTTGTGCTGATCAGATACTCAATAAAGCTGCCAGTCATGCAAATCATGTTATAGCTCATACTGAATAGTTGTGGCTTGTATCAGTATCAAGACTTGGTGTGATGTATAGATGGTCCACAATGAATACCATCTCAATGTGCCATCTTGAAAATCTTTTTATTACTATTCCTTCTGAATGGATGGTTACATCAACATAGCGGTCAATGTGCCATCTTGAAAATCTTTTTATTACTATTCCTTCTGAATGGATGGTTATATCAACATAGAGGTCAATGTGCCATCTTGAAAATCTTTTTATTACTATTCCTTCTGAATGGATGGTTATATCAACATAGAGGTCAATGTGCCATCTTGAAAATCTTTTTATTACTATTCCTTCTGAATGGATGGTTATGTCAACAAAGAGGTGTCCCTACAAGACTTCTTTTCGTATCTGGTTGCATCTTTGATGGCTGGGGGACCTGAGTGGCTGAGTGGTCTAAAGCGCTCTCCGTTACGGATCACTGCCATCTCACCTCTGTCTGCGTGGGTTTGAGTCTAGGATTCGGCTAACGTGGGTATGTGGGAAAGCTCGCCATTAGTTTCTCGTGGGTCGGTGGTTCTTCCCAGGGTTTTCCCGAGTTCTTCCTCCACCATTAATACTGGCTGCCATGCATAGCCTATCGTGTGCTGAAATATGGCGTTAAACCCCACAACAACAACTTTGATGGCTGAGGGTCATTGACCCAATTCATTCTACATCAGCCATGGTATATTTAGTGGACTGAAACGTGCCCTCTTGCAAATAAAAGAGTCCCTTGCTATAGCAAGTGAAATTAATAATCATTGAGGGAACTTGTTGTGTAATTTGGAATTAAATATTACTTAAAATGTTTAAACTAGAGAAACTTGTGTGCAGCTTGTATTGTGTATGGAGGCTACTATGATTATTTCAGATGATCTCCAAATTCAAATGTAGCAAGTGATCTGACTGGGTCACTTTCTTTCAGCTGCATCCAATCAGAGATCAAAGCAATAGATACCATTTCAGATTGATAAATATGCCAAGAGTTCATTCAAAACAAAATGGGTCAACTACCCTCGGCTAGCTAAGATGGTCTAGTTGTTTCTGAAGTGAGACTTGTGCAGATCTAACAAATTTGACAATAATAATAATAATATTAATAATATGTATTGCATATAATAAGAAGTGGCTGTTTATCTAAGGGACCATGTATTAGAGAAGGGTTTTAAATCCACTGAGTTCATATAAAACACAATATTTTTATGATTTTAACCCATTTTATTATCAAGCTTGGGTGCCTGTGTAAAATAAATTTGACTTCCTTCATGCCATGTTCTGGACTGATGATGAGCAGGCAAATTAATAATTTATGCAAATTAGAAATTAAATGATGTTGAATTTTGATTTTTGCTAATTATTTCTTAAGACGCAAATGTGCATCAACCCCACCCAGGAATGAGTTAGTAGTACATTTTACTATGCACAGCCAAGTCTTGTCCACCCAGGTATGACTTACTAGTGCATTTTACTTCACACAGCCAAGTCTTGTCTACCCAGGTATGAGTTAATATTACATCTAACTTTGCACAGCCAAGTCTTGTCTACCCAGGTATGAGTTAATATTACATCTAACTTTGCACAGCCAAGTCTTGTCTATCCAGGTATGAGTTAATATTACATCTAACTTTGCACAGCCAAGTCTTGTCCACTTGGGTACGAGTTAATATTACATCTAACTTTGCACAGCCAAGACTTGTCTACTCAGGTACGAATTAATAGTACATTTAACTTTGCACAGCCAAGTCTTGTCTACTCAGGTACAAGTTAATAGTACATTTAACTTTGCACAGCCAAGTCTTGTCTACTCAGGTACAAGTTAATAGTACATTTAACTTTGCACAACCCAGTACTGTCTAATCAGGTACAAGTTAATAGTACATTTAACTTTGCACAACCCAGTACTGTCTAATCAGGTACGCGTTAATAGTACATTTAACTTTGCACAACCCAGTACTGTCTAATCAGGTACGAGTTAATAGTACATTTAACTTTGCACAGCCAAGTCTTGTCCACTTGGATATGAGTTAGTAGTGCATTTTACTTTTCAGTCAGATCTTATCCATTCAGTGTGAGAGGACTATTGGTGTTTCTAAGCTGCAGCGAACAAGTTGATAGTCAGCACTTGGACATTAATTTTAAGGTCAAAGTTCATAACTAAAAAATGTAGTTGTACTGGCTTGCGAGTAGAATAGCACAAGCAAGTATGAATGGATTTTTTATCAAACTCGCCTCATGAATATGTCTGATAAATCCCATGGATGATTACACTTAAATAACTTTGTTTTGTTTTCGTCATTTTATCCATATCTGGTTTGAGGTCAAAGGCCATGACAAAGAATTTTGTCCTGCACTTACATGTATTGTATGACTCACATATAAGAAGATATTTTTATTACCCAATTTGGCATGGAGGAGTGAGGGTTTCAAGTCTTGGCAGTTTAAAAAAAGGACAGAAGAAATGGACTTATCTTAGATTCATAAAGATAGTTGCTCACCAGTCTCTTCAGTGGATATTTGTATTTAGTTAGGTTTATCAAATTTTTGCTTTTAGGTTTGTCAAAGTTGGAGACAGAGTGAGCCAGTTTGAAAGCATCTGTGAAGTGAAGAGTGACAAAGCAGCAGTAACCATCACAAGCCGCTATGATGGAATCATCAAGAAGATCTATTATGACGTGGATGAGATTGCTCTTGTTGGCAAGCCATTGGTGGATATAGAATTAGATGGCAATGCATCTGGTAAATGAAAACACATTCAGCATATATTCAAACCTATTGTATGTAGCTAACTTTGGAAAGTAAAAAAATTGGTCTCTTAAGATAGCTTCCTAATGGAAGTTTAATTTTACAATAATAAGATGAATGGGAATCACAAAAAGTGTCTGTTTAAGGCAGGTGAATGGGAATTACAAAAGGTTTCTGTTTAAAGCAGGTGAATATCTAAAGAATGTGATCTGTAAGACAGGTTTGAATGCATGTCCTGTGCAGGGATCCTGAGATTGTCATGGTTGCAAACAGACATTTTGACAGACTTCATGGAAACACATGAATCTGATGTTTGTAATGTACACAGTTGAAAGTTCCCCATCATGTGACGGACATTCCATCTTAAGAATGTACCCACAGGTCGATCTTCCAAATTGTGCAAATGCATTGGTTTATTGTTGGGGTAGGGGTTTGAGATGGTTGGAAAGCATTTAGTAGGGGAAAAAAAATCAATGCATTGGGATACTAAATTTCAAGTTAATTTTGTACTGTTGAGCAAGCAAACAGAAGTTTTTGTTATTTATTTCACTTGAGGCTCCTTGTGTTCTGCATCGTGAAGTTTGTACTTCACTCCATAATTCAGTGCCTGCTATGGAAACCTGAATAACTCCATTTCTGTACAAATCTGTTGTTATATTCCACAGTTATTTGATTCCTACATTTGCCTCATAGGAACGATAGTGGATAGAGTGTACTGAATTATTTGACTGAGAGTCCTTGGCCGATTCTGTTTCTCCATGTATATAATTCTTCCCTTGTTTTCTCTATTTCCCCCTGCCCCCTTGCTTCATAGACTGATTTTTAAAAAAAAATAATTTGTTGCATTAACTTGGCTTGGTAGTTGTTGGTGAGGATGATTGTAATTTTCCCCATACTGAACTTGGAGACAGGAACTGCACTGATTTGTTTTCTTCTCTCCAATTCAGTACAGTTACAAATGTATAAATGGCTAAAAGAACATCACAGTTCTTTTTCCTGAGTTGAAACTTTAGAGCATAACCATCTACTTCTCAGAATTGCTAGTTCTGTATGGTGGAAAATGCGTTTTCTGTGTCAGAAGTTTTGTACAATGTATATATGCTGACTGACTTTGTACAATGTATATATGCTGACTGACTTTGTACAATGTATATATGCTGATTGACATTGTACAATGTATATATGCTGACTGACTTTGTACAATGTATATATATGCTGATTGACATTGTACAATGTATATATGCTGACTGACTTTGTACAATGTATATATGCTGACTGACTTTGTACAATGTATATATGCTGATTGACATTGTACAATGTATATATGCTGACTGACTTTGTACAATGTATATATGCTGACTGACTTTCATGATGAGAATAGGAGAATGACTTTGAAACAAAAAGCAATCTGCATACAACAGCAGTGCATGCAAACAGATTTAAGACTGAGAAAATATTATTTGTTGACTAAGTGAATGATAATGAAATTGTTTAATATCAGTGTTTTTAGGATAAGCAATTGTGGTTATTTGTTAACTGAAAGAGACTTGTATCAAATATTCATTTTGAATAATATGTTCAGCTTCTGAATTTTCAAATTTGCAAAATAAAAATGGAAAAATTGTGTTGATATAAAGGAAGCTGTATTCTTTTTAAAATGTACGTGTTAATGATTAAATGGATTATGCATCATATTAAAGAATCAGATATTTGGATTGTTCAGTTAAATTTTCATGCAAAAATCTAGTATCGAAATTACTCCATTTTTTTTTATAGCTTTCAGAGGGTTTTGCTCCCATAGCCCTCCCGCACCCCAGGACTTTGTCCTTAACCCTTGGCCTACCTACTTTTCATTATTGTAGTTTTTCTGAACTTTCACCCATGAATAATATATTACGAAAAAAATGTTTCACCCACCCACCCCAATCATCTTTAGGACTTAGCAGGTGGTTGTTTAACCCTGATTTGCTATGGATTATCCTACAAAAATTCTTTTTTCAGCAAAATTTATATACACACTGGTCCTATCACCAGTCATGATGTTGCAACTTTTGCTCTATGGTTAATTCACTCACTTTAAGTAGAATGGTTTGGCAAAAAGTGTTCTCTTTGTTGATGTAGATGTTTTTTTTAATAAACATTTTCCCTCCGCCTCCTGACTTATGGCATTAGCAATATTTTTATGCATGGATGTGAGTAGTGCTCTCTCAAACATGCAAACTTAAACTGATACATGTTACATATGCCTTTGTTAGTTTCTCAGCTTGGCATATATTGGCTGCAATGTTTTTTATAAACTGCTTTAGCATTACAACAAAAATTATTAAAGAGAGGCCAAATTTAGAAATTAGTGGACAATTGTTAAGCAAAGGATAAAATTGCTTGTCACTACCCACTGTTAGCTAACTAACTAGAAGCAGTAAAGCCCTTGGACAGTTGAAATATAATGAGATTAGCTGTGACACCTCAGTTCTATCTTTGCTAACTAAGTTCCAATATGTTAACCCTTGGTGTATCTAGCAGATATTTCTGTGCTTCAAGCCTGTGAATTTCATTGGATGCTGTGGCAAGCCACCACATCCAATCAAAATTAAGTTGTTCAGATTTACAATAGTGCCTTTGTTGTCAAGTTAGTGTGTTTATTGAATGTCTAAATTAGGGTTTTTCTTTGGACTAAAGAGTCCCATAAGGAGCCCCAGTGTTAATATATAGCACTTTTTCAAAAGTTGGGAGTCCTAGGCTGTATAAAAAGAACAATACTATTATTCAATACATCAGTTAATAAAGATACTGCCAGTTTTGCTTTAAAATATTGCAATAATTTGTGAAAATATCTCTGCTTTGCCTTATTGACAGCATTCATATATTAGTCCAAAACAGTCCATATAAGCATACTGGTGTGAACATTGTCTCATGGACCTAAATTTGTCTTATATGGGTTATGTTTCATGACCTCTGTTTCCTTAGAATGACAGTAATCTTGTATCTTGTATCTTCTAACCAGCATAGCTCAAGAACCATTGAAAATATTCTGGTGCAGTTTGGTGTGTGCATTGTCTATTAAATCTAGATTTGCCTTTAATGGGTCTAATCCGCCATTGCTTCGTTGTTAATAGAGTAATGACCATGACAATTAACTTAATATTTTCACATATAATGTGGCATTTAAATGGCATTGCTCAGGGATGAATCAATGGATTTTAATGCAGTTGGGTATGAACGTTGTCTTGTTGACATGTAACTTTTACGGGTTTCTTTTGATCTGTTTTTGGACAAAGTTATGGCCATTATCAGTCCGCCTTTATTGTTACGTAGGATGTTGCTTGTTATAAGCATGGCTCAAGAACTATTTAGTATAGTCTGATAGATTTGCATTAGAACATTGTCTCTTGTACGTGCATTTGTGGATTTTGCCCTGTCATTTCAATTTTGGACAGAGTTATGGCCCTTATCCGTAAAATTCAAATCTTTACATTGGACGGTGCTTATAATCAAACAGTTTTAAGAACCATTCAGCATATTCTGATGCAGTTTAATTTTTTAATGACTTAGCTGTACATTTTATACATTTTGTCATTTATTTTGGAAGGAGAACTAGCTTTTTTGGTTTATTTTTATATTGTGTTTAAATATAAGACCATGTATGACAGTCTCTAGCTTTCTGGTTTCATGTTATTTAAATGCATGTTATGCTTTTGATTCATTCAGTCAGCTCCTTATTTTAGGAAGTATTAAAACCATCTCCATATGAGAGAGGAGTGTTATTCTCATCATGAGGAATGGGAGTATAGCTAATGGATTTACCTTAAAGAATTATGTTCATTTTTCAGCAGACCCTAAAAGGGTTGAAGTTGTTGAAACTGAGTCTGATAGCAGTACAGATGACTTAATGACAAAGGTCAAAGGTCATAATGTTCTTGCAACACCAGCAGTTAGGAAAATGGCCATTGAAAACAAGGTATATGATACTGACATTACTGTGATGTCCAGAGAAGTACAGGGTACCCTATTGCATTTTAACCTTTCCCTTTTCTTTTTTGAATGCATTCCCTGATCACATGAACATAAGGAATATGAACTCTAATGCCTCACAGATTAAGCTCTCCCAAAAGACAAAAATTCATCTTTCAGGTCTGTATTACACAGACAAAGGGCATAGCTCTTGCACATTACCTCCCCCTGCCATTGACAACTGGTACTGGTTTTATGCTTTCGCTGTGAACTGACAGTATAACAATCACATTGCTCACAAAATCCTTTGGAAATTAATTTTATATTTCTTCTGTCCATTGAGGATTTTGATATTTTCGGATATATTAATGATTATTCTGCAGGTGGTTTACATTAATTATTTTTAACCATATTAATGTGAATTTTCTCACTTATGTGGACTTCGTTTTTCTTATCTCTAACTGCATGTTTATACATGGCAACATTGCATCAGACATGTTTTGTAGTTTGTGTTTTGCGCAAACTGCCAATTTATTTTTCACCTCTTGTATAATGGGTTTTTGGGGCATTTCATTTCTTTTTTGTTTTTGCCCTTTCAGAATAAATATGACCAAAACAAAATGTGTTAAATTCCAGAAGTTTAAGGTCAGCAAGGAGTCTCAAGACTCGTGTCTCACCTGTATAAAGGTTACCTCGTTAGCAACTTGCATAATTTGCCACATTTGGTCTGAGCACACTACAATACTGTATAAAACCACAAAGAACAGGCATATCAAATAAAAGATGGAAAATACTGATGTTCTGAGTATTCATTCCAATAGTGCGTCACAAGATTGCTCCATGTGGGATGCCACTGCTCCCCCCCACACACACATACAACACCAATATGCTGTACTTTAATTACAGCTATATTTTAATAGTGGGAAACAAGAAACTGTGGCTTCTCATCAATCATCTATGCCGTCTTTGAAGTTACAGGTGCAGCAAATGACAACGCAGTTCAGTTAATGATTTTGACATGCTGGAGTAGTGTCTTCCTCTCCCCCAATTCTAGGTAGTCCATTAAGTTTGCCTTGCCTGCCCAGTCATGGTCTTTAGGCCTGTAAATCTGGGTGCACATGGTTTATACATGACTTGAAAAGCCATGCCATCTTGCCATACCTTGGTATGATGCCATATCGGCTGCCAAGCATACAGCCTTGCTGACTGATTTTAGATCCATGCTGTTCAATGACCACATGGCTTCTGTAGTATATCCTCTTATGCTTTGGTTGGTAGAACAATGGAATGTTAACATTTCTGGGGATCTTAGTAAAAGATCCATCCATCAGCCTAACATTACCAAAACTATGGTATTACAGCCGTCAATACTGTCATCTGTTCACCCAGTGCACACACTGACTGATTTTAATTTTGACCAGCCATTTGTAATGATTTGACAACTACTACTTATGGTTATTTCTAGCCAGTTGCTCATGGCTTGCTTTCTTGGATGGTACTATGACAGTTTTAGAGACAATAGCCAGGACTCCTATTCTTCCTAGCATGTATTATTCAGCCATTGACGTTGATCCTTATCATGATGACCTACTCACAGTGTGTGGGGATAAGCCTGATGATGTTTGAAACTCAGCTTGACCTACTCACAGTGTGTGGGGATAAGCCTGATGATGTTTGAAACTCAGCTTGACCTACTCACAGTGTGTGGGGATAAGCCTGATGATGTTTGAAACTCAGCTTGACCTACTCACAGTGTGTGGGGATAAGCCTGATGATGTTTGAAACTCAGCTTGACCTACTCACAGTGTGTGGGGATAAGCCTGATGATGTTTGAAACTCAGCTTGACCTACTCACAGTGTGTGGGGATAAGCCTGATGATGTTTGAAACTCAGCTTCAGCTATGGAGAAGAATGAGTACAGCTTTAAGTTTGTGATATAGGAAATACATCTTGTGCTGCCAGACTCTGATTCTCAGAATGAACTCCATCCCCTTCTTCTTCACCAGCCAAGAGGGTCAGGTCTTGATCGATCTTGATTATGAGGAAGTCAGTTTTTCCATCCATCTACGTCCACCATCTGGGAAAATCAAGGAAATTGTCGAGCAGTTATCTGCCAAGATCAGTGACCCAGGCAATTCTCTAACCTTTCTTCTGAGAGCCTGTTACTAGCATCCTATTTGCCTCACTGGTATAAGATCCAGTCCAGTGCCTTTTCTACTGATCTCAAGGTGCTAGACCCAAAATACACTGAATGCCTGTTCTTTTGTAAGTTTGATGAACTTTAAGGCCATTTCATGGCAATCTTTTGAAGGGGTTTGGAGACAAAAGTTTCTTAACTCCCAAGCTTCCACCCACTTGCCATTGACCTGTTTTTCTGACTGCCTGCAGACATACTTCCAGTGGGTTCCAGACTCTTGCATTTCAAAGAGCATTTATCTTCTCCCACAAAGGGAGTGGGTGATCAAAATCATTTCAGATTCTTCAGATCTCATTTTGCCAACCCCCTCCCCTTTTGTCCTCCCTGCTCCTGCTGGAAGTACTGTCAGACTCGGTTAAGGATGCACTTTTACAGCAAGATATATATATATATATATATATATATATATATATATATATATATATATATATGGTGACTGCAAGGCTGCAATGGAAGGTAATAGGCAAGAGCTTTTTCTTCTTTCGGGAGAACTGGACTTGAGAGGTTTTAGGGCTTTTACTTCTGATGTTAATGTAATCAGGTAAGTATTATAGAATAAATAATTTACTGAAAAATATGCTTCATATGCATCAGTTTAATAACATAATTTCAGAGTGTTCTGCAACTTTCAGTGAAAGTATCTCATATTTTAGCTTATCACTTGCCTAGAAAGCTATAATTGAGAAACATCTCGGTATAGAAATTACTTTCATAGCACTTGCAATCAAATTATGTCACTTTTTTGAAATCTTGGGGTTTTTAAAATAATTTTGGCAGACTTAAATACATATCTTTAGTCAAAGTAAATGTTTTACTGAGTGGATTATATCATATTAATTGAGCAGATTATACATTATTAATTGTTTAAATTTTATAGGTATAGCTAAATCTTTGATATTTTGCTAGTCTTTTCACTGCTTACAAAATTTATGTTTTCAAGATTTTTGCCACATAAGGGCTGTTTTAAATTCTTTGTTTCTGTTTATTTCCATATGATCTATTTAAAAATGCATTGCTCAAGGTTTATGTACCTGTAATTTGTATAGATAACCAGTCCCATTCAGCAGTTGAAGTCTCCAGTATTTGTTGCATCTACATAAAGCTGTACTTAATTTAACTTAAGATAATTATTTTCTTTGTATCAAGATTACAAAAAATATTTCTTACAATTTTCTTTTGTCCTACAGATTAATCTCAGTGAGGTAAAAGGAACAGGTAAAGATGGGAGGGTGATGAAGGAAGACATTCTTCAGTTCCTTGAAGATAAAGACCAAAGGAAAATGGGTACAACTTACAACATAAGTTCTTTTAATATGGCATAAGAGTTAGTCACCTAAATGAAATGACTGCCAGTCACCTATAGCAAATTGATTTTACATCCCATTAACAACATTGGTAGTGAAGTATATTGTTACCCTTGTTCATCTGTCTGTCTGTCCCTCTTTGGTCACAGTTTTCATTAGTTCATTTTAGGCACTATGGTAGGATATCTTTGTTCACTGAACACATTTGTTTGGTACAACAGTAAATGTTGTGCGGTTACATTCAATAGCAGCAAAGATTTTTTGAAGATTTTGCTGTGGCTATTATCTTCACTCTTATGCTAGAAGATATTGTTGATGATTGTTATATATATTTAATAAATTATATATATTTTTTAAAAAGTGTGGTATTAGCAATATCGAGCCATGGAGGTATCTATGGTTATAAATGTGTCAAAAGTTGATGATGATGAATTTAAAGCAGTTATTGAAATTATTATTAGAGAATTTTGTTTCTTGTCTTATTATTGGACATAAATAATCCTTGCTTTAAATAAAGGAATTTATTAGTAATAGATGCTTGAATCTTTTCTTTTTCTTTTAACATAAGAAATATTTTTTCTTTTTAAATTTCCATCCCAGCCCCTCTGAAACCCACAACAACTGTTCCTAAGGAGCCACCCCAAGTGACACCAGTTGCCAAGCCCAAATCAGTGCCATCTGTACCACAAAAACCTACCCCACGCCCAGTGATTGGGCAGGACAAAACAGAACCTATTAGAGGTGTTCGAAAAGCAATGGTGAAGATCATGACAGAAGCACTCAAAATTCCACCTTTTGGTTACTATGATGAGATTGATGTAACACAATTAGTAAAACTGCGCAGTGAAGTTAAAGCTGTAACTGAAATGAGGGGAACAAGAATTTCGTACATGCCATTTATTATTAAGGTAGGTTTGTTTTAAGCCCTCAAGCTGCATTCAGAAACTGCCATTATTGAATCGGTTTTGTTGGGTGCTTTATAGCACCGCAATACAAGTTGGTTATTCGGTACTGAGGCAGTTAGAATGAAGTGCCTTGCCCAAGAACATGCCTCAGCACCTAACCCAGGCTGGTCTGATAGTAGAATTCAAACCCACACCCTTTCAGTTTTGAAAGACTGACATGTAAACAACTGAGCCATCCCAATATTGAATTAAATTGGATAGATTTTTAAAAAATATTAATTATTCAATAAATGTTTGACATCCATTGTATTTTAAAATAATACCTTACCATTTTTTTCAATCAGACGAGCAAAAAAAATATTTTTGCAGTCAAACCTGAATATTGTCTTAATATTAAATTTGGTGGTGTTCGTCAGGGAGCCAGATTAAATATACAGGAATGTATCAGGTATTTAATTTTCCCATGTGCCTGCATGATGAAGCTTGTCCATTTATGTTACTACAGTAGTCCCCCTCTTGAACGGCCCCCTGAACAGCGGCCACCCACTCCTTACGGCCAGAATCCTTTGGCACCGATGAGTTTGTGTTCAAAAGTACCCCTCGCGAAAGGCCACCCGGCTAACGCGACCAGCAGCCAGCATATTAGTGCAAAATTATAAAATTGACCCCTCACAAGCGGCCGCATTTTATATGAATATGTATCCAGAACCAGTATTTTATTCATAACGTGTGTTAAGTAATCCGATTTCTGTTTCCCGATGTTGTGTTTTTGTTACTAAAAGAAGTGTTGAGTAAAGTACATTTACCACTAAGGTTAATATTATATCATTTACGCCTCATGAGAAGCCATTTATTCCATAAAAACTGAGAAAGACTCAGATTTTAATCCATACAAAACTGTACGTACATGTAATCCAATTAGCCTTACTGCTGTGTTATCATAAGATGTGTGGTTTAGTCACTCTGATAATTGTTAAGATTATAATTATCGAACAGTAGTAACAGCTGAGAAGTGGCAGTATCGATGTACAATACCCAAGTCAGCAGGAAAATGGTTTAATAGCCTTTATGGCTTCCCTTAGTAAGATGTTGGGCTTGTTCACTTTGGTAATCAGTGGATATTACTACTGACAATAATTGTCAAAATTACGAATATAGCGGCCGCGAGGTCAAATCTGCGTGATGTTAATGGTACATATCGAAGCCGTTTTGGCTTCTCTCACTTAGTTTCAAGAAATGTATAAAAACAATAGGGTACCAGACTGCGACTAACGAATCACGTGACAAGATCACTTCCTTTAAAAACACATGGCAATTTGTTTAGATGCATACAAAATTGTTTTATCAGTATTGTAGTTGGCAACATGAATAACTTACTGCAAAAGGATCAACATGTCATCGAGGAAAATAAAAATTCTCAGTTTAGAGGAGAATGTGAAAGTAATTCAACTGACGGGGTGGGTGGGTGGTCGTCGAGGATCCTTGCAGAAAACTAACGTCGGGAAGACTAAGATAAACAATATCATGACAGATAATGAAACAATTCTGCAGAAGTGGAAAGGTGAAATGGACGGAGAAAGGAAGATTGTTTGAGCCAGGAGATGTTTGTATCCTGATTTGAAAGACAAGAAAAAGCAGAAAGTTTGTCAGTTGAATTGGGATATGACGACTTTACCGCAAGAACAGATGGTTGCACAGATTTCAAGTGCGACACAATATCAAGTGTTCTGTCATTAGCGGCGAATCAGCTGATGTTAATAATGAAGTTGTCGAAGATTGGAACAAAAGACTAAATGATATATGCAAGGGATATGACAGCAAGGATATTTTTAATGTGACGAGACTGGTTTGTTTTTTTAGACTGTTTACCAACAAAGTGACAGATGATGTGAACTGTAACAACATTATAAAGACAGTTTTAAAACTATATGAATGGCTGTTCATAGCATTCTTTTGAAAATGATGACAAAGTTTGTTTTACATTTATTTCACATCATGCATGTGATTTTTTAATTAAAATATTAAATATTTAAAATTAAATGTACTTGTGACTTTTTTCATATGTATTTACTATTCACATTTGTCATCCCCCTATAGAAAGGCCACCTGCATTATAAGGCCACATCCCTGCCAGCATTAGGGGTGGCCTTATAAGAGGGGGACTACTATATCTAGAAATGTTGTCCAACAAACAGAAATCTGTTGAATGTGAAAGACAGTTCAGGTTCTTTAGCAGTTCAAACAAACAGGTTAGAAACATTCAGATATTTGGCCATGCCTGCACAAAAGCAGGAAAGGCAAGTTATATTTATTGGATGTTATGTTGTGTTGATTTTAGTAGTGGTCACATTAGGAGAGACAGTTGCCAGCACAATTTGATATGAAAAAAGAACATTACATCAAGTTGAGAGATCCAGCTAGAAGCCATTGACCTCATGTTTTTTGGAACTGCTATGGTCAATTATATCTAAGTCTGCTGTATGTACTTTGTACTTGAACATGATATTGTCTTTGTTTTATCAAATCACACTTTTAAACTTTTCAGATGCAAGTTTTTCAAGTCAACAATAGCAGTACATATTTTGTTTCATTTTACTGAAAATTATTCTTTATGGAAAAATTTTGATTGTCTTACTGAAATGAACTTATGGTTGACAGGTCTGCATTTATGGGGTTTTTTATGATCATAATCTCAGTTTCTTGAGATAATTAAAGGGAAATCATTTGAGGAACAGAATAGCAGAAGATCAAATCAAAGGAAATCATATTTTTGATAATAAAGTAGCACTGGAAATTTTGATGATTATGTCACTATGAATTGACTTATTCAGAACCAATACACAGTAGTGCACAGCATTAAAGATGACTTAATATCATTTTGCAAGACAGCAAAAACAGGAAACAAATCTTAATCAATTATAATTGGACATCATCATTTTCATTACCTGCAGAATTCTCATGATATATCTTTTGGTCTACTTATGCACATATTAAGCAGTTTACTTCAAAGGATATTGCACAATTATTTGCTTTTGATTAGGGTAACATCAGAATTTATTTTCCCAGTAAATGTCTAGGATATCAGATTGTTAACTGAGTATTAAAAAATATTGGGCCCAAGTTTGCAGGGGAATTTTGTGCCACATGAATCATACCCCATATTTTTTCAGAATAAACGATCTTTTTTATATCCTTCAAAATATACACATTAATCATTCTGTTATTGTATAAGAATAATACAAATGAAGCAATGTTTTATTGAATGTTTTACATGTCATTCATTGTGTGAATGAAAGTTAAGTACCACAGATACTCACTATTTGCTGCTATGGAAGTACACATGTACATGAGGTGATTCTCATTCCACAATTTACAGAACTAATTTTGTTACAGAGGATGGAAAGTCAAGTAGTAAGAAAAATTCAATGAAATGTTAATTTTAATCACAGTAGCACATTACCCTGTCATAGTTTCCTTTCTCTCTCTCTCTCTCTCTCTCTCTCTCTCTCTCTCTCTCTCTTTAAGTCCCTGCACCAGTCCTTAACATAGTCTCTTTTGTTCAGATGGGGGAAGGATCTGAACTTTAAGATTCCAATTTATGTCTCCTCATTGCTACATCAGGTACTGGAAGCCTTTGGTCATAGATTTAATTTTCTTTTTTGATAGCTAGATCTGCTGTATATAAAGACCAATAACACGTCATCATTCTCAATAAGTCAATTTTCAACTGTTTATACAGTATATAGTAAGCTTTTATATTTATCGTTTGCCACATTCCTATTTATTTAATGTTTTCTTTTTCAGGCTGCATCACTAGCTCTGTTACAGTATCCTATTTTGAATTCCAGTGTTGACGAAAAGTGTGAAAACATAACTTACAAGGTACCATAATAACTGTGACACATAACACATACCTGAAACATGTAGTTTTCTACATACTGATGGGACATTGTTAAATTCACAAATTTGAATTCATTCTTCATTCTAAGTTCAAGTTGTATTTATTTGATGGTTAAAGTTTCACATCAGCATTTTTTCTAAAACAAAATTTATAAAATAAAATTCTTGGGACCAAAGCAGAGATGACAATAATTACAAATGTAAAATATTTTTATGAATTATTTTTTAAACCACATTTAAAAAATAAATTAGGAGTCAAGTCAAATTTACAAATTTTGGGAAATGATTACTTGGTGTATAGCCACGTATACCTTATTTACAGTATCCATTGGGACACAATAAAATAATACATTTTTTTCCTGCCCCAGAACTTATGGTGAGACTTTTTTTTGCCTAGGTCATATGTCCCAAGATTTAAGAAACAGAATAAATTTGTGTTGAATTTGCACATGCACCCCACTGCACATTGCATTAAAAAAGATAAACAAATGCTTATATGAAAATAAAGTGAAAGAAACTGACATTGTATTGTTGACATCCATTCGTCTTACTTTTATGATGAGCAATGTATTCAAGAAAGAAACATTTACCTGAACTCTGTAAATATAACATATGCCAGCTGGCACATGGTCCATACTGTAGTGTGTATCGCTTATGTTGGATAACTCATGACATTGTTCATTGACGTGAATTATAGAGAAACAAATCATGTTTGGTTGTACTCACAGGTTTGAATATGCTATCAGACTGAAAACTGGATCCAACAAAATCACGAATGAGAGAAGTAAAGAAATGACGATTGTTTGAAGGCACCTGCCATTCACGCATGACACAGTGTAAGGTGCAAAATAACCAAGATTGTATTATATCCAGGTTAACTATATGACAGTATCTCGCATATAAAAATCATTATTTGCAAATGACAAATCTTTCGCTAACATGGGTTAGAAAAGTATTATTAAAGTTATTGCTGTGTATACTATTTACCTTGTACACATCAATGCCCATTTGTATTAGGATTACAGATGGCAAACAAACAGAAACCCGGGTAGTGATTAAACACAACTGATAAACGAGCAAAAAGTTCAGCCAATGTAGGGAAGCCAACTTTGGTGTCTTTTTCCTTGATATTCATGGGAATTTTGATAATAAATTGAAGCAGTGGAATAATATTTAAAGCAACACAAGCTAGTGCTTTCTGCACAAACATAAATGAGCCAGCTTCTCACAGAAAATTTGAAGAGGGAATGTAAATTCATTCAGTGAATTCAAGAAGACCGAAAAAAAGTGAAAAAGATGATTTGCTGATCATTAACCTAGATGAAACTCCAGTGTACTTTGACCTCATTCCTGGATGGACTTTTGATAAGAAGGGGTTTAAAAATATGAGAATTTACATTACTGGTACAGATTTTAAAAAATCTTACTTTAGACCTTGCAGTTTCCACAGTGGGAAATGTGCCTCCAGTGATAATTTTTCACAGCACGAGGGAGTTCTAAAATATTCATGCACCAAAAGGATAGATTGCATGTGTGCAGAAGGGTTGGGTTGATGAGGTGATAATGCAGTGGATTAAAGGGTTTAATCTCAAGTACACAGTTTAATATATTTTTTAAAATAAAATTTATATTTTAGTGCATTGTCTGAAATGTTATTTTCAGATGCTTTAAAAAGTGTCCCACAACTAGGACTAAAAAAAAATAATGTGTCCAGGAACACACAGTGAATAAAAAAATTAATGGTGTCCTAACAAATACAGTGTCCCAATATAAATGGTAAATATGGCAAGTCAGATCCAGCTGCAAGCTACACAGATCCAGATCTACCATCACATAAATCCAGATCTACCATCACGTAATGTACCAGCAGATCCAGAAGTACAATCACATAATGTACCAGCAGATCCAGATCTACCATAACATAATGCACCAGCAGATCTGACAATGTGCAGTCAATTAGGAGTAATCAGTAGAACTGACAACATTTACCCTGATCTGTTGGTACAATATTCAACACCAAATAAGGCTTTATTGTATTTGAAGTTGGACCGCTCCTTTGGCCTAAGTGGTTAGAGCATCTGGTAGATCATGGGTTTGCACCCTGGCCAAGTAATACCAAGGACTTATAACAGTGATTCTAGCAGCTATCTCACTTGGCACTTAGTATTAAGAGGTTGGTGCTAGGACTGGTCAGCCTAGTGTCAGAGTAATGTGACTGGGTGGGACATCATGCTACATGTCTGCAGCATTATGCCTCAGTGCTAGACATCACTATAAACTGCCACACTGCAGACATCATAGCAATATGACAGAATTTTTTTAAAAGCTACATTAAAAATCCAAATCACAAACACACTTATTTGAAGTTGTAATCAATCTTCAAGTGAGTACATATGTTAAGGAAGATTTGGATAGGTGATGTCCTCTTAATCAAAATCAACCTCACTCGTTTTTCCTTTGAATATGTTCCCTGATCTCATTAATGTAATGAGCCCTACTACCTCTGTAATCCACCTTACCAAATATGAAAATTCATGTTTTCTGTCTATAGTTATATATACATATATATATATATACACACACACACACACACACACACAAAGGGGGATAACTTTTGCCCATCACCTCACCTTGCAGCCTTCATATGGAGCTAGTTTTCACTGTGAACTGACATCTTTCACATTGCCTCCCAAAACCATGTGATATTTATGATAATTTTATCCCATCCATTGAGGATTGCTTATTTTCAGATGTAATTCATTTTATTCTACACAGTGTTTATTATTTTGTTTAAAGTTTGATCATATTTATGTCAATTTTTCCACATATGTGGATTTAGTCTTAGCAGTCTCTGACCACATGATTCACACTGCTGCATTTTAATAGAAAATCATCTCTGTAGTTTGTGTTTGTGCATGCAGCCTGTTTAACACCTGTAATATAGCAAATGTCTCTGAGATTGTTAATGTATTTAACTGATAAATTTTCCTTTCTTTTTTTCAATTGTCATTTCAGAATTAGGAATGACAATTAAATGTATTAAGTGCAAGAAATTCAGAGTTAGCGAGGATTCACATTATTCACGCTTTGCCTGTACAAAGTGTACACCTCTCTTTTCTGCACCAGCATAGAGGGTCAAGGCCTCAATCAATATTGATGATGAGGAAGTTAGCTCTTCCTTTCATTAGGGAAATTTCTGAGAGATTTTTTGCCAAGATCTGTGACCAGAGCAATTCAAAAGGCTTTTTTTTCTGAGAGTTAACTACCCAGGGTCCGTAATGATCCTTGAAAACCTTGAATTCCATGGATTTTCCGGAAGACCATGAAAAAGGTTTTAATTTTATTATAATTCTGGAATTCTGCCAAGAAAGCCTTGAAAATGAAAACTAATGCAAAAATAGAGATTTTGATCTTAAATGAGACTTTTGTTATTCAGTAACTGTCAGTTTTGCCTGAATGCAGTTTTTCAACCATACACATACCTGAATAAAAAGATGGCAAGCAGGACAAAATTCCATGCATTGTGGCTTGAAAATTGAGAATATAAAAAGAAATGCTTCAGAAAAATGCAGACATTTATTTGGCTGATTGTAAGTTATGTCTTGAGACCGGAAGTAGTGGATGTTGCATTAATTTTTCAGTTCCATGTCCCAAAGCCAAATTTGATTCTCAATAGCCAATGAACATAACAAGATCTACGAACTTGAGAACTCCTAAACAGTCTTCCTTTCAGTTGATGGCATCATTTGTATTGAAAGAAGACACTTTGTGGGCTGAAGTTATTTGGACTCTGCACATGGTTTCAAAGAATAACAGTTATTCGTCTAACATAGGAATAAACAAAGTCTTTTCCAGCATGATCCCAGATAGCTTTTGAAGAACATTTCATAAGGAGATAGAAAAACTTCATATTTTACATGTTTCAGACTAGTCCCATATGTCTTTAGTGTACATACTGAACTGTTTTTATTTTTATGTTTTCATCATTCTTCTAGTTTGTAAGTATATTCTTTTACATCATGATTCATTAATTACACATGAAATTGTAAATTTTATTATTAGAAAATGTCACTTTGTTCCATTACTACTTAAAATTTTAACGTAGAAAAGTCAAGAAATATCCTTGAAAAGGTCTTGAATTTGGTACAGTACTCTTGCTATCAATATCTGTTGCATCTTGCTGGTATAAGACTCATTCTGACACCTTCTCTACAGATCTCCCATCAAAACTTCTATGACTTGTTGTCCAATTTGTCTTGCATTGTCCTAAATCTCTCACTTTGTTTCCTAAGTGGAAACTTTAAACAAGTTCAGTCCTTTAGCCAGGACCTCACTGAAACTCTTTTCATACAAAACATGTTTCCTAATAGGATTAGCTTCAGCATGCAGTGTCAGTGAATTACATTCCCTCTCTATTGACCAAACCTATCTTCAGTTTCGGTCAGGTGGTCCTTATCCAGTTGTATTGCCAATAATAGTTTGCCATTAGTGAGCAATCAGTCACCATATTTCCTCTCTCTTGGAATGGCACGTTCCAAAAGGCTTTCAAACAGGACCTGGTATGAGCACTCAGACTTTATCCAAAGTGGACTGAGCCAGTTCATGGGGCACAAAGACACCACTTTCTCCCAGGTAAACCTGGAAAGGTGGACATAACCCCTTAAGCCATGTCATCATGTCAGAAGTGGGTAATACGTATGGCATACTAAAATATTGCCAGAAAGGAGTTGCCTCATGAAGGTCTCTGCTCATGAAATAAGAGCAATATCTGTAAGCCTTGGATTTGACTGTAATGTCTCTATTAAAGTATTCCTGAGGTCATCAGTTGGCATGCAGAAGCACACTTCTTGAGATGAAAGTAGAAAAATCCTTTTTGCATCATAACTTTTGTCCAAAACACATACCTTGACATAAATTTATGGAGAGCTTGCATTTACGGTGTGCAGGAAGCCTGTTGATTTGGGGTCAAACATCAAGGTCACTATGGCTCAAAGAAAAATTGGTTTTGCTGAACAACTTGTTCTAAATTATGTTCTTCACCAAACTTTGTGGAGGGATTGCACTTTAGGTAATAAAGAAACTATTGATATGAAAGGTCAGAGGTCATGTCCACCATAAATCTAATAAGAAAATGATTTCTGCATGGCAAGTTAAGTTCAAGACCAAAATATCTTGACAAAAGGTCCAGGTCAGTGAGGCTTGGTGGTAGATAATCAGGTTCACAGATCTTGTGTTGTACAGAGTATTGCTTTACAATACCTAAATAGTCATACCTGAATTAACTTGAAATATTGAGTCATTACCATGGATCTGTACCTGTCTCAGTGCTCTGCCTCCTCACAATTCCACAATACCACCCCAACATAAATGTTCTTAAGTTTTAAAATATAGTGGTGTAGGAGGAATTTTACATAATTACATGGTAACTTTTTTAGTTCTATTAGTCCAGAAGAGCTTTTATGATGGACTTTTGTCTTAGCTTATGGGATGGACTTTTGTCTAACATCAAACAGCCTTTATTCATGCTTCTTCCTAAACTACTTAGAGGATTGCTGTGAAACATTTTGTACATATTCATCCAGATGCATGGTTGGTCCTAAATAAAATTGGTGTCCAATATGGCTGCCATAGCATCCAACCTGGTAAATCTTTATGCTACTCATTATGAATGGATTTGGATTTCCCAGAGAGAATTCTTGTGATATCTGCTTTGTCCTAAATGAAAATCATGCCACTCAGACATTGATTATGGTTGCCACAGGAGCCTTCTTGAAAATCTTCTTACTACGTCTCCAGAATGGAAAGGCATATTGACGTGGGGCTTTCATCAGAAGACTAATTGGTCCTAATTGAGAATGGTGCTGATCTGACATCCAGTTTGGTCACTTTTGCTGCCACAATGAACATATTGAAAATCATGTTGCAAATCCTACTGTAAGGATGGTCCTATTGGCATGGTTTTCAACCAAGTCTTCTAACAGTGTCTAGTTTGTCTTAAATGAAAATGGTGCCAATCTCACATCCAAAAATGAAATAATTTGAAAATCATAATGCCCAAGAATATCAGAGATGATTTCAACACTCAGTAGTTAAAAAGAAGAAATAGTCTTGTCTTCATTTCCTGGAAATTCTTTTTGAACAGGAGATGATCAGTCCCTGCAAGGGACTTTTGTTTTTGGTGCCATATTTATTGGTGTTGAAACTTTGATTTTCATAATTTCTTTCAGGCAGCACATAATATAGGACTGGCAATGGATACGAAAGAAGGACTTCTTGTTCCAAATGTGAAAAATGTCCAATCTCTCACTGTCTTTGAAATAGCATCAGAACTGAACCGACTACAGGCTTTTGGAGAGGCTGGAAAATTAGGTCAAGAAGATTTGACCGGTGGAACATTTTCTTTGTCAAACATAGGCTCAGTAAGTAAAGATGCCACATAATCATTGGATTTATTTTTGTCAGATGCTGATGAAGAGCTAAGTTTATATCGGACATCTTAAAGAAAATATTTAAAGACTTTCATCGTTGTGGAACAGAAAAATAGACATAGAGGTGAATGAATGGATACATTTTATGTTTTGACTCGTTAATCAGATATGTGGTTTGTCTCGGGATTCAGTAGTTGTTATTGGAACAAATTGCAAGACCAAATAATATATTAATTTGGAAAACTAGAATGTATCCCACTTGTGTCATTCGTTTACTTTAAGATGTTGTATTAAGTATAACATTTATACTTAAAATGTTACATCTTTCAGATAGGAGGTACATATGCTAGACCAGTTATAGTACCACCAGAAGTGGCAATTGGAGCTCTTGGAAAAATCCAGGTATTTAGATAGCTTCTAACAATTACAGTTACAACTATGAATTATCCGTGTAATTGTTCATGGTTCCGTTTCTGTTTAAAAATGATCTTACCTACTAATCATAAGCCCTACAGGAGGAGATTGTTTTGTAGAGCTTTTGAAGTATGGGAAAAAGAAAGAGGAATGATAACTAATTTTATGACACAGTTTAATGTTTTATGATCGAAGTAGTGAAGGATTTGTTTACAAAATATTTGGATTTTACTGTAGTGTTTGTGACATGCCAAGCTGAGGCAAAACACTACCTTGCTATAGTGAAAATGTGCTCATACACTGTAGTTCACTTCCAAAATAATTCTCAAATAAAACGGGCAACCTGCTCTTTTAAGTTAAACTCCATCTATGAAAAAGTGTGTACCTGGTTGTTCAACAGCCATTATACATACATTCAGACACACAAGCACTTGTCACTGGTTGTGATTGGCTGTGGCCTTTAAGAAATCTGCTGTCTCTCTCTGGACTATACTCAACATGTGCATGGCATGGGTTGCAAGGGGTGGTAAATTTCATGCTTGACAAAGACAGCTGTAGCTATGCTCGGTCTGAATTGCTAGTAAATACTACAGCATACAAAGTCTCTGCCATATTGTTAAGTACATGTAGAAAACACCATCAGTATGGTGTCTAGATGGAATATACAGTAAGAAAAAAAATGAGAGCTACTTAAATGGCTTGCTATTTCAGATCATGTGCTTTTAATTACACGTCCCTCCCAAAGTCTGTTATATATATTATGTGTCTTCGTACTATGACTGCATGTATGATGTAAAATATATTCAGAATTTTCAGTGTAGCTACAGTTCGGGTATATTTGACCTTTAACCATTTCCCAGGAATCTCCATTTAGGGGATTATCAGTACAGCACAGTTCTCGGTCTCCTATTATTTTGTTTGCCATCATTCTACTTCTCTTTATCCTCTTTTTTTGCATAGGTGTTACCAAGATTTGATGAAAATGGAAATGTGAAGAAAGCGCACATCATGATGGTTAGCTGGTCGGCAGATCATCGTATAATAGAGGGTGCTACTATGGCACGTTTTTCAAATTTATGGAAGTCTTACCTAGAGAATCCATCTCTTATGCTACTGGATCTAAAATAGTTCCATGGTAGAAATTTGATTGGACATGGTAGAACTTGATTGGACATGGTAGGACTTGATTGGACAGATCATCATCCACATTCAGAAGTGCAGTCATCATAAACTAAAGCCAAGAAACTTGGAGAGTGATTACAGGTCAAGTCTCAATAGCACAGTCATCCATTTGTTAATAAGAAAGACAATAGTATGGTGTATTCATTGTGGAACATGGGATGTTCTGTAATTTGGAGGGAAATGCATGTTTTCACCATAAATTGAAGCAGACAACCATATGTGTGAAGTAGGAAGCAGAGTTTGTACAAATTTGAAAACAATCTTACATAAAAGCAAAGTAAACTGGCAAATCTCGGGCATTAATGATTTGACTGGTCACTTATATAATCAGAATTTAGGTAATAATCAGCAGTCTTGTTATCTTTTAAATGAAAAGATTAGTCAAAACATAAATGGTTTCACTTGGGTAAAACTGTAACATCCATTGTTATAATGATGCAGAAGTAGACTGTTCCACTTCTAAAGCTTTTTAGTTGGCCCATAAGAAAATTGAAGTAAGTTGAGGGCTTTTTAGTTAGCCCATAAGAAAATTGAAGTAAGTTGAGGGCTTTTTAGTTAGCCCATAATAAAATTGAAGTTGATGGCTTTTTAGTCAGCCCATAAGAAAATTGAAGTAAGTTGAGGGCTTTTTAGTTAGTAGATGATCAGGAAGTTGCTTTGAAAAGATTTGTAACTGGATACCTTAAAATGTGAATAATCAGCAAGTCACATGTCCAAAACATTTACTTGCTTGTAATTTGTCCCTAAAATCTTCTTTTTAGGGCACATAGACACATGGGCAGGGTTGGAATTTTGATGTGATGGGCTTTTCAATATCAAGATTTAGTTTCTTTTAAGAAGTTACATGTTTTACATGGCAGAACAAGTAATTTTCCATCTGCACTAATTCTGGTGTATAAATTTTGTTATGATTAAGTGTTTATCACAAAAATTTATAGCCAAACAGGAATGCCACAAGAATGCTTGTTAATAAAGAGTAGATTCCACTGCAGGTAACACCAGTGATTCTGGTAGCCTGTTGGCCAGAACCAGTGATTATGGTAACCTGTTGGCTAGAACCAGTGATTCTGGTAGCCTGTTAGCCAGAACCAGTGATTCTGGTAGCCAGTTGGCCAGAACCAGTGATTCTGATAGCCATTTGGCCAGAACCAGAGATTCTGGTGGCCTGTTGGCATTGGACACAACATTTGTCAGGTGCTTAAGGTTGTCTAATTATTGTACTTATATTCAACCTTTTTATGAAACTTTCTGTTTTTCTTACCATCATGCTGGTCATGAATCTTGTATGCAACCCTCAGTACTCAAGAATTCAGCAAACCAAATTTACTACTATACAAAAGCCCATCCATATGTCAACATATATAGCCTGATCTGTTTTCACATAATGCCACCATATTAGGCTATATTTCCTTCATTTTGCTCAAGAAATAATACCTTGACAGGAGGTTTCTATTTCAGTGGATAACTACATGTTTTCATTGTTGCAGTATTTGATAATCCCCTCATTAAGGTGTACTCGGGAATTATTTGTTTTTTTAAATTGCAAAACTAAAACCATATTTATTTGTTGAAATAGATTTTTTTCATAGCATTACTTTGAGCTAAAATCACAACAACAAAAAATTCTGTTTGTTACAGCTGTTTTACTCTATTTACCTATTATGGCACACAAGTGTCTTGCTCAGCCATTGGCTGCACTCTTGTGAAGTCCGAATGTTACATTATGTAGAGATGTTGACATGGGCATGATTCCGAAAGAGATGTGATTATTGTGCAAGATAAATACTACCTTCTACTCTATGCATCGTATAGGGAGACAAAATGGGTTCATGTTATAATTATGATTTCAAGTGAACAGAATAGATTTTGGTCTGCTGGTTCATTATATGATGACAGATCTGGGTCTTGTTCACAGCTATGTGCTCATTAAATAGAGCTAAATGAGGTAAATCATCAACAATTAAAATTACATGTATACAGCGCAATCAATTCTTAATGAAACTGATGGTAATTAAATGTTATTTGTTTAGACATAATTTCATTAAAAAGATATTCAGATTTCAATTGTTAATGGGGTTTCTTAAATGTGGAAATTTACTTAATTAGATGTTGATATAACTGTATTCCTCTGCATATCAAAGTATGCAAGCAGATTTTATTTTAAAAATAGCAGTAGAGATAGCTTATTGGATTCTGCTTCTAAACAGTTGTAAAGTATTGGACTTGAAAATTATAACAAGATTCATGTACAAGATTTTTTTGCTTCATTCAAATAGTTTGGCTTAAAACATTATAACTCGTATTGGCCTCCATCAGACTTGGATCCGTAATTATTGGTAAACTCTGTCATAAATTGGCAAGTATAATTAACTGCAAACAACATGGACTGATGGCCATGTTTATGAGACTGAAAGTGTGAAACAGACTTGTTCTGCATATCCAGTTAAAATGTGCTATGTAATACAGAATGTTGTCTATGATACATATATATTTATATATGCTTTTAAATGAGTTGTTTTTGTTTTTTATCAAGCATGTATTGGTGGAAGCTGAACAAGGCTATTACACTTATGTCTCTCTAGATCTGTCCACACCTAGATAAGCACAGCATTCATTTAGTAGATTAAGGTCAGTGTTAATTTGGTAGATTAAGGTCATTGATAATTTTGTAGATTAAGGTTAGTGTTAATTTGGTAGGTTAAGGTCAGTGTTAATTTGATATATTAAGGACAATGTTAATTTGGTAGATTAATGTCAGTGTTAATTTGGTAGATTAAGATCAATGTTAATTTTGTAGATTAAGGTCAGTGTTAATTCGTTAGATTAAGGTCTGTGTTAATTTGGTAGACTAAGGTCAG
Source organism: Sinohyriopsis cumingii (assembly GCA_028554795.2). Taxonomy (NCBI): domain Eukaryota; kingdom Metazoa; phylum Mollusca; class Bivalvia; order Unionida; family Unionidae; genus Sinohyriopsis; species Sinohyriopsis cumingii. The sequence goes on from CM068824.1 coordinate 55,539,018, forward strand.
TGTTAATTTTGTAGATTAAGGTCAGTGTTAATTTGGTATATTAAGGACAGTGTTAATTTGGTAGATTAGGTCAGTGTTAGTTTGGTAGATTAAGGACTGTTCATTTTATAGGTTAAAGTCAGTGTTAATTTTGTAGACTAAGGTCAGTGTTTATTTTATAGGTTAAGGTCAGTGTTCATTTTATAGGTTAAGGTCAGTGTTAATTTTGTAGATTAAGGTCAGTATTAATTTTGTAGATTAAGGTCAGTGTTAATTTTGTAGATTAAGGTCAGTGTTAATTTTGTAGATTAAGGTCAGTGTTAATTTTGTAGGTTAGGCTTAGTGTTAACATCGTTATTTCTAGTTAGATAGTAGGCAGTCTTTAGATAATTGGATTCTCATGTTAAGGATTGCAAATGCATATGGTTAGATACATAAAATCATGGTTTGTGTTAGTCCTACATGTAAGACATAGCACATGTCGATTTTGTTTAGGTGTTATGTCTTACTATCCAAAAAACAGCCTTGTATAGCGTGTTCTGATGTTGACATCGGATTGAGTAATCAAAGTTTCAGGAACGTCTCACACACTTGGCAGCCTATATCGACACTCTTCCACTAATTTATGTGTAATTAATATACTTACTGTGCTGTCTTTATCCTGGCAGAATGAATGATACTAGCAAATGGACGCATTGTCAAGTTCCATTGACATACTTTTGAATTTGTTGCACTGGGACAGTAGTCGAGGTATGCTGAATTAAGTTCAAGTAGGTACATGTTGTGGATACGTTTCTTGAACAAAACGAATTGTTGCTTAGAGTTCCAATAGGCAGAATATATTTTTATTCGTTTTGTTAAAGAATAATATTTCAACTTAACCCAATTTTGGCATTCCCAACTTCATCGCTTTCCAGCCAACTGAAATGTAGGCCAACGAAACTTGAAAATAGGTTAATTTCTTTTGTGAGAATTTTAATTTATTAGAGATAACACATCAAAGTAAGTAAAGTCTGACTAAAACATCATGTCTTTACTTTGTAGAAAAGCATCGTTAATTTAGTTCTCAGTTGTTTGAAATATTCCTGAAAATTTGACTTTCGTAACAATGTTAGTTGACATCAAAACAAGCTACACAGCGCCATTAGTTAGGCTGTAAGACCTTGACACCCACAACATAAATATTAGCATCAGGTCTTACATATAGGACTTGGTTTGTTTATACTAGGAGATACACGGAATCTCGCTGCTTTTTAAAAATAAATATCTGTTGTTGTGATTATTTTTAATGAAAAATTCTGCTGTGTGCATACAAATTTATGTTGATATCCTGTACTGTATTTACTTCAGTATGATAAACACTCAACAGCATAAACTCGGATTAATGCATAATGCATTAGCAGATCAGCATCAAGGTCTTCACCTTTGCTTCAAATTTTAAGTTGTACAAAACAATCTCTTGTCTATTCTGTTTAGTTTGTGTATGTTTAATCATATAGCGGTAAGTAGTACAAACAAATTTCAGTGTACACTGTTCATAGTTTGCATATGTTCAGTCATACAGTGTTAAGTAGTACAAACAAATTTCAGTGTACACTGTTCATAGTTTGTATATGTTTATTCATACAGTGTTATGTTTATTCATACAGTGTTAAGTAGTACAAACAAATTTCAGTGTACAGTGTTCATAGTTTGTATATGTTCAGTCATACAGTGTTAAGTAGTACAAACAAATTTCAGTGTACACTGTTCATAGTTTGTATATGTTCAGTCATACAGTGTTAAGTAGTACAAATTTCAGTGTACACTGTTCACATTTTGAATATGTTCAATCATACAATGGTAAGTAGTACAAACAAATGTCAGTGTATACTGTTCAAATTTTTGTACATGTTCAGTTATACACTGGTAAGTTGTACACACATCTTGATCTACTCCCTTCAGGTTTTTGTACATGTTCAATGATATAGTGGTCAATATTGTTATTATGCATACAACAAATCTCTCTATCTCAATCTCTCTCTCTCTCTCTCTCTCGTAAACATTAAGTGAATGTGCTCAGCATCAGCAGTCGTTGCTGGATATTAACACAATTTAATAACACTACTGCATGTTGATGTTTTTGTTTTCTTTGGAAATTGTGATTTATTAGTTGAAACTGTCTTATTACAATGATGGATAATAATTGAATTGGAAATCCTAATTCATTGTCACTCACACAGTTACTTTGTTACATCAACTAGGGAAAACCGTTGCTACACAGGAATAACTCACCAAGAAATTTGGGTTCTGCAACATATCCATAGATTTCCAATATAAAATGTAGCACATTTTATTCAATAAAAAGAACTGTAGGTGCCAACTTCACACCTGATAATTTGAAGTTCTGTAAAATATGTAGTTGTTACTAAACTGTAATTAAAAGACCATTCATACTTGGCTAACGATTCTGTCTTACTGTGATAGTGATGTTGATCATGGCTTCATGTTATTACAGGGAAATTATTTCTATATTGAATGCAGTGCGTGTCTAATTCGAATTGTTTAAAAATCAATAATGTTTTTGTTTGACATGTAAATGAGTGTTGACTGATAATGAGACTTATTATGCCTCCACTGCAGTAGCAAAAGGTGGCAGTATGCTTTGCAGCTGTTTATCTGTATGCCCATCCCCAAACCATTTTACTGCAGTAGCACGAAAGCTATTGACCCCTGTAAAAAAGGAGAATGTTCCAACACCTCAGATGCATGACTTTTTCTTTGTAACAAGCAATTTACATTATGAAAACTTCTGCATAGTTTGAAAACTTAGACAAAAAAATGTGCAAGTTATAAGGAATAGATATTGGTATTATCAACTCTGTCCACTTGCCTTACTAAGTTGGACAGGCTTTTCTTCAGTCACGTGATGCATTGAGTCACACCTAACTGGCAATCAAATTTATTAGAGGTCTGTTTGAATTTGTTTATGCATTCATTGATTTAAGATGCCACCCTAATCCGATGAGTCAGCTGAACTTTGAACCATGAAATGAGCAGATAACTTGATTGGATTTTCAGATTTTATAGCACTGTCAATTTGGTCACCCATTTTGATAATTTTTTACTGTGACTTGTTTTAACAAAACTTTGAAGCAGAACAATACATATGCTTTTGGTGTTCATATCCAGTTGACCTAATCAGATCTTCAGGTTTTGGTGTTCATATCCAGTTGACCTAATCAGATCTTCAGGCCATTGCAGCAAGGTTCTATTTGTTTATGTAAACATTTTAACCTTTTGTGCCTTTTTTTTATAAACAAATGGTATGTCAGCACAGTTTAGCAAAAATTAACAATTTAGCAAAAATTAACTGAGGTACATAAATTGAATGATGCATGATTGTTTGTATGCATTAATAGATGACCTCATTACATTTTCATGCAATTATAGCAAGTTGTTGCATTCTTCTTGAGTTTTGACATTTGTGGGACTTGAGTTTTTCGGGGTAAGCAGTTTCTACAGTGTTTGACAAACACAAATCTAGTCAAGACAGCAGTTAAAATTGTATTAAAGAAGTAAATTGGAGTAATGAAATAAAGAGAAGAATAAAGGAATGGTAATGGTGATGTATAATGGTGTGTTTTAACTTCCAGAATGAATAAATAAGGTTTATTATCATATACCCACTTGTTTGTTGAGTCCAGCTGCAAACTGCAAAGACCCACATCTGCCATCACATTATGCAGGGGCAGATCTGGATCTATGCAGTTTGCTAGGAGTAGTTAGTGGAAAACAAAACTACACTGTTGATAAAAGATCTGTATTAGATGATATGTTTAGTCTGACGTTTTTCTTATCCAGGAGTAAGTGAATCATTATAGTTTCAGATTTAATACAAGTACTGGACCTGCTTCTTTTTATCTTGTATCTACAGTTAATTTTGATGTGCTTATTTAATTTTGAAAAATTACACATGACTGGTCACACATAGATTGTATGATTTGAAATTACATAATGTGTGCACTGTGTAGTTAATTTTTACAATGTCGTAATGGTATAATAAAAATACCTTATTGACTGCTACCTTGTCTTTCCACATATTTTCTTTAATGTACACACACACACGCACACAAAAATCCTAACAGGTAACAATCACAAACAATACAGCGAAAATTTAATGGTTTTATTATATAACTTAAGTGTGAAATATACAGACTTATTGGCAACATAATTTTCAATCGTTTTGTTCATTTTTATATTTCCACATGTGAAAAATATATCCTTATATTTTCACGTGTGAAAGACCAGTCCAGTGACCAAGTGGTTATAGCGTCCACCTCGGATAAGGGAGGTCGCGGATTCAAACCCCAGCCAAGTCATTCCAAATACTTCTGCAAATGATACTAACAGCTGCCTCACAAGGCGCTCAGCATTAAGAGGTTAGTGTTTGGACTGGTGTCAGGATAATGTGACTAGGTGAAACATACTACATGTCTGCGGCATGCAGCTCCAGTGCTCAACATCACTTTAATCTGCCACACTACAAAAAATCATTGCAATATAAATGAAATATTGTTAAAGCTACGTTAAAAATCCAAATTGCACACACTAGCACATGTGAAAAATATATCCTTATATTTCCCATCATGTCATGTGACACTTGACTGTGTGTGCCCAAAAAAGTTGTACCTGCAGCAACAAAATACTAGTACTTTGTTAGGTAGAACAAATCAGTTGTTGTTGTTGTAGATGGGTTTAACGCCATTTTTCAGCACACGATATGATATGTATGGCGCCCAGTATTAATGGTGGAGGAAGAACCCGCGAAAACTCCGGGAAGAACCACCGACCTACGAGAAGCTACTGGCAAGCTTTCTCACGTACCCACATTGGCCGAATTCTAGACTCGAACCCACACAGACAGAGGCGAACAAATAAGTAGAAACTGCCATACATTACAGACATGGAAATTAATCTTTGATAAAGAAATTTGACCAGACACCATTTGCGTCTTGCAGAAGATATCTCCCCTTATTTCCTTTACAACAATAAATGATGTGTTTAATTGTTGAATCAAATAGTTTACAAAATGATAAAAATGTAATTTACTGTGACAGATTAGGTCAACCCAATCCTACAACTTTATTAGGTTATGTATATTTATGTGATCAGCCTTGAAAGTGATGTGGATTTTACGAAAAGGAGGATGAGTGAGTTTAATCTTCTAAACTTCAATTCTGGAGTAAGTTTGGTATATAATAAAAAGAAAATTTTCGTTTTCTTCATTAATACTGCTTATATTTCAACTTGTGGGACTATAAACAATATATTTCAACACATTAAAATATCACGTTTTGTATACCACGCGATGAAGAAGTGTAAAGTAACACAAATTGTGGGTGTGTTTTAACTTCCAGAATGAATAAATAAGGTTTATTATCATATACCCACTTGTTTGTTGAATCCAGCTGCAAACTGCAAAGACCCACATCTGCCATCACATTATGCAGGGGCAGATCTGGATCTATGCGGTTTGCTAGGAGTAGTTAGTGGAAAACAAAAACTACACAGACCCTAATTATATGGTGCATTATGCGATGACACATCAGGGTCAGTGTTGTTTGCAGTTGGAAATGATGTTTAAACAAGTAGGCACAGTAACTGCATTTAGAGAGAAAAAATTTAAAACGTATTAGTGATAAAAAATTCAAACTATTAGTAACTTATGTTAATAATTTTGCTTGAAATCTGTGACTGTATTCAATTAATTTTATTTTTTCAAACGTTAAAATGTTTCTGTAAAATTATTTATCACAAGTATTAGAAATGAAATAAACTCTTACCACAATGAAAAAAAATCGTACATAAATATTTACCAAGCAAATAAAACTACATACACCAAATAGTATGCTTGTCAGAGACTGGTGCCCTTTTCCTACAATATATTCCACTTTTATTGCCTATTAGTGGAGAATGAGTGTTTTAGTTTACTCTTTAATGGGGTCCCCGAGTGGTCTAAAGCGTTCTCCATTATGGATCACTGCCATCTCACAACTGTCTGCGCCAGTTCGAGTCTCGGATTCAGCCAATGTGGGTATGTGAGAAAGCATGCCAGTAGCTTCTCGTGGGTCGATGGTTCTTTTCTGGGGTTTTCCCGGGTTCTTCCTCCACCATTAATACTGGCCGCCATATATAGCCTATCGTGTGCTGAAAAATGGCGTTAAACCCCACAACAACAACAACAACACCAACTACTATTTAATTCCTGCGGATTTACATATTACTTGCTTTTGTCATAATTATGGCACTGCAGTGAGTTATGGTAATCACCAGTTCCACATGCCCACATTTATCGTAACCAGCATAGCTCAGCAACCTTTGAATGTAATTCATTGTCAATTTGATAAGTGTACTGTTGGGGGGATCTTTGATAGCTCAGCAACCTTTGAATGTAATTCATTGTCAATTTGATGAGTGTACTGTTGGGGGGGATCTTTGATAGCTCAGCAACCTTTGAATGTAATCCATTGTCAATTTGATAAGTGTACTGTTGGGGGGATCTTTGATAGTTCAGCAACCTTTGAATGTAATTCATTGTAAATTTGATAAGTGTACTGTTGGGGGGATCTTTGATAGCTCAGCAACCTTTGAATGCAATTCATTGTCAATTTGATAAGTGTACTGTTGGGGGGATCTTTGATAGCTCAGCAACTTTTGAATGTAATTCATTGTCAATTTGATAAGTGTACTGTTGGGGGGGATCTTTGATAGCACAGCAACCTTTGAATGTAATTCATTGTCATTTTGATAAGTGTACTGTTGGGGGCATCTTTGATAGCTCAGCAACCTTTGAATGTAATTCATTGTCAGTTTGATAAGTGTACTGTTGGGGGGATCTTTGATAGCTCAGCAACCTTTGAATGTAATTCATTGTCAATTTGATAAGTGTACTGTTGGGGGGATCTTTGATAGCTCAGCAACCTTTGAATGTAATTCATTGTCAATTTGATAAGTGTACTGTTGGGGGCATCTTTGATAGCTCAGCAACCTTTGAATGTAATTCATTGTCATTTTGATAAGTGTACAGTTGGGAGGATCTTTGGGGGTATATCATTTAAAAGGTTTCAGCTGCCACAGTTTGACAGAGTTGTAGGCCTTTCTTCAATTTCGGATCTCATTTGCTATCTCACGAACCATTCAACTTATTCTGGTGCATATGGTATGAATGCTGTCTAGTTTTTGTGGATTTGGTCTCTTCTGTTTAAAAATTTAATTTCTGAGGGGTTATGGGGCCTGTCAATCAGTTTTAGATCTTTTAAAGTTTATTTGCACTTGGTCATTATGCCATGTATATTGGCCATATGACTTTAATATGAGCACAGAAGGAACTACATTGTAATTAATTTCAACTTGTCCGCGTATACGTAGATTACAATATTGTAATTACAAATGGGTATAAATAGTTATTCAACTGCCACTAGAACAAAGCAGTTTAATTTTCTTTTAGTTTTCAAAACTTCAAAAAAAATTGATCAAGTCTAGAAGATTTCAATTTTGTCTAAATTGATCCTCTATACATGAAATTGTAAAGTTGATGTTACCTATCCCCGAGTGGTCTAAAGCGCTCTCCGTTACGGATCACTGCCATCTCACATCTGTCTGCGTGGGTTCGAGTCTAGGATTCGGCCAATGTGGGTATGTGAGAAAGCTTGCCAGCAGCTTCTCGTGGGTCGGTGGTTCTTCCCGGGGTTTTCCCGGATTCTTCCTCCACCATTAATACTAACCGCCATGCATAGCCTATCGTGTGCTGAAAAATGGCGTTAAACCCCACAACAACAACAGAAAAAAATCCACCGTTTATTTCAAAGAAACAAATATGCTCATAAGGGCATTGTCTCTTCCGCTTTATTTGGACATTGTTAAGGCCCTGCTATTTTTTTCATTTTAAATAAAGTAACAACGCTGTCGGGCATTTCTGCGCACCTAAGGTTTACATCATCAATATTGAAGCAAAATCACATTTTCATGTGCATTTCGAGTCGAATTGTGGGATATTTTTGTACACTTTATGAATATCACTGTTCTTAATTAAATTGCGATCGTTCTTTCAGGATGCAAAATGGATTTTCGACCCAAAATAAACACACGCTCCAATGTTTACAGACATGACGCAGAGTCGGCCGACATGGTGGTATATATGAAACGTGATTTCATGGTGTCTCCCGGATATGAACTTTTTAATTGTAGATGGGTGTGACCTGGGTAATAGTAGGCTGTTCGGAAGTTATTGTCATCTGTAATATGTAACTTTTTCTTAATGGAAAAGCCACGAAAATTTTGCTTGCGACCTATTTATGTTTGATATTTGTATGAAATAATTCAAAGACTGCTTATTTATCATAAAATTATGCACATAAAATTGTGATAGTTACCTATTCTTCAAGGAAATTAAAGTCCATAATAGCTGGGCCCACCTCAGTAAATAAGGTAAACTCATGTAGGAGTATTTCAGAACTCGCATGCACATATACATAATCTCTCTCTCTCTCTCTCTCTCTCTCTCTCTCTCTCTCTCTCTCTCTCTCTCTCAAATATTACCAGAACAATGTTGATTTATTTAATTAAAAACTTTTTTTACATAGGAGCGAGTAGCAATTATGAATAATTTAAATGTTTACACATGACATTGCTCGCCATATGTCTTTCTTTTTTTACATTGCACGCTGAGGACGTAGTATAGATCGCTAGCAAAAGTTGGTTACAATCGATTATCAGCGCATAAAACGGGAGAAATGAGCCGTGTCTTGAATTAATTAGTCATAAAACTGGTTCTGTATGATGATTGACCATTAACCTCCATAGAAAAGATTACGAGCGCAGCCATCGAAACCTGTTGTCTCCAGTGAAATCAGATGTATTCGAATTCTACAGCGTTGGACAGCGTCAATCACTTAGGCTCAAATGCAAGATCATTCACATTTCATCCAGTATTGAAGGTATTTGCTATACCATATTCAGTGTATGTCTAATCTCTCTCTGTCTCTGTCTGTCTGTCTGTCTCTCTCTCTCTCTCTCTCTCTCTCTCTTTCAAACTCAAACATGACATTTTTCATTATTCTCAATTGTATTAGACGTAGCACTCCCATATATATATATATATATATATATATATATATATATATATATATATATATATATATATATATATTCACACAGTTCTACATTCGTGCACTCATATGACATTAATTATTAATACGGAGTGATTTAAAATTTTATTTTCGTTAATTATATCCCATATGACCCCAGTGGTAGAGCCTATATTGTTACCTATGTCCATTCGAGCATCCGTATTCCATGGACACATTTGTAGTTTTGTACAAAATTAATTAAGAAGCGCCTTTAATTTATTATACCATGAACTGACTCAAAAGCAACACATTTACTTACATGATAAGTGGCGTAGCTAAGAGGAAGCCTAAAAAATAAACTCTTACCAATCTCCCGGTGCATGTTTTCACGTTTTTAAAAAATAACATTTTCGGGTATTTTCTGCCAATGAGATGTATTTACGAAGCGTCCGTATGTTCTGAAACCTGGTTACACCACTGATCGCAGCATGTTAAAAACCAACAATATCTCGTGTCATCTTTCATCAATCGCTCTTGTGCTCTGTGTTAGGCTTCGTCAATAATGAGGATCGCTTCAGATACAGACTGAGCTCAGAATCATCCATTTAAAATGGATTGATTTTATTTTACGTATAAAGTTTAAAAATGTAAGAAAATGATTCGATTCGTACAGTCCTTTTCTTTTGTAATATATGGCAATTTTGCGAAATATAAAGATTTGGCGCCGTCGTTTCTCATGGAGTTCAATTATATTGTATCTGGTAGAATGCTCGAGAGAATGCAATGTATTATTTGTACACGCTTGTTACTTCTCATGCTTATTGCATCAGACAGACACGCGAGTTACTTCTTATGCACATTGTATCTGATACACACGTATGTTCTCCTGTTTAGTGCAAATACATATCTGTTAATTCTCATATATATATATATATATAGTGTGTGTGTGTGTTACATTCCATGTATATTATATCGTGTATACATTACAAATGCACGTCTTATGTATATGTGTATGTATATTGTGCACTTAACTTTTGTCCGTGACTGAAGATTGTGGAATTAATGCTAACCTGATTTTTGTCATGGTTCTAAGAAGTAAACAAGGGCTGGTCACCCTGAATTGGAATTTAAGATCTGTCCTTGTTTACAAATTAGCTTTTCTCCTTTGAAATCTTTGGAGAAAAAAAAAATTCAATCCTGTTTACGATCTATTTGCGGAATTACTTAAATTGTGTTCATATATAATTTCTGAGGCATTATTTATTTCATTTATTCATTGGAATTGCAAAGTGCTTGTTGACTATTTTGACTAAAATACAACTCTGAGATTACTGAGGACTCATTCAAAGAAATTCTGGATTTTATCATTGTGATACATCAAAACATTCAAGACTATTATAATTCATTCGAAACACTTTAGTTTTTGGACTTGTGATTGGACATTTAGGATTATTTTGGAATAAATTTATAATAATGAAAGTTCCTCTTTAAGTTTCACTTAGTAACTTAGAGATTTTTTTTTTATATTTGTTGACATTTACTCAAATTGTTGGTTTCACGTCCTTTCTGTTATATGTTTAAGACACAATCTTAGCACACGTCTGCTACGTTTCTTGCATATCGCTATCAGATATTTGCTTGTATATAGTGAATAAGAGATATATTTCATCCATTAGGTGAAACATTTTTACGAGTATGAAGACACGAGTGAAAATAGTTGAGCTTTTTTACCCACGAGGTGCAATATATCCGGTATTCACTGGCAACAAACACGGTTTATTGCATGCCCAAACGTGATGAATAGCCTAAAAAAGTACTGTATTTTATTGAAAATGGCGGCGCAAAACATTAAAGGAAAATAGGCGGACACGAATTCTTAGTTTTTTACATTTAAGATTTGATTCTGTGAAGTAACGCACCTAAATCTCAGTGTTGTCTTCGTTTATTTTATCAGTAAACTGTATGGTTAATCATTCTAACTGGTGGCGATATATAAACGTTTGTATTTATTAAAAAAAATAGCCGACATAAAATCTTCAGATTAAAAAAAAGTATTCCATAAATGATCAGACAAATTCAGAAGAAGAAAAAACAATGAATTCAGGTGCTAATCCACCTGCTGAAATATCTGCAGGGGTGGGGGATCCGCATAATCGTCACCTTTGTACGCTTGTTTCTTCAAGCAATTTTTAACCTGCCGCACAGATCTACGCTAACCGAGGTTTGCGATCGCAACATCGCTCGGCCATTTCGGTCAGCTTCGGAAGTAGTTGTAGGAATACTCATCGCTTTAATGAATTTGGTGATACGCTTCTGGTGGAGTGCACCACATAAGTTACGACAGCAAAGGCCGATATTTTGTTCCGATTGTAACTTTGTCTCCTTCCGCCGCCATTGTGTTCCATGTGAACGAGAGGCGCACAGAATATTTTTCTTATTAGCGACGAATTACTTCCGAAGTTTATTTCACGACCCAACGGAAATTGCCGATCGATGTTCCAATAGCAACGATTATTCTCACTACTACCGTTTATGGTCAAACGCATGACTGGGAGTTTCAGTGGTGTGTCTTTCTAAACCGATACCATATAACACATGTTCTTGCGCGTCAGTGTTTATTTAATGATGTAGTTTTTTTTATTTATTTATTCAAAAGACCATCGACACTGCAGTGGGTGCATGCAAATCTTATAAACCACTATTGTGAAACACGGATTAGGCTAAGTAATTAAAAACATAGGATTGGTGCTGAAAACAGTATGTAAACAATAGTTTCATATTGTTACATTGCAAAACTGATTTTCATAAAACTACGAGATATATATATATATATATATATATATATATATATATATATATATATATATATATATATATATAGTTATGTCACGTGTTTAGGCTCGAATAAACAGTTACACAAGAAAGATTGAAAACAAGAAGCTTTGAAAAAATACAATAATTTATTTCCTGGAAAAATTCTGTACAAATAAAGAAAATATGAGCTTACAGTTTTATAGAATCAAATCCAAAATAATCCAAGAATAAAATTTTAGTAGTCCTAATAACAAAATGTTCTTCTGATTTCAAGTTCGAATCCCAACGAAGAATCCAAAATGGAAGACGACGACGTATACTGCAATATGTAGTGTTGAAGTCTACAGTGCCTTGTGGAATCAAGAATTATCACTCCGGTTTTGGAAATCAAAATGAATTTCTAATAAGAACTGTCTTTGATTAAGAATCTCACATGAGCACAGGTATTTTCCAGAAAAATAACAGAATTAATCCTTTCGAATCCAAGTAATTTGAAATAACTCCAAACGGTACAACATACAACTTCCAGTTTAACAGCCCAGCTTATATTGAAAATAATTTTCCAAAACTGAGGTTATATCGTCTTCTAAACGTAAACAGGGGGTCACATGATCATGTTCTAGAAGCTTATAGAACCTAAGTACTTGTTAAAGGTCACGTACACCCAGTGTGACACTGAAGAAAACCATTTTTCTCTAAGAAATAAAACAAAACAATTGTTTACATCTTAAATACGAAGTCCCATCATGACCTCGACAACAACCAATCATTTTAAAATAAAATTGAATTTGTTTACATGGTTGCTAAAAAATATTGAAACAAGGTCAGGATTTAGATCAACACCTGGTGTTTATAAAATAAACAGTCACGGTCAAACTATTTTCTGAAAAAAAGGATCATCTCTAGAGAATAAATTTACATTACATTAGCATGTAATAAAAATATTTAACATTTTTTAAAACTGACAAGCAATTAAATTGAAATAAATATATATTAAAACATATACTTAAATCATATATATATATATATATATATATATATATATATATATATATATATATACCCCGTGTGAGGTATCTGCACGTGTAGAAAGAGTTCCAATTTGTCATTTGATATTCAAGTAGAAGTTCTGCTCACCTTTCTTTCCAGACGATTTCGTGCTTTGTTATTTAAATTTTAACAAGAGTCCGGATGTATCATTATAGCCGTGTAGACTTTGGGGAAAATAATGTACTTTTAACGTGGCTATGGGTGATGCATTGCCTACATTGTTTGTGTGTGTGTGTGTGTCTGTGTGTGTGTGTGTGTGTGTGTGTAAAAATCAACATTTATCCTGTGTTGGTGAAAACTTTATTTTTTTCCCCTTTAGACAACCAACGCCCGCAGCACTACTGCGAGAACGCCACTTTAAATTCAAATGTTATAAAGTGGTTTGGACCAACGCGATGAACAGGTCTAATCTTTTTTGCATTTTGAAAACATCAAATGATTATTTTATTGCATGATAGATTGCAATATCCCAGAGCAATGTGCACTGGGAAGTATGGGAAAACGTACACATTGTTCGGGAGAAGTAACTAAGATTAAGTGTAGATTTATTACATCTCGGCGGGAAACTGATTCATATATAAAGGTCCAAATCCAAGCAAAGTGTTAATTAATCTCGCCGTAGCAATATCGTATATATCTGCAAATGATTCTCTGATTCAAATATTTTTTGGTATTGACACTAGCAAAAATGAAAACAATGAAATTTATGTGAGAAAATTCTTGTGAAAAGTGTTATTATTAAACGTCAATTACACAGGTTTTATCAACTTTTTCATGTACTAAGTCTCTTGGAAGCTCTAAACTTGACAATATGTTGTTTATGGAAGAGGACGCCAGAGAACCTAAATGAAACCAAGACCTCATATACATTATGGAACTAGGAATCGACCTAGGGACCGCAAAGAAGCGTGGCGAGTGCGACCTGGATGCGTATCAAGTCTATTGTGATACACCCGAAATAATAATGTATTCTTCACGTCGTTGACTTGTTTATCACCATCAATATAGATCCATTATAATGATCTTGCTTGTCCATTCGTGGGTAAGTACATACAGGGCCGTCTTAACAACATTGTAGGCTCTGGGCAAAGCAATGCACTGGGGCCCCCTACCGGCCCTACCCACCCACAGGAATTCCGCTAGATGTCACTGTTTTTTAAAATTGGGAAACGTGCTTCCCACTGCACTTTTAAAGCAAATTAAATTGCCAAAAGATCTTTCAATATTCATTAACAATATGGGCAGCATGATGCCCCTAGAAGCGTGAGGCCCTGGGCAACTGCCCAGTGTGCCTATGCCTTAAGACGGCACTGAGTACAGACATACATACATACATACATACATACATACATACATACATACATACATACATACATACATATAGTTGGGGTGTAGATATATATGTAGATGTGCAGAGATATGCGCTTCATTGTTGCACAGCCCAACCCGGAACGACCCATGAACAATAATTTTGATCCTCTCAGTTTTCATTCCAAGGGGGAAATGAAACTTCCCGTTCAACGTGGGTATGGTATTCATTATCAGTTCTTGTTCAATTGATTTCTCTCCGCAGAGGAGCAAATTTTTGTTAATTAATTCACCATTAAAAAAAGAATGTAGTTCTTATCGATTTTTATTTCAAGAGACACATGTTTAATACCCTTGTATTAGTATTCGGAGCTGTGTAGGAAATATGTACCTGAAGCGATTGCAAACGATTTTCTTTCAAATAATTAAGAAATGTGACAGCTGTTTAACTTTGATAGCTTTCGTAATGTACAAGAGACAGTATGTATGTGTGTGTGTGTGTGTGTGTGTGTGTGTCTCTCTCTCTCATTTTTGTTGTTGATTGTTCGTTTGTTTGCTCATGTATCATTTATTTATTTATTAAAAGATTGGCTGTCTATGGGGTGGGGTGCGAGTGTCCGAGTGGTCTAAAGCGCTGTCCGTTACGGATCACTGTAATCTCACCTCTGTCTGCGTGGGTTCGAGTCTTGGATTCGGCTAATGTGGGTATGTGAGTAAGCTTGCCAGTAGCTTCCCGTGGGTCGGTGGTTCTCCCGGGTTCTTCCTCCACCATTAATACTGGCCGCCATAGCCTATCGTGTGCTGAAAAATGGCGTTAAACCATACAACAACAACAACAACAATCTATACTGGGAATAGTATATATCACACTCAACTATGAATAGCAGCATCGTGAAACACCTTTTTATGAAACTTCCACACAAAAATACAATTTCCACCAAAGAATCGCGGATTTAAGTAAATTCTGTGTTTGCGGCCAGAATGTGCCCTTTATCGTAATTCGTTTGCGAAGATATATATATATATATATATATATATATATATATATATATATATATATATATATATATATATCACAACTTTTTATAAAAAATAATTAATTTAGAATAAATGTATAATTTATATGCTAGTGAAAACTTGCTTGCCAGCTAACAGTTGCACGAAAGAGTTTTGGTGGATGTGATTTGGATTTAGAGAGGCAGCTGTTTGTACCATTTTTAAGCCTTTGGTACGACTCCGGCATGCGGAGCGGACGCTCTAACCAATAGGCCTCCAGAGCGGTCTACAAGAATGATACTTTTGTGTGATATTGCGATTATCAATTAAAATCTAGTGATGAGACCGAACAACGATACACTGAAATTTCAACTGTTCATCAAGTGGTTGTTGTAGATGTTAATAACAGCATCAGGTCTTGTTCTTGCATTGTCATTTCATTTAAGTCTCTCAGAAAAAGAACCTCAAGAAACTCTTGTAGACCTCTATCATCGCATTGACCATGGTTCCATAATTCTTCGCTTCAGGGGTATCACATCTTTCCAATATGTCAGTCAACCTTGCCCAGCACTTGCTATTTTAATTACCTATAGTCACTGGTTTTGGTTTTGTGGGTTTAACAACATTTTTCAGTACATGGTAGGCCATACATGATAGGCCATACATGGCGGCTGGTATACCGAGTGGAAGTCGAAGTCGGGAGAGCACCTGGAAGAAACATCAACCCACGGAAAGTACAGGTAAGTATTCTCACTTACACACATTGGTCGAGCCCGAGACTCGAACCCACGCAGACAGAAGTGAGATTGGTAAAGCGAGAGAATTCGGACCACTCGACCACAAGGGGCCCCTAATCACTGGGTGCTGTCAGTTTAGGCCAGGTGTTAATAGTTGCATCATATAATATATTGTGGGTCAACATGTGGGAAATGCTTTTTACTCATCATGCCAAGTTGACAGTAGTATTTAATAAATAATGGACTTGCATCTCACTGAATGGCAGTACTTCACTTTATTGAGACTCGGCTTTGATGCAAACGTTCCTCCTAAAAGTCAAGTAAATTCATTGTTCCTACTTTCATGTCTTTTTTAAATTCAACTGCCACAAATTGGCAAAAGAATGGAATACGTTCTGGATCTGTATTTTGAAGGAAGAAATTTAGCAGGAGCTGAACAGATCGTTACAATTATCAGGACTAGCTTGAACGATATTGTGTTCAAAATTTTCTTGTAGATCTTATTCTCTATTCTTTATGGTTTATAAATTTATGACCCGGGCATCCAACCATACAAATTTAGCACACTAATGCCAGTATAACACAATGACGGTGTCATAAAAAGTTTATTTTATCAATAACGAAATGTTGGCTGAATTTATCATTATGTAATAAATCCGATATAAAAGGTCTTGGTAACTCTTACCAATATCAAAAACATTAACAATATTTCACACTGCACTAATATTTCGTGAAGTATATATAATTTCACGAATTTCGATCGGTATATCTTCAATAAGAGATGGCGCCATTTTCGTAGACCGACAAACATAATTTATTACTTGAGTAAATTCACTTTTAACTTTAAGTTTATGGGCCATCTAACAAATGCAATACTTGAACAAACTGACTCAAGGTTTAGTTGAATGGTATTAAGAACAGGTAAGAAAAAGGTCTGAACAAATTCACTCATCACTCAAACACACCGTCTTCGGTGGACTTATTAAGCGGGTCGTGGCCTGAAGGAAAACTGGACATTCCTTCGTTCGTTCAAATCATGGCGAAAATGGTTAAATGAGCACACAACCAAGCTGTCTACTTGTTTAACTTTAGTACACAATTCCTCCAAAATCCTATAATTATAATCGTATTCAACACCAACTACCTGTACCGGAGATCATAAATTAGCATACAATCGACCTGTTGAATAAACAAACCATTCTCATTTAAAGTGAAGAGATTTAAATAGTGATGTTTACATTTTGCCAAAATCAACGGCAACCTGGTGTATATAACATTTCACTCTTTGATGGGCGCTGCAAACGTGAGTATTTTTTTATGAGGACGTTATTTGATGTGTTGCGATTGATGAAAGGTAATTTTCGAAAAAGATTGATATAAATTATAAGTTATGTGTTATTACATAATCTTAAAACTTGTTTCCAAGAATAGACCTTGAATCTCCGCTGTTCTTGGTTTAGCTGTGTAATTCAATTAAAAAAAAAACACGTTGGTTTGTCTAAGAGTGCACATTTTTATTCGTTCTGATGGTTTTTATTTGGTTTGTAATCTCGAGCAGTCACGATATCAAGATCTTGTAATTCAATTTATATCATTATTTAAAGCGATTAGGGACCGAAAGTTTTTTCTAGTTTGGGGTGGGTGGGAAAGCGTTTGTGATTTTAAAAAATTTCAGGCTCTCAGATAACTTTAAAAAAATAATATTGCTTTGATTTGCAGGTGAAAGAACTAATTCTATCAATGCTGTTAGCTGAAACAAATTATTAAAAAGATAAAAGGAAAAAAAATACTCTAGTTCGAAGGAAAATCCAACCCATTTTGATTTTTGTGCTTCGCGTGTGGAGAAGGATTTGTATGGCTGTATTCATTGTCTGTATTCGCTAGTTGTTGCATATGTATAACTCAAGCAACCATCAGTTAATTTAGATTAAACATATTTTTATTGCATTAAAAGTTATATTTTTGCAAAATAACAGAAAACACCTTCTTCTTCGTACTACATAAGATCACACGGGGAATAGGAAAAGACTAATATAAATGAAAGACTTAAATATCGAGCAGATACGAAAGGAAAAATAAAAGGTATGATAGAAAACAGCACAACGAATTGGAGAGGTCAAGGAAATGTATGTGATGGAATTTGGTCCCGATTATTTTGTGTAAATTTCAGCGCACATGTGTTTCAACGAAGTACATTACATTATCGTAACAAATCCAAAGTGTTATTAATAGCCACTTCAGACATAGGTATGACTGTACAGTTTTCAGTGATTATTTTAGAGTTGATATATACATATACTAAACTTGATAAATGTAATTAAACCTAGTAATCATTATCAACATTAGCATCGTCAAAAAATCATCGTCCTTCTCGTCGTTGTCATTGTTAAATGTATAATACAAATACATTGTTCATGAGAAAATTATATACAAAATGGATATGTTTTATTATAGTTTTAATTCTCGTTTTTTTTGCACATTTAACTAAGAATAAATATTTTAGACTATGGATAATAACTGTACACATTTTATGTACATTATAAATGTGTTACATTCACATACATTACCAGTAGCTTCTCGTGGGTAGGTGGTTCTTTCTGGGGTTTTCCCGGGTTCTTCCTCCACCATTAATACTGGCCGCCATGTATAGCCATCGTGTGCTGAATAATGGCGTTAAACCCTACAACAAAAACAACAACTACATTCACATACGTACGGTTTCATAAAAAAGATAATTAATCATCAAAGCATTCAGTTTTTCTAATATAATTCTGAACCTCAGTAAGTATGACTGTTTTCTGCATATGAAAATATTATTTTTTCCTCAAAAGAAGCGTATGTAACTCAGTTTAATCAACTTATGCTTATAAAATAAAACAACTCG
Source organism: Sinohyriopsis cumingii (assembly GCA_028554795.2). Classification (NCBI taxonomy): domain Eukaryota; kingdom Metazoa; phylum Mollusca; class Bivalvia; order Unionida; family Unionidae; genus Sinohyriopsis; species Sinohyriopsis cumingii. The sequence continues at coordinate 55,557,896 of CM068824.1, forward strand.
ATGCTGATGATACACATGTACATTCAAACATAACATCAGGGGCGGTTTACCCATTAAGCACACTAAGCACGTGCTTAAGCCACCAGCCCAACAGGAGTGCCAGGAAAATTCAAAATAATTGTTGATAATAGAATTTAAAGAATTATATACGACCATTTCGATCTGCATGGACGATTATTTTAATTTGGAATGATGGCAACACTGGTATTTTCCAACCTTTTTAGCTTTTAATAATTTTAGTTTTTAAAGTTTCATATTTTTTTTGGGAGGGGGGGCACCATAATATTTTCAATTTTTCAGTGTTTAGGGCTCTGGAAGTCCTTAATCGGGCCCTGCATAACATGAAAGTCGTTTTCAATTGATTAACGACACGAAAAGGTTTTGATTACTACTACGATTCACACGATACACACGGAGAGGAGTTTGGTGAACCACACGAGCAGGCTTGATTAATACTACGATTAACACGGTATGCACTGAGGGTTGTACATACATGTCGTAAACTTGTGCATAAGCTATGTCGCGACGATTTCCACACTGACAAAATCTCAGCGCTTTTTCATGAGACCGGAAGACTCCTTCATTAAAATTGTAATGGATATCTTATTATTAAATGATTGTTCAAGATTGATCCACTCTGTCGTGGTCGACGAGCAGTATGATTAAAATATAATTTCTTTTTATCAATAATACATTGGCAATCTGATTATTGATAAGCCGATCTTGCTTTTAATCAGTTTGTGTCGAGGGAATAAATGAACATTACTGATAATGACAGTGTTACTCGCTATCACATAGTGTGTACACTTTGGATGCAGTGTTTACGATTTATTTATGTTTATTATGTCAGCACATTAGAATATAATTTCTGTGAATTTGATTGATTATTCTCAGTATTGATTGGTTGTGACAGTTGAAATTTCCCTTGTTCTGCCTTCTGAAACTACTTTATTTTACTATTACTATTAACAATAAGGCGATCTTTTCCCCACTCCCACAATAAACATCAGGGAAAAAAGGCCATCATAAAAACACACAGTAGTGGTTTAGTATATTGAAATATAGTCCATTAACACTACACATAGCTCTCAAACTGCAGCCTACATTGCTGTTATCACGTGGTATTAATCTTGAACCCAACCCCCAACACAAGCATGATTTAAATGTTACCCTGTTGGAGTAAATAAACTCGTCTCTCTTATGAAAAGAGTGGAGACGTGTGATCTTCCAAATGACAGAAGGTCACATCCTTGGTTCAAGTCAAATAAGGCAAGTATTGGGCTACAGATCATAAGAAATGGGAATCGCCAGAGCGACATGAATACAAATCAGCATAGCCTCCAAACTCAGCAACACTTCTATATTTAGAACAATTTATGCATCTAGTAATCAATCCTTCAGACAAATGTCCATGAAATGAAATGTTTTTTCTTCTGCCGAATCCAATCGATGCGCTTTTCGGTAGAAGTGTTGTAAATAATGTTCATCAAACTCCATGTATATGGCCCTTCATCTACTTCAGCCGGCCTGACGAAAGTAAACTATCTGATACCACGCAGGATTTTCCATTGGAAATCCGGTATCGTAAAATGATTCAGTCTGTGTCAAACAATATTCTGTTGAGTTGGAATGATGTTTAATTTATTGATTTGGAATGATGTTTGAATTACAATTTGTAAAATAAAAATTCTACATCTAAATGTTATTGGGATTTTTCTTTTCGTTTCTTTCCGCCATACTGCTTCAACTCGCGGATAGGACTATTTTAGTTCACGTTCAAGAATTAAAAGGTGCAGAGAGTCAGGAGCCAAAATTAAATGAAATGTCGAAAATCATTTGTTTTTCTTTCTATCTAGATTCTTGCCACTAAAATGAAAACTTATGCGATACACGAAATTTCAAAAGATTTAATACTGAATTCTCGAAACTCCCTGAAAAACTTACAGCCGGAAATTATTCAATTCATGTTATATATTTAATATTAAATTGTTACGTGTTTAGGCTCTTACAAAACGTAACAATAAAAAGTGCAGACAACAAGCTTTGTAAAATTTAACAAATAATTTATTTCCCTAGAAAAAACAAAGTAAAATTGAGAAAAAGAAATTACGGTTCTACGAATCAAATCCAAAAATAATCCAAGAATAATCCAAGAATTAAAAAGTAGAAGTCCTAGTAATAAAAAGTTCTAATTAAACTGAGTTTGAATCCCGATTAAATCCAAAATGGAAGGTGATGACGTATGCTGTGGTCAGCATCATACTGATGTGTCAACGGCTCTTTGTTTAATCACAGAAAATAATATTCCAGTCTTTGAATTCTGTATAAAATCAATAACTGTGTTTAATTACAGAAAATAATATTCCAGTCTTTGAATTCTGTGTAAGTTTCGATAACTGTCCTTGTCCAAGAATTAATTTAGAGTACTAGTATTTCCAGGGAAAAGAAAATTGTAATCCAAATGATTTAAATTAAAGAAAATAATTAACCGCATACTGGTCACAATATATAACACTTTAACTTCTCAAGTGTTAAGGCACTAATAACTATTCTTTTTCAAAACATCAATAATAAATCTAGCTACAATGTAAAACAGATGCCCAGATGAGGGCCAATCCTCTGGAAAAAACGTAATTGATACATATTATTTTACACGTAGGCCAGACATGGCCTTGATTCCACTTTTATGAATCTTACTCTGAGAAAGAATTAAATAAATTTAAAACAAGTTGTTTTCTGCAACTTGTATTGGTTCTGAATCAAGGTCAGGAACTAGGTCAGCATTAGTCAGTTTCAAAGTACAGTGTACTTTTAATGCTATTTCCAAGTAAGCCAGTCACTAATAAAGCAGCTTATTGTTGACCAATTAAAACTTGCAAGTGATTCTTGATATCAGCTTGACTTCACGAAGAGCAGAGCTAGATGCAAATTCAGGTATAGGTCTAATGAAAAGAATGTAGCATTCATTCAGTATTTATTTTGATTGAATACAGCTACCAAAGAAATATTGTGGTGTGAGGAGCGACTATCTTTATTCTCTTCGAAGCTGAAATGTTTATTTTTTTCAATCTGCTGAGTCCAGTATATATTAAAGGATAAATTTACCACCAGGTGTTTGTGGGAATAAACAAGTTTCTCGCCAGTGAAATTCTGGATTTGTCAATAGTGCAGGATTTCAACAACTAAAACGGATACATTCATGTTTGGAAGTTGACGTGCCATTCATTTGTTCTTGTCTAAGTCATCGTTTACAACACTCTGAATTTCAAGATGACATTGGGTTGAAAACCAGAGATGAATCGTAAGCAAAGAGTTTAGTCGGTGATTTTAGCTCACCAGTAATATCGTTTTCGTAAAGAAAGAAAAGAAAAGGTTCTAAAGGTGATCCTTGGGTCACACCAGCAGAGAGTTCCAGCGCTTACGAAAAACTGATGTTAAAGATAACCTTTTGTTTCCTCTTACCTCCATAAGCGTTAAACCAGGACATATGGTTATCGGTGAATTCATATTTGCAACTATTAAATCTTCATGCCTTGTCAAAAACGTGTGTACAAAATTATTGTGATGCAAATAATTTTGTATACATATTTCAAATTAATTCTTTCAAAATTTTTATTAATTGAAATCAGTGGTGAAATAGATCTCTAGTTAAACAGAATTATATTGATCACCTTTTTCCAGTATTGATTTGTTAGTTCTAAGATCGGTGAATTGAGCATCTGAATTTCTATTCATTTTCATTACGCTATTCACTCTATTTCGTTCCTGCTTTTATTTTAGTTCGGTTATTTAGTTTTCAGTGTTTTTTTCCTAATCTTTTTTAGGTAGTGTGTTTTTAGTATCAGATCTGAATTAAACCAAACCATTTCGGAGGATTTTATATTTACTATCAATGATATAATTCCTTTTACAAATTAATCAATATAATTGATCGGAAACATGTTTACTTACTTGGTTTAGCAATCGCTAATAAGACGGCTTAATCTTTCATAATCATCTCTTTTATATAACAGAGTTTTCCTCGTGAACTGACACGGTAATTTTTATTGTGAGAAAAATTTCGTAATGGGCATAGACACTACGATCGATATGGAAAACTAGCACCATCTATGTGACGTGAATGTTGTAAGACACGCTAACAGAACTAAAACAAGTAGCTGAGTGTATATTGACATTTTCTACTTCATTTGTCCCATTAGTGAGAGCGTGTGATTGTATCATCCAAACTGTGATTCCGTTGACTGAACGAATATCCTAGTTCAGGCCACCCGTTATGATAAAGTACGGTGAAATAATCAGAACTGAAGCGAACAAACTATCCTCAAAACGAGTCATAATTGGGTTGTCGTAATACGGTGCATATATCATAATTTGTTATCAATTAAATTCGAGTCAAAACATGGTTTATAAAGGGGCCTAAGTGCTCAGAGTACAACTTGTGACAAGTTAATACTTACAAAATAAGAAAAAGAAGAATTCAACACTATGGTTTACTTTAGTGAGGAATAATAGCAGACGATAAGTTACTCTTCTATAAAGGCTTAGAGTGAGCAGTTGATAATAAATCTGCATTTTGTTTGTTTGTTTGTTTTTTTAAATTTTAAATGGGGGGTTCTTTCGTACTTGCTCAACAAACTTTAAATGCACAAGCTTCAAAGGCATTATTTTTGCAATTTTTTTAAAAATAATTATACAAATTTGGAAATGTGTCCCCAATGGCAAAGTGTGACGTGTTTTATTATTGATACACTAATTTCACCAGTTATTAACTATGGCTCAGAAGCAGGTGCGTTTGCCGAAGTAAATGCTGTTAAATAGTTGCACTTAAATTCGTTGACAATTTTCATTAGTGTTTAATAATACAGTGACAGTCATGCTATTTCTTGAGAACTATTGAAGACACCATCACAGATCAGTAAGTATTACCGCATGCTGTGTGTGTGTGTGTGTGTGTGTGTGTGTGTGTGTGTGTGTGTGTGTTAGAGCATATCGGCATGGATAAGTATCACAATGTCCATATGTATATATACAAATATCTATCTTGCATTTATTGAATGTTTGTACATGGAAGATATTTTATTTCAATGCATGCATCAACCGTGCCACCAGTTGGTTGCGTACCATGCTTAGATACAATCTGCACACACATTATTTTTTATGTACTTGGACAGCAATTGATCAAACTGATCCCTGTTCAAATGGTAAGGATTTTAAAACTTGGTACACTTTGATCAATCATCAGATTGATCTCTGCTCATATGGTAGGGCTTTTAAACATTGGCACACTTTGATCAATGATGAAATTGATCCCAGTTGATATGGTAGGGCTTTTAAACATTGGCACACTTTGATCAATGACAAAATTGATCCCAGTTGATATTGTAGGGTTTTTAAACATTGGCACACTTTGATAATGATCAGATTGATCCCAGTTTATATGGTATGGATTTTAAACATTGGCACACTTTGACCAATGATCAAATTGATCCTAGTTCATATGGTATGGCTTTTAGACATTGGCACACTTTGATCAATCATGAAATTTATGCCAGTTCATATGGTAGGGCTTTTAGACATTGACACACTTTGATCAATGATAAAATTGATCCCAGTTGATATGGTATGGCTTTTAGACATTGGCACACTTTGATCAATCATGAAATTGATCCCAGTTCATATGGTAGGGCTTTTAAAATTTTTTAAAGAATCTGTAGTGGCACAGATGGTTTAACAGTAGTGTGTATTGAGATGCATTAATATACACACATGGGCTTTTAAAAGGATCTACTAAAGAAAAACGAAAGAAAAAATAGTAAATTAAAGAGAAAAGAGCAACAGAGTAGAACTTTTAATATATTACGACTAATAATCAAGGATTGCAAATTATGAAGTGTATTTATTTGCTTTCTCCGTTTGAATCAGCTTTGTTGGGTTGACACATGAATGATGCATTATATTTTTTAAAAGATGCAAGCTTCAAATATATGGAAGAATATAGGAGTTTAGTTGAAGTGGGATGAAGCAAATTTTAACTTGGGTGTGGCATATTACTGATTGCTCAAATAGGGCATGTCGGTTTTAACTATTGGTATAAGTAATGGATGGATAATTTAATAATAACAGCTAATATTAGTTAGTCCAATATAAATACATTCAGTATAATAAGTTATTTACTCAACTTAACCCAAGTAGATAAACAAGTAAATAAATAACTCGTTTATCAAAGTTCATTGTATTTTAGAATTATTTTTCCTGATAAACGAATATATATATATATATATATATATATATATATATATATATATATATATATATATATATATATATATATATATATTATCAGCACCTTTCATTTGGCGACATCACTAGAATTTGCTGGCATCCAAAACAGCTACATAAGGATAAGCTACTTTGTTATCATTTCTCACAAACTGCTGGGCTAACGTCCTTAGAACTTGCTACGAATGCTTCATATACAATGTTCTACCACAGCCGTGTGTGTGTGTGTGTGTGTGTGTGTGTGTGTGTGTGTTACTTTTTCAGCAACAGTTTGCATTCCACAGCAGCTAGACAGACTCTGTTTTTACACTTACTCCTAAACCATATCGTAGAGTCATTTTTTTTCCTTAAATTTGAGGGAATTTCTTAGTTAACATATCCTATTCAAGTTGTCATTACCTATTAGTGGCTCGAAAACGTATTTTTGACATCTCCGGTCCTCTCCTCCAACATTGTCAGGACAATTTTGATTAAACCTATTTGGAATTTTCCTTATGTTTTCTTTAAAAGTTAAATGCTTATAATCGCATATCTCATAGTCAGTTCACTGTCCTTACTCTACCAGCAGAGTGAGACACAAATATAACTTTTTCTCAATTATTGTGGTCAGCAGCCATGCTGGTCAGGCGAATGATATCAGTCCCACGTGCATCTCTTGTTATACAACCTAACCGGATTTTAGCTTCTCTTTTATGTTCAATACGTATGGTTGTTTCTGACTGCAATGCATGTTATCAATGAGATAGTTTTTCGCTTTACACAAGGTGTACCTTATCACATAAATTCAACATTTTTGACAAGAGCAACGCGTGACTAAGCACCTTTTGTTAAGAAGGGACATATTTATTATATGAAAGCCACAGTTTATCAGTTACCAAAAGATTGTGTCGACACAACTTCCCCTGTCGCCAAGCGGCAATCGCCTAAGGAAAACAGAAACCCCAATTTTACATTCCACGGCTCTCTTGACTTGGTGGCCATAAATATTCTACACTAGAAGGGTATTCACCAATACAAGTAATCTTCAGATTACTGCCATAGTGCTCTCTTTAGCTGTGGTCGATTAATGGTCTGAGTTTCATCTTTGAAAGGTTAGTGTTTTTATTTTATGATTCTCTTAACAAATTATTTTTTGCAATTTATGTATGTAATTTGTTACTCGTTCCACCATACGTCTACTTTCATATCATCAGAGAAGATCACTCAGCAATGCCAAAATTCAATGGATGCTAAAATTAAATTTGCAATTCAAATGAGGACTTCGAATGGCTTACGCGCGCTGTATGTTTACTTTTTCAACGAGAGTTCTGTTACTGTCACTCATTCTTTTTCGCTCGGATAAATAAAAGGAGGAACTAAAAATAAATTAAATTACCCGGGTAGAAGAGACGTAATTTTTCTTCACATCCTTTAGACACTAGTTAAGATTTTCATTTTCTTTTCTTTTTTTCTTTTCTTTTTTTTAAATATTTTTTTTTTAATTATCTTTTCTCGCTTTTTGATAGTGGCAGAAATAAAACAGCTTAAATTTGTCAAGACTGCTAATCTTGCATAGTATCATCTCTGTCAGCCATGATGGTCTTGGAAAATATAAAATAAACTACCTGGGTTTGTTCTCCAAAAAAACTTTGACTACCAAAGAGTGGGCGGAATAAGTTTTGCCCATGCTGCAATTCGAATGGCACAGACAAAATATAATAAGTTGTTCTTACTGAACAGTGACGTAGCTAGAATTTTCAGGCCCCTACGGAAAGCTTACAGGGTCTATGTTTTGCATACTCTTGCTTTATGGTAGCTACGTCCCTTTTACTGAAGCTACAACTATATGCAAACCATAAAGTATCACTTGTATGATACCATATTCCTCAATCATATTCTCTTTTATCATTTAAATTACACCCCTTGTACTTCATTAAATTTGTCAGCTCACTGATTAATTCTTATTTCTTTCCAGGCTCTTTAGAACGGATGAAAATCAGAAAGGGGTAGTTTTGGTCTGTATGTACATCTTGAAGAAAGTAATAGAAAATTGCATTATTTGTTCCTGGAGATAGAAAAAGCAGAAAAAAATTATGAGAGGAAATAAAATGAAAGTTCATGTAGATAAATAACTTTGACTATCAGGTGCAACATAGTGTCTCATATATAAAAACTTGGGACAGAGTTCATGTGCGAATACTCCCTACTCCTTATTGTACCAAGATGGAGTATAACTCTCCCCGCCCGTCAAATATACTGCAATATCGAGAGCATCAGAAAGAACTGCGCATGCGTATCGAGACCTGGGACCCTTTGTATTACGGCATGAAGAAACTGAAGATGCGCGGGAAGGATCTAAGTCAACTAACAGGGGCTGTTTTCTCACTTTTGGAACTTGAAGTCCTAGATCTAAGTCCAGAAAGAGAAGCATGTCTGGACTTCAAACTCATGGAAGTTCCACCGGCTATTGGTATAAAATCTATCCTATGCTTGTTTGTCTACATTTATCTTTCTGCTTCTTGATACCAAATTGTCTTCGTCTGTATTCTTGACCACTTCCATTACCATCATTTTTTTTTTAATTGTAGACCCTTAACTTATACCTGTATATTCGTCACTCTTCCATCCATCTGATGGTCTGCGTCAGTTAAGACCTTATTTCATAGGCGCCATCCATTTAGTATGCACGCAAAAAATATGGTAAAGCTTGACCCCTCCCCCTCTGTACACATGTGTAGTTTTTTACACTCCCCTTCGTACGTATGCTTGACGCAACCCACCCCGCACCCCCGAATTCTATGGAACGGCCTGTATTTAATCCACGCAGAAACGATCAAGGATTAAAATTATAAACGTGTTTAATAAAACAGAGTCCACCGACGTTGAATGTCTGGCTGCATCAAAGAAATAAGCTGCGTAACTTTAAAAAGTTTCTCTAGTGTCCGCTAACATTCAAATACCGACTGAACCCAGTCTAACAGGTTACGTATTAGAAAAAGTATTATCTAGGTCCCCCCCACCCCCGTTTCCTATGCGTACATACATTATCAGTAAACCCCACCCCCTCAATACGCAAGCGTATACATTTGGGTTATATATATAATAAAAAAACACGCAAGCGTATGCATTTGGGTTTATTAAAACAAAAAAAACATGCGGACGTATTAAATGGACAGCTCCTTAGTTTATCCTTTCAAGACGAAATTACATGATAGCTTGAAATAAAGGAGCGACTAATTACTGTGCCTGGAGTTCGAACGGACACGTAATGGCACCTGGTCTTTTCGTGTGTCATTGTGTCTCACTTAAACACATTCAAAAAGAGAGGGGGATGGAGAGAGTTTTACACTAACGGGGATGAAATACTAACTTCTTTTGATATTGTCCATTTGAAAGAGAACAAACTTTATTCGGAGAAAACATTTACAGAGATATATTTTCATTTTTTTAATGTTCAGTCATCCAATCAGTTTGTTTTCCATGTTGGTCCAGTAACTATTTTAATATCAGAATACGACCATCAATAGCTAACGATCATTCTACCGTCATAGTTGTTACCTTTCATTAAGAATTCTTATGACCTTAGTTACAAAACTTTCAGCTTTTAAGTACGCCTTTTAAACCATACATAGGAGAAAAACAAGAGATATTTGCAAGATTAAACATGAAATGTTTGAACAATTACACGCTTGTGATAGTGTAGACATACTTTGGTCCTTACCATTGCAATTTAAATTAATGATGGGCGGCGTTCAATTTATACAAACTTTTATGTCCTGATTATTAAATCTACTAATAATTCAGACCGTGGTGTAACAAGTTTAACTGTTCGCTAGTTTACAATTATGCGTTTGCCAAGTAATCATATTTGCATGGGTTACTAAGTAGGTACTTAAAAATAATTGTGCGGACGGATTATTTTGGGCAGCGGCCAACGAGTTTGCGATTGGACCCACCAAACCATTGAGACCACGTGAAACTTTTTCAGTACAAATCGAGGAACCTAGTTAGAATAGAGAGCACAAAGGTACATTTAGGATAACGCGTATATCAATATACAGATTTGACATAGTGTATGCTTTGAAAAAATTTCGTCAACCGGACGTATGTCGTCAAATCGACACAGATATGGCCGTTGAAATCAACCCAAAGATCACAAATCAACAAAGCAATGTTGTGTACGTATATAATCAGTTAATCAGCAATGACATGAGGTCTTAGTCATTGCCAATTTCGTGTCATACTTTAAATCCAATAATGATATTACAGTGTTAGCTTGCATATCATCATTGAAATAAGGACCAAAACATAATATTAAAACACAATAATTAAATTTAAAATCTTCACGCGACTGGATTTGTATTTGTCACTAATTTCGAATAGCCCAAATTGTATATACAAAGATTTTGTAAATATCAATATAAATGATAAAAGAAAAACAAGAGTCCCATGAGCAGCGTTAATAACAAGATTTTCTATATGACCAATGTGGGAGCCATATTAAATATCAGATTGGCACCATTTTTGTTTAGGAGCAACTTGACAACGTAATAAGTCTTCCCGCGAAAACACAATTCAATATGACTTTCCACTCAGGGGTAGTAGTGATAACAATCATTTCAAGTTAGCCGTTGTGGCAGTCATACTGGACCTCAAATAGGCACTCTTTTCATTTAGGAACAACTAGACACCATAAGGAGTTTGGTTTTGTTTTTTCTAGAAGGAGTAGCGATTACAGCATTTTCAAGATGGCTGCTGCTCTCATACTGTACGTGATATCCCATTTAAGACTAACAAAACACCATAAAAATCATAATAGTGATAAACCCATGTTAATATGATTATCCGTTGAGGGGAATCCCTTTTGGTGCAAGGTTCTTTGTTGTTGGAAGTGTTTAACGCCATTTTTCAGCACAAGATAGGCTATGCGTGGCGGCCAGTATCAATGGTGAAGGTAGAACCTGGATAATCCCCGGGAAGAGCCACCAACCTACGAGAAGCTACCGGCAAGCTTTCTCACGTACCCACATTGGCCGAGCCCGAGATTCGAGCCCACTTGGAGGTGAGATGGCAGTGATCCGTAATGGTGAGCCCTTTAGACCACTCGGTCACTCAGGGCCTCTTGGGGCAAGGTAACTACAAACATAACAGAGCGTTTGTATCTGATAGACTTCAGAGTGTGGCATCTTTAAACAACAGATTTTAATAACGTGAGTTTACTTGTGAAGATTGTCTTTCTTCGTTTTGTTTATTTTAATATTCAAACAGAAATCTTTGTGTGACTTTGGCAAGCTTACTCTAGCTGGGTATCAGATGCTGTATCCAATTTTCGATTGTCACACAATTTCGGTTTGCAATTAATGCTGATCATTGCCTTATTTATCTATCGTTTTCAAATGTCATTGCGATCCGAGTTAAAATTGCAACTTCAGATGTTGCATTACTATATTTAATCACGCGGTTTTCTCTCTAAAAATGTGTACCGTTTGTCCTAGAGTATATTGCAGGTATACAATACTTTACGAAAGGTAACAGGTTTTTTTTAAGCATTTTGTTATGTCATCTCATCGAGTGCATAATTGTACTCTAGTGGGTCTGCCGTTGACACCTTTTAAGAGAGAGAGAGACAGACAGACAGACAGAGAGAAGAAGAAGCAGTAGAAGAAGAATGAAATAGACCTAAATAAGGAAATACGTGTCTAAATTATATACATAAGGGCAGATATACTTTCTCAGCGGAAAAAAATAAAATAGTTCTAAAAGTGATATCGCCACTGTGACGATCTAAACATTTCTCAAACCCATATATTTCATTGTATCACTATACAAATATAACAAATTTGGTATCATTTGTTGAGAATGAAGTGATCTTATCGAGATTATGACATATAATGTGATTACATCTTAAATAAAGACGCTAGCCTTGCATACAACTGAATTGTTCTTACAGCATTCTTCTCACTGATATAAATTTGATTTTCTTTTTCTCAAAGGTGCTAATTGGAATGTTTTGTTTTCTTTAGCAATCGAATTACCTTAAACAAAATTTACAGCAGCGTCTATCGACGTAATATTCAGGACGAGTCATTTTCGCTTCATCTTATTCCGATTTCCTACCCTCCCATGTGCTGGTTTGGTTATCAGTTGCATGAAAGCCGAAGTGGCCCAAGTAACCCATGCAAATTCCTATTAATTGGAACGTCCTCGACCGTTTTCAGTGCAAACTATACAATGACTTCTAGTTGTATGAAATATATATTTTTAACAGCCCTCGGGCACGTGGTTGTTCTTACCGCACAATCCCTATATTTACGCGTGAAGAACTCAAGGGCGTGTCATCACTAATAGTAACGTAAGTAACTGAGATGCGAATCAGGCTTGGATTTAGTATACAAAAAGTTTGACTGGTTACTAAATAATTCTCCGTTCATGCATCGAAATTCTATCAATTTCTAGAGATAAGGAATCAGACTTCATGTGGCGGTTTACATGCGTTGCATGTTGTAGCATACTTCGTAAATTATGATATATCATCATGTTTTACTATACTACATCATGTGCCTTTGTGGCACTCGTTGCACACAGCTTATACTCTTCGATACTAAAATATCTAGGCCGCCAGGATGTATTTACATCCAGGTCATCTAAACCTAGTATATCGTCTCCGAGCATGATTGCACGAATACGCTGACAGGATTCACGCATTCCTTTATCATAGATTCGAGTTCAGTCAACATGAGGGGGAAAACCCCAGACTGCTTATGATGGTTCAGATGCGCATTGATGTGACATCACCGGTAAAGTTCGACGTCTGCAAGACTCAGTACTAATTCAGTTCCCATAGTAAACCTATGCAAACACCATGATATTAAAAATTCAATAACTTAAAATTTTTGAGTGCTCATGATCAAACCGATATTTATCAGTATAGATGAAACCTGGGTGTCAGCTTCTATGTAGAGGAAAGGATATGAGCCGCGGCATTTTCTGGACCTGCATGTGTTTAAAACATGTGCTTTAAATTCCGCACCAAAGAGTCAGGTGCTAATTTTAGTAATGAGTGTTCCAAACTCAACACTGTTCAAGGACTGAAATTCCATCAATAAAACAGTGTCTCTATTTTTTCTCACTTTCAACTATGATAAGCTCTCAAAAGATTATTTTTCCTAAAACATAACTTACATTATTAACCAATCCTGGTCAACCAAATTCATATATACTAAATTTTATGGTCACCCATTTCCAGGCTGGTTCCCATTTTTACCATATCATTATTTCCGTGTGTCCTGCAATGTCCTACGTTGTGACATCATCAACCCTGTTTCATCACTGCAATTAAAGAATTCCTTACTTCTTCCACCTGCATATTTGGCAAAATCTTTTCATTCTGCATTAGAGTCAGTGTCGAGAAAAGAAGGCAGCTCACGTCATGTCATTCAGTGTAATGTAGTTATCAAAGTGCTGTTTTATCCTCAAGGGAGGTAACACACTACTAGGAGCATGTATGTGGCAGTTGTGTTATTCTACCTTAGGGAGGTAACCACGTGTGAAGAGTGAACAGGAAGGTCCATGCGAGTAGGTTATGGCGATTTAGAAGAAAAAGGAAAAAAGAAAAAAAAAAAAGAAAGATTATAAAAATATAAAAAAAATCGGAGCAGTCAGATGTGCCGCTAAGGAAGCCATTTTAACTCTCCTTCATGAGAATGAACCTAGCACGTGACGGGATCACGAAACGAAAGACTACATCACCGCGTATATGAAAAATAATGTATCGATTCATTAAAAAAATATACAGACATTATCTTCATTTGGTAATATATTTCACTGTTTGAATATATTGAATTGATCTCTTATTTAGGTAATTGATTCTGGAAGCAGATCGTAAGGCGCATACTTCACTATTGCGCAGGAATATCGAGCTGTTTGGGTTTATGTTTTCCCAATACAAGGAAATCAATCAGCCTTATTCATCCTATGTTATTTTTTTTTTCTAACGAACGGAGACAGAGAATGTTCTTATCAGACGGAAGGAGACTATTGTGGCCTTTCCACCACATTATTTTTTAAAACAAATACGGATTGCATTATAAATTTATTTATCCTCGAGCAGGATGAAACTGAATGGGATTGGATCCAATAAATGCACTTCACACAGTCAGGTGAAAGACGTGTTTATTTACAACGCAAATTAATGATGATTGGATCTTAGACTCTTACATCTAAACAATAACAACTGAAATCTATGCCATACTCATGCGCACAAGGTTCAACAATAGATATTGCTAAATGGTATCACTCCTTATTGGATACAATCAAAACATGAATTTTTAACAAATAATCACAAATTATAAGTTTTTCAGCGGATATGATAACTGTAAGGGTTGTATCAAAATACATGATTGATTTATGGAATTGTCAACAGATATGATAAATGTATGGATCTAGATCTGGAATTTTAACGTAGCTTTAACAATTTTTCAGTTATATCGCTACGATGTCTGCAGTGTGGCAGTTTATAGTGATGTCTAGCACTGGGGCATCATGCCGCAGAGATGTATCATGATGTCCCACCCAGTCACATTATCCGGACACCACGCCAACCAGTCCTAACACTAACCTCTTAATGCTGAGCGCCAAGCGAGGCAGCTGTTAGTACCATTTTTGTAAGTCTTTGGTATGACTCGACAGGGGATCGAACCCACGACCTCCCGCATCCGAGGCGGACGCTCCAACCACTAGGCCACCGGAGCGGTCAACGTATGGATCTATCAACAGATATGTTCAATGTATGGAATTATCAACATATATAATCAACGAAAGGAATTGCCAAAAGATACGATGGCTGTATGGCATTATCAACAGAAACGATCAGTTCATATAATTGTTCACATATATGATCATGTATGGAATTATTAACAGATATTATCAATGTTCAGCAGTATGTAATATGACGTTATCACGTGGCGTTGAGACGATGATCATGCATTCTTTCCATCCACTGCACTCGATAAATGTGTAAACAGCGACCTCGTGTGGTCCTCTCCTCCCAGCCTTTTAAAAGGTTCCTCAAGAACCTTCGTAACCAGCGGACCCTTTGGTCTAAAACCTTTAGCCCCTCACTCAATTAACCAGTATCATCTCTGACACTCGAACTGACGTCACCACTGACCTCATTATACCCAGTAACAGTTACAATACTGTATCTGAACAAGGTAGTACATGTTTAACTGCGAATAAAGTGATATACATTACGCATGTGCACTTCTGAACTTAGTTACACCTTAAATGCTTCCATAAGATGGACTGTACGAGATGATTATTATTATTATTATTATAACCAAGTTCGAGCACGACAATACTCATCGCATTGGAGTATAAAAACTATAACGTTACGTATCAATGAATTTATCTTCTTTGTTCTGCTATAAAATGTATAACTTGGAACAGAAAATATTCAATCGTTAAAATGGCGTTTTGTGTATAAGATCTGAAAATTTAGAATAAATTCGGAATATTTTATATATATATATATATATATATATATATATATATATATATATATATATATATATATATATATATATATAAGAAAACAATAATTAAATGCTACAAAATAACAGAAGGCCTCCTAATGGCCGAGTGGTCTAAAGAGCTCTCCGTTACGGATCACTGCCATCTCATCTCTCTCTCTCTCTCTCTCTACATATTGAGAGATAGTTTTTTCAGACGGTTGCAAAGTTATAATGCACCTCTTCCTCTTTTCAGATATACGCTGTATTCTGTTATTTTGTTGTTGTTGTTGTTGTTGTAGGGTTTAACGCCAGTTTTCACACACGATAAGCTATACATGGCGGACAGTATTAATGGTGGATTAAGAACCAGGGAAATCCCCGGAAAGAACCACCTACCCTCGAGAAGCTACTGGCAAACTTTCTTACATACCCACATCAGCCGAATCCGAGACTCGAACCCACGCAGACAGAGATGAGATAGCAGTGATCCGTAACGGAGAGCTCTTTAGACCATTCGGCCTGTTATTTTATAGTATTTAATTGTTTTCTTTTAATTTGAAAATTGTCATCATAATTATCTTACGTATAGGGCTGATGATATAAAAACAAAAGTTCGTCCAATTTCCTCAAATTCTAATACTCACCTTGGATTTTTATTTCATTAACTTTTCTCAAAACGTCTGTTAATTGAAAATTGCTTTTAAATTTCACTTAAATTGAATTCCATAAGGCCAGACAAAATTTTGGATTGTGTGAATATAAAAATACGATGCTGTCTGAGACCAAATGCTTGCGCCTCATCACATTGTTACATAACCAGTGTAAATCATAACGACGACAATATATAATAATTATTTTCTAAATCGCAGCAACATTCATTGTATGTTTTTTTTTCTTTTTTTCTTTCTTCTAGTTCTCTTAACTGTATTATTAACGTGTATTATTAATTGTAAATGTTTGATACATAGAGCCTGTACGATACATCAGTCATTTCCAGCCAGCGTCATGATAACCCCAGTTTGAAACAGGAAATGAGACTTGCTTATGAATTTACCTATGTTTATTTAAGTTTAAATCAGAGCTTCAAAAATTTGCTCGGTCAAAATTTTAGTCACACTTAAGTTTCATCCAACCAAATTCCAAGATTAAAGATTTCAGGTTTCTAACCATCTTTAGTGAGAGCAATGTCAGATCTTCATCCGGATTGAATAGTATGTTTCCCCACCAGACAGTGTCATTGCACTGATTATTTGACTGTTTATCAACGACACTGTAAACACATTATGGACTTTATCACAGAGAGGAAATTGGATCTAGGAGTCCTTCCCAAGGACATGCAGAGGAAGACGACCTGCATTCCTAGTTCGACGCTCCACCAGGTGAGCTAAAGCGTCATTAGGTGCAACAACCGAAATGATATGATGACTGACCGATTTATTGTAGCAAATTGTTTAATGGGGGGGGGGGGTAACGGCATTCTCAACATTATTTGGCAGTATCATACCAATGAAATGGGATATAAATGACTTTCCCAATGACACACAGAGGCAACCGACCCAAACTGGCCTGGGCGGGTATCGAACACGCGATCCTTTGATTACGAATCCGACAAAATACTAAACGAGTAATCATGGCTCCGAGCTAACTATTGAAGCACACACGCACGCGCGCACCACTTTTGAGTAGTATAAACCAACATATTATATGTGTGTGTACGTATGTATGTGTGTGTTTTGCACAATAGAATTTTAGAAAATGGTGGGTGGGTGACCATTGTTTCCCCCCCCCCCAATCCCCGCAGGCATCAATGACAGAAATAACCTGATTTCACCCATTCATAACTTGAGCGTCGGAAGAGTTGCCGTTCCTGATGTCACTCGTTAGAATATTCCGTAAAGATACATAGATTACTTAGTTTCCTATCATGTATGATCAGTTGGTGTGTGTGTGTGTGTGTGTGTGTTGTTGTTGTTGTTGTTGTTGCTGCTGACGCTACTTGTCGCCCACCTAGAACTGTTCCCAAATCCCAAACTTACGTCAGCTTTTTACACAGTTTCATTGAATTAATTGGTTATTTTGAAGATACATTGGAAATATTACAATTCCATCTCGCATCAGACTGTTCCATATCTCTCAGTTTCGTCAAAAGAAAATTAATATGAATATGTAATACCTGCCTTTGTATATACTCTTGTCGCATTCCGTTCTTTGTCATGCATGTGTTTATAATTTTTCAGAATTTATAGTTGAATAAAAAATGCTTTACAAAACGCTCTCTGCAGGTTTTGTACTTTATTGTCTTCCCAAAATTGAAAACTTTTTTTGTTATTTAGCTGAATATTTGAAATAAAAATCAACATGTTTTATCCATGGCTGTAATATAGTGCTTTTTTTTAATGAACATTTACGACCAGAATATAATATTAATACTTAAGCAGCGGGAGCCTCGTTGTGAGATTTCGAAGCTTTACGAGAAAACTCAAGATTATTATTTTCGAGTATTGCGAAGCTGGCCTATTGCAAGAAATTACAATATTTCATTGACACTTTTCATGCCAAATCTATGACGCTGCAATCTATTGCTTCCTTGAGAAATGATACCAAATAGGCAAAGTCTACGAGAAATAAGCACAACATCGGTTATGAATATATTCGCTGACATTTTGTGTGTACCAACTAGACCAGGGGTGGGCAAAATACGTCCCGTTACCGGGTTTTATCTGCTAATTTATCCGGCCCACGTCTATGATGAAGTTGTCCATTCCTGAGCTAGACGCTTCTCCATACAGTGGAGAAATACACTTGAACAAGGACAAGAACAACATTGCGTTGAGGTCATCAAAATGTTGTGGTAAGGAACAAATGCGTGTTCTTTGACTATGCGAAGAACACGGCATTTATGTTGCGTACAATAATAATTGCTTCAATGAAAACGAATATATATTTTAAGTCATGATTTTATATTATAAAAATTTATTTTCCTAGAAAATCATCTACTGATGTACTCACGCGGAATAAATCATGAGAAGAAGCAGAAATAGAAACCTGGAGACGATGGATTTTCAGATAAGACACTATACAGACGTTATTTACCATACGAGCTCACATCATTAGCAGGCGCCTCGCTCGATGACGCTGCGCTTGCGATTAAAAACAATGTACCTTTTTCTTCATGTAACTTCACCCCAATTAGGAAAATAAATATCTACTATTCCCTCTTTTCTGTATTTACAGGTAAGCTCATTAACCTTCGTATTTTGATGCTGGATACAAATGAACTAGAGGACATCCCCAAGGAAATCGCTTTACTGCAAAGCTTAGAGCGTCTCGCACTGAGTAATAACCATCTGATGTCACTTCCGCAAGAGTTTAGCAGATTGAAGAATCTCAAGAGCCTCCATTTAGCTAACAATGATTTTGTCCATTTCCCTCTACCAGTGTGTGAACTGAAACAAATAGAATTTCTGGATTTGAGCGACAATTCTTTGGTTGTCTTACCGGATCAAATAGGAGATTTGAAAAATTTGCACACTCTTCTGCTTTTTATTAACAAAATTATCAAACTACCAGACTCACTATGTAAACTCGTAGAAATGCGGTGCTTATGGCTGGGTAAAAACCAGCTTCGGGAATTGCCGCGAAAATTCGGTCAGCTTTATCGTCTGGACTGGATCACACGGTATACCTCGACAAACTTGGATGGAAATCCTCTCATCCATCCACCAATAGAGGTATGCCGATTAGGTCCTGCCGCCATTGACAGATATTTTAGTGGCTTGGAAGGTAGATCGACCAGAAATAAAGAACGAAACCAAGAAAATACAGCTCGAGAAAATACAGATCCATCATTAAGTAACCACAAAGAGCACGAAAATGAGAGTGAAAATGATTGACCTGTCTTTAGTTTAGATGCTTTAGTTTTAGCTTTGTGGCCAAATATCGACATTAATGATTAATGGTGTGTACCGGATAACAATTCTGTATAGTGTATATATTTTATAAATTGTTTATAAATCTGTGGAATGTTTCCGAAATGCTGGACAAGTATTTAATTGTCCTTTTCTACTTCAGTAGATGTGTAACGAAACCTGGCGCTATCTTGATTTAATTCAGAAATAATTTTTACTTCCGCAGTTTGTATTGCGATTTCAGGACTTTAAACTCGAATAATCATCTTTGACTTTGGTGCTGCAAACTTGCATTGACTTTCGAACTAAAACCATTTATTTTATGAAATATTTAGGCAAGGGGACAGCTATACTGCTTTTAGAGACTAAAATATTCACACAGTTCTCTTGAACGTTATATCCAAATTTAATTATTTGTTCGCAAAAGTCGGATCTGCTATACTAGTCACTTTCTATATAGCAGCAACACGTATTTAAAACATTTCTTTAGACAAGTTAATATTTATTTTTATATAATGGTCACCTGTTCGTGATGGGTAGTTCTCTAAACCCTTTTCTTGACATATACAAGCTTATGGGCTGTTAATTCTCTGTACATGCATGCATACATACATACATACATACATACATACATACATACATACATTACATACATACATACATACATACATACATACATACATACATAGATACATACATACATACATACATAGATACATACATACATTCATACACACACACACATACATACATACATACATACATACATACATACATACATACATACATATTGATTCGTAGTAATTTTACCTTATTTCAAGTTAAACTAGGTCATAATTATACCTCTTGTTCGCATACTTATAAAATGAAGTATCGGATGATGTAAAATTACGCCATATTTCGGTTTAGTCTTCCATGAACTAAATATTAATTGAAATACATTAACCAGCAAAGACTGAATAAAACTTGCCAGTTTAATTGGATCCAAGACCAAACACGCGATAAAGAACGGACCAAGGTATACTAAAGGGCGTTAAATGTGAGCCTGGAGTATACTAAGGGGCGTTATAATGAATGACTGAGGTATACTAAGGGGCGTTATAACGGGGTTACTGCATTCAATTTGTGGACTTTTAGAATATATTAGATTCATGCATACAGACTTTCTGAAATAAATTTAAATAAATATACAGTCGTTCGATAATTGGGTTTCAAAACATTATCATTAAACCCTGTCAAATCGTAAAATGAAAGAATGAGTAGCATGGTGGGAAGCCTGCATCTTGCATATCATACATTTCATTGAAAGATTAGAGCTAAAATTGACAACATAGCAAATTCGACAAAAAGTACACAATAAAATTGTAGATATATGTTTTATGCAACACATATCTTTCCAAAGGATTATACGCGGTTATTGGTCGTTATGTAAAGGCTTTTTTGGGAGTAACGGAAAGATTTTCCCCCTGAGCGTTCCTGCAAATGAACGATAGCTACTATGTTAATCATGTGTTTTGAATTCTCTTCTAATAAACCACTCAGTAATACGATGCCTCTTCAGAATGATGGGAGATGGATGCTGATAGCTTCACAAATGTGCGTCCATTTTTCCCTGGCGAGAGCTAGAGCCAATTTGCTAAAAATCAGATCTCCACTATCCTACTTGAAGATCTGACAGTGACCGCTTAGGGTAATCTTCTGGTGAATTTTGTTTTAGCAAATGAAAATACAGCTTTAAAAATTCTGAAAGTGAATCAAATCGTTCAACACACACTGATGGTTTTCAGTCACACTGCTCAGTCTCACAAACGCGAAGATAATATACATCATCTGATTGGATGATAAAATTAGCGATTATGGTAATAACATAGTACGTGAGTTCTAAGCGATCGCTATCAGTTCATCACGTGTGACAGTGGATATCTGATTTAATCAGACTGGAGCTAAAGCTTGGTTCGAACATAGGTTTCAGAGAAAACTTTATGCCAAACTGCCCTCACAGAGCTGGTTGATACATGGCTAACGGCTACAGACGATGGACAATAATTGGATCAGTTATAGATGTTTCAAAAGTGTTTGATTTAGTAAATTATGAAATATAAAAGAAAACTTAAATTTAAATAAAAATATGTGATCATTCGCTTGCATGGTTCGATTCTTTCCTAAAAGGAAGGTAACTGTGTAGGTGTGTAGTGAATGCCATATTTCTTTACAATATGTCAGAAATGGAGTCCCTCCAGACTATTGTTGGCCCTTTGATATTTCTCCTTTTCATTAATGCCTTACCAGTATATATGAACCCCACCGATTTTTTGCGGATGACAGAACCCTACATGACATGAATGATACGTTCCCTTCGTTTGAAGATTTACAACAGGGCCTTGATGCAGTTATAATGTTGTACAATCAGTTAGACAGATTTAAAAAAAAACTACTAAATCTGTGACACTTGGACAAAGGTTAATGAAACAAAATATATAACTCTATTTGTTCAGTCAACTAGATTAAATAAGATACAAAATTAAAAAAAATAACTTTCAGGCATGATTATTGACAGGCATTTATCCTTGGATAATCAAATAAAGAATGTGTGTTCTGCATATCCTCAGGAAGAGCTTTATTGAGCAGACTGTCTTCTAATGTGCCAGAATCGATAATAAAAATGTTTTATAATGGATATATATTGACTTTCTTTGATTTATAGCTCAACCAAATAGGGGATTTGAAATGCTACTAATCTTAGTCAGATAATTAAACTTCAAAATCGAGCCACAAAACTATTACAAAGACTAGCCGTTCTCACGTTTATTCCTTAATTTACCTTTCAAGTAGAAAGTAAAGTACTTTAAAGCTATTTTTACATGTAAATCTTTCCATAGCAGAGCTCCATAATATTTTCAATGATCGCCTAATTCCAGCTTCCAATTTACATCACGCAATTTGCAGTCCATTTTGTACTCAAATCTTCATTTACCCAATTTAAAATGACTCTGTAAAACAAAATAAAATTTGATATTTCGCATCGTTGTTTTGAATATAATTTCCAAAGATATTAAAAAACAAAAGCAAGCACCTTTAAGAACGCACCTCTCTGATTATACAATCGCACAAAGAAATTAAGACGCCTAACGTGCTTACCTCACACATACACTTTCCCCATCTTTGCTAGCCAAGGTTTTGATATAATAATCCTATCTACACCTTGGCGTATCGAGTCGATATTTATGTACTTTTGGTCTTTGGATTTCATTGGATGCGGCGGCAAGCCACCTCATCCAATCAAAATGAAGTTGTTCAAATTTGAACACTGTTCCCACATGATCGAGACAAGTGGAACACACAACTTGAATGGACTGACAAATAAGCAATTTTCCAGTGCCGGTCCGTGTTGGCACAAATAGCTTGAACTCAAATACACATGTAATGGTTTGCCTCTGGTGCATAGTCATACTTTCAATGTTAAACTTCCAAAGTATCCTTTCTGGGTCAACGCTCCCCACCATTTTCGCCGATGTACAATGCACCACGTTAGTTGGGAGGCAACTTATAAAGTCCAATTTACATCACGCAATTTGCAGTCCATTTTGTACTCAAATCTTCATTTACCCAATTTAAAATGACTCTGTAAAACAAAATAAAATACTAAGGGAGGCAACTTATAAAGTCTAATAGATCTTGCTAGAACAAAGCACCCATATATCCGTTCGATCCGCCAAGGTGTAGATAGGGTCAATTACATCGGAACCTTGGCTAGCGAAGATGACACTTTCGCCATCTCCCAAACCTACATATATATCTTATGCATGTTTTGGTCTAATGTGTATGTGAATATATGTAGGTATGTGAGTGTATATTTTATGATTCCATATCAGTGCGTCAGACACTGAAGTAACATATTTATTTGTACATATACATATATTTGTAGTTTTAATATTTGTACATATACATTTACAGTTTTAATATTCTATTATTCAGTACAATATGTAAAATTGTTTGACAGATAGAAAATGACCTTATTATATTATAGCATACAGTATTAAAGAATAACATATGTTAAAATGCCACATAACATTCCAACGATTGCAACAGAACGAGGTTACAAAAGTATTCACTTAAGATCGGTTGACACCTGCCTAATTCGATTAGAAAATGAAATATTCTTTTAAATTTCAAAACATGAAGAATTTGATTTAAAATCATGACAATTAACTATAAGGTATGCTGATGACAAAAGCCTTCAATATATTTTCATGTTTTCATTTTGTTTAGCTGGGAAAAGAAAGAAACAAAGCATGTAAATTGATTTTCTCATTGAATAGATTAAAAACAAAGAAAGAGAGAAAAACAACATCCAATGGGTGGAACCGTTTGCCAAATATAAGAAGGAAATATTCTTAAGACAAAGCCTAAGGGTTGAAGCTCTCGTCCGGGTATTCCATGGAACTATCGTCCTTAGACACTATTTCATGATCGTAACTGACTCTGATTAAACAAGAAATCTTCAAAATTACGGAGGGCCGTTGACCTTTCCATTCATCAAACTGATTGCAGCTTTCACATTTTAATGTTATTCGGAATATAACGTTTCTAACAACAACTACCTCGAAACAAAATGCAACGCCTAATTTGAACGGTTACCAAGAATAACGTGGCCTGGGAAGTCCAAAGGTCCTTAGTATGGAGGGGGATTACCGCCATAATTATATGCGTGTATTTCCCAGTCTTCCTTGATGCATTATTATAAATGGCTGCTTGCAAGTGCTACTTTCATAATTCTATCAATGTATATTGTATTTTCAATGATGCAAATTGGACGTGGCAGTTTGCAAGGGCTACTTTCCTTCTGCATTATTGTAAATGACTGCTTGCAAGTGCTTCATTCATAATTCTAGTCATGAATTATTTATTTTTCATTTATCCAAGCTGTAGATGGTTGCTTGCAAGTTTTTCGATCTACTTTCCTTCTGTATTATTGTATCTTGCGATTTGCCAGCTACTGAATTGGTTCTGTAGTTTGTCGTATGACAAACGCTATGTCAGTTATTACAAGTTTTGTATATTATGTTTATGAACTTTACAATTACATCATTCCAGCTATGGTTTTCATACAGATTTGGCCTTGTAACAATGCAAATACTAAGTTTTATAAGTATCGTCTTTCTTGTCCAACTCGTGTCACCATCTGTTTTCATAATGGCATACTAGAGATTACCAAAAATAATGAATGCTCCCCATGGAGCTTTTCGACATTCATTTTGCATCGATAACTCTTTCAGTCCCTTGTTTATGGTGTACGTTAGCAACACAGTTTTAATCGTGTCTAAAACCGTATGCTTTCTCGAAGATCTAAGTGATTTATAGCACCTTACGAAAACAAAAACGCATACAGTACAGCGTGGTGGTCCATCTTTTTCAACCCCAGTTTTGACGCACTTCAGTATTTACCTTCACCGTTTAAGAAATCTACTTCTTAGTGATATTTCTCATTACTTTGGAAACATTAGTTATTTTAGTAAGGATCAGAAATGACAATGATATATTCTCTTGTACTCTTCTTAACGAGCTTTCATCAGACGAACCCTGGTTGTAAGGATTGTATTGTACTTCACCCATGCCGGTTTAAATTAAACTTTTTTTCCTCTTATATTTCCTATGAAAAGTTAAACATAGAACTGTATATTGATTTTATTTATTTATTGCATAGTTGTATCGTGCTGATATTTTTTTTGTGTCATGACAATATTAGCTTATATTTTAAACAGGATAAAATAATGATAAAATCACAGACAAATGAAGATGCTTGTGTGGGGTGGTGGGGGTGGTGGATGCTACAGCAGCCTGAGCTGTGACTAGCCTTAAATTTTTTAGAAAATTATGTGCGGGGTGTCTTATTCTTCTAACAGAAAACAATAACATATGTAGAAGATACATGTCACAATTTGTATTAATCTTTCAAACTGCTAAAATAATTTCATATCCAAATGCATCAAGCACTTTTAGTACTGTACTGTAGCAGTAATAATACAAACAAATTGAGCTGGTTACTGGTAGCGGTAGCAATGTTATTTATATTCAATATATTATATTTGTATAATTGCTACCAAAGGAGTCTGATGCTTTATCATTGAGGTACCATACGATCAGTCATCTTATCTGTACTATAAATGTCGCTTCATATATGGATGAATACGGTTTTAAATAATTTTAAAAAATGTAGTTTCCAGTTTGATATCTGTCGAAATAAAGTATCTCATAATTGTATGGAAGTGTTCTTTATGTTTACATATAGAAAATATATTTCATACTCTTAGAATTTCTTTTCTTATATAATGAAATAAGTTCATATTTTTGTAGCAGATATGCTTTGTATGTGATGTCCTTGTTTCAAGTTATTTGCCTCTTGCTGTTGTATTGGAATTGGAGATTTAAAATGAAATTGGAGATATGACATACTTGTCAAAAACAACTAGTGACAATACTTGCTGGCTATTGCATAATCATCCACGCCAAACATATATAAGAATTCTGTATAATTTGACTATTTACCTAACTTCTTGTTATATATATATATATATATATATATATATATATATATATATATATATATATATATATATATATATATATATATATATATATATATATGTGTGTGTGTGTGTGTGTGTGTGTGTGTGTGTGTGTAATTAAACTGCCACTGTAAACTGCATATTAACAGTAAAATTTAATTACATATGGTTGAGAGAATAAACAGAATCCTCATCTCTGTAATTTACTCTCTCTCTCTCTCTCTCTCTCTCTCTCTCTCTCTCGTGAATAAAGAAATGAATGTATGGCCTCGAGGTGCAATTTTCTGCACTTTGCTCAAACCTTATGAGGTCTTCACTGCTACAAAAAAACAGAATTTACACTGCACCCTAAAATAATAAATATGCTCTAAACTGATAACATTGTGAATGAGCATAAATAAACAAATTAGGGCCTTAAATCCTACTTGTATGCGGCAGCAGTAAATTAAACAGACAAAATGTTAAAATAAAATGGGGTGTGAAGGGTTAGCGGAAATATAACGTTGTGTAAATACATCTAATTGTATACAATTTGATACATTTGATTTATTTTGTGCTACTTGCAGGCCACCTCTCTTCCGAATGTTAATACTCTGAGACATCAGCTGCTGTAATTTAATTCGAATGATATTTTAAATAAGACGCCCAAACATGCCGTAAAGTGGCATAACCTCTTGTTGCTAGGGTCAGGAGAGTAGTCGTATTGTAAGAAATTGACGTGTCATAATGATACATTATTTTATGCTAACTTCCTTGATTCTAACGTGCAACGTGCTTGATACTACATTATAGTCATGATTTTGGAAGGTGCAATTTGTGAAACTTGTGATATAGCAATTTTATAAATGGAATGTTAAATTTTGTAATTAATGACATCATCATCATCATCATCATCAGTCTCATGACCTAGTGTGGTCGTCGAGGCACTGTGCTGCTGAACATCTGACCAGTTCCCTCCAATTGTCTCGATCATGTGCCAATGCCTGTGTCTCCGCAAAACTTTTCCTGGTCCATTCTGTAATGTTGTCAGTCCACTTTTTTCTCTGTCTACCTCTCCTTCTGCCACCCTGGACGCTGCCCTGCAGGACTGTTGTGCATAGACTGTTGGCTCTAGTGACATGGCCATACCATTTCAGCTTTCTCTTTTTGACGGTGGTGAGGAGGTCCTCATATTGGCCCACTTCGCGCCTGATGGTGTTACGCACTTCTTCATTTGTGATGTGGTCCATGTAAGAGATGCCAAGGATGGTTCTGTAGCATCTCATTTCAAGTGACTGGATTCTTCGTTGTAATTCTGCTGTCAGGGTCCATGCCTCACATGAGTACAAAAAGACTGAGATGACTAGAGCTCGCAATAGTCTGATTTTAGTTTTCAGACAGATATTCTTGTCTCTCCAGATGGGTCTTAGCTTTGACATAGCTGCCATTGTTTGTACTGCTCTTGACAAAATTTCTGCTCTTGATCCCTCTTCAGTGATTATGGAACCAAGATATTTGAACTGGCTCACTGTTTCCAATTCATGTCCTCTGACTTCGATCTTGGCTGTGATTTGTTTGCCACTATTTGTCATCAGTTTTGTCTTCTCAGCGCTTATCTCCATGTCAAATCTGGAAGATGTTTCATCCAGGTTCCTCACTAAGGTGGCTAGCTCGTCTTCACTGCCTGCCAGTCCATCAATGTCATCTGCAAAGCGGAGGTTGGTGATGTTACGCCCTCCAATGCTGACTGTCCCACAGTGGTTTTCCACGGCTTCGCTCATGATGCGCTCTAAGTAGATGTTGAAAAGCGTGGGTGACAGGAGACAGCCTTGACGCACTCCCACTGTTGTCTGGAACCAGTCCCCCACAGCACCTTGGGCAATTACTGCACTGGTAGCCTTGGCGTACAGCTGCTTGATGGTATTGATTAACTTTTGACCCATGTTATACTTCTTCATTGTTGCCCACAATGCCTCATGCCACACTCTGTCAAAGGCCTTTCTGAAATCGACGAACACATGACAGATGTCTTGTTGGTGTTGCGAGCACTTTTCGCACAGAACCCTGAGATTGAATATTTGTTCTGTTGTGCTTCTTCCACTTCGGAACCCGGCCTGTTCTTCAGCGATTATTTCTTCTGCTTGTGGTTTCAGTCTGTTCAAGATGATCTTCAGCATTACCTTACTAGCATGGCTGATCAAGCTGATAGTTCTGTAATTTTGGCATAGCTGGAGATTGCCTTTTTTGGGAAGTGTTATAATCAGTGACTGGGTCCATTGTGTTGGCCATTCACCTGTCTGCCAGATCTTGTTGCAGATTTTTGTTAGTAGCTCTTTCACTGATTCTCCCCCATTCTTGATAAGTTCAGCTGGGATGTTGTCTACTCCAGCTGCCTTCCCATTCTTCAGTGCTCTTATTGATGACTCCACCTCTTCTTTGAGAATGGGGAAGTCATCATCATTTGTGGAGTTTGGAACTTCAAGCACCTCTGGGTCTCCTGTGGACTGATGGTTGTAGAGTTCTTTGCAATACTCAGTCCATCTTTCTGCAATGTCACTCGCTTCTGTGAGGCATTTTCCATTTTTGTCTTGAATGGTACTGACTCTTGGTTGTTTCTGTCTGGTGAGGTCTTTTACAATCTGGAATGCCTTTTTGCTGTTATTCTTTATCAGACTGTTCTCCATTTCTGTGCACTTTTGTCCAATCCAATGACATAGCATTTGCCATACGACAAACTAAAGAATCAACTCAGTAGTTGGCAAATTGCAAGATACAAGGACGCAGAAGGAAAGTAGATCTAGGCACTTTCAAGCAGCCATTTACAGCTTGCATCAATGAAGAATAGAAAATTCATTAATAGGATTATGAATGCAGCACTTGCAAGCAGCCATTTGACATTAATGCTGAAGGAAAGTAGCACTTGCAAACTGCCATGTACAATCTGCATCAATGAAGAATACAATATACATTGACAGAATTATGAAAGCAGCACTTGCAAGCAGCCATTTACAATGGATCATCAAGGAAGATTAGAAAATACATGCATAGAATTATGGCGGTAATCCACCTCCATACCTTAGAACATAAACCTGTGTCGGTGCCTATAATATGTATTCGTTATAAGTAGATCTCGATTTTAATCAGAATTGGTCGCAAATTTAATATAATTTATCCCCCAATTGGCTAGTTATCCAGGAGTTTGTGATAGATCAGTACTTTTTCCACTGGGTCTATCGACAGCATGCTGCAGCTGACAATCAACTGCTGCATAACATGCATTCCAATCGACTACTGACGAATCTAATCACTAGCTAGGTTAGTTTTCTTCTGGACCTTCTGCAGCCTGTATCACTGTATACATCCACAGGAATCTGACGTTTTATCAATATAGGACTCACGGTACTAATTCAACTCCAATAGCAAACATATGGAAACACTATCATATTCAAAATTCAATAACTTAAAATTTCTGGGTGCTGATGATGAGACCTATAATTCTCCATGCACATCTAACCTTGGTGCAAGCTTATGTGTGGAGAACACCACATGAGCCGCGGCATTTTGTTTATCTACATGTGCATGAAACACATGTTATTGATTCTGCACCAAATGAATCAGGTGCTACTTTCATTATTGAGTACTCCTATGTCAAGCCTGTAAAAATACTAAAATTGTATCAATAGAATTTTGTCTATATTTTTTTTAAATTACATATAGGATAAGCTCTCAAAAGATATTTTTACTAAAATTTTAATTTTCATTATTATCCAATTATGGACGACCAAACCCGTATATACTCTATTATTTGTTCACCCATTTCCAGACTGGTTCAGTTCTTCCGTATAATTAGTACCGTGTGTCCTATAGTACGGCGAAATCTGACAACATCAAATCACCTTCTCGCTAATATAAATGAACACAAGAAATGCAAGCGTGACCTCAACCCTCCGCTCGAATCGACTTTTATCACGCGTCTTTCATCGCTTCATACTCGAAAGAAAACTAAAAAAACTACACATATACATTCAAAAGACGGTGACGTACCACCGCATAACTCTCGGACGACCATGTCATGAATCCAATCCGGCGAATTAACCTTTTTTACCCACCATTACGGTCACAAACCCTTTCTATTAAAATTCACCAGGCGGAAGTAGCACATTCTACCACGAGCTGAATAACATGATGAAAGTAATTTCACAAGATAAAATGTTTAGCTTGCTTTTGATTTCAGACTGTTTATAATTTTATATAAATTTCCAGAACAGAAATATGTAGTTAAAGTTCGGATAGTAGAAATATCGGTTGATGACATCATCACACTTCAAATATTAAAGACGGATGCTGGACCCGGTAGATTAAAAAAAAAAATGTGTTTGATCCATTTTCTAGAGGTTGCCACCTGGTATGATCATCTGTTGTTTGCACTGATATTTTTTCATAACAGAAAATAATAGTGTACAAGAAAATATGATAATTTGATACTTGTATGAGAGATGTACTATTTATTATGATGAAGATGATAAGAGAAAAAAAAAAGACAGTAGGAAAGGAGAATAGCTGATACTTTATACCACTGACTAACCAATGATGATGATGGGGGGGGGGGAGACGCGTGAGAAAAGTCGATTCAAGCGGAGGGTTATGGTCACGCTTGCACTCCTTGTGTTCTTTATATTACCGATAAGGTGATTTCATGATGTCAGAGATTTCGTCGTACTTTATTGATAAAATGTCATATTCCTGTGATACATCTGACTACAGAACAAGACAATAGTGTTAAAATTTGAATAAAAATGAATTATTCATTTTTTTAAAATATTTTTACCCCCCCCCCCAGCATTCTGTATCTCAATGCAAGTCATAAACATTTCGTCTCCCAAATGAATGCCTTGGCTGATGTTACCTCCTTCCCTAAAAACTTTGTCACACTTACGGTTATTCCAAGTTTTCTCTGACCCTTGCCACCCCATTTTTGATATTTGGACATTTATGTTGGAGTGTTGGGTCAGAGTCCATTCCTTATCGAAAAGTTGGAATTTGTTGACACCATTTGGTATCGGCATGGGGTAGCTGCTTACTACCGGCGCAGCAAACTTTAACGACCTTTTATCGAGATATATCTGCATGAAATCGATAGGAATATGATTTATTTTATCAAGAATCGTGACCATAGCATTCGTCATATCTTTAATCTGCTGACAGACGAGACGAAAGAACGTCGTTGCTGAAATTTGACCTGGATCTGTTCATTTGCATTCCGAGTCACATGACTATACAAATCTCGCAACCTACATGTCAGTGACATCAGAGGTCATATAGTCCCGTGATATCGACAGTAAGCATATTTCCAAAGTTGTTGTACATAGAATTTGGACATATTATATACGTCACTTAATGTTTGTAAATAAATATAACGCACAACTAATTCTCAACATATTTATTCTGAGAATAACGACCAGAAATATGTCGGTATCGCAGCAGGGCAGAGAAAACCATTTTAAAGAAGTACCGAGCACGTGTCAGCGATGTTTTTGTTGGTGTCACGTGACTACCATATTGGCACATGCCCTCTGCGTAGTGAATCTGGTTTTTCTTCAAATTGCTACAACATTTACAGATTATCGATCGTTGTTTTCACAATAAATATTTTGAGAAGTTTTTGTTTTTACATTTTTGTATAAAAATTACGTGACTTTCATCTATATGTTTGATTTGTTTTCCTACAGCAACACTAGAAATGGTTTATTCTTGATATCAAGTGACTGTATGTCCTCTGATGTCACTGACATGTAGGTTGCGAGAGTTGTGTAGTCACAGATCCAGGTCAAATTTAAGCAACGATGTATTTTCCTCTTGTCTGTCAGCGGAGTAAAGACATAACGAATGCTATGATCGCAATTTTTGAGAAAATAATTCATATTCCTATCGATTTCATGCAGGTATATCTCGACGAAAGGTCGGTCAACTTTGCTGGGCCGATTAGTAAGCGGCTACTCCATGCCGACACCAAAATGGTGTCGGCAAATTCCAACTTTTCGATAGGGAATGGGCTTAGTCCTACATATAAGACCTTGTCGCTGATATTTATGTTTTGGGCGTCAGGGTCTTACTGCGTAACTAACGGCGCTGTGTAGCTTGTTTTGATATCGACTAACATCGTAACGAAAGTAACATTTTCAGGAATATCTCACACAACTGGCAACTAAAATAACGACGCTTTTCTACAAAGGAAAGTCATAATGCTTTAGTCAGACTTTACTTACTCTGATGTGCTATCTCTAATAAATTCAAATTCTCACAAAAGAAATGGACCTGTTTTCAGATTTATTTGGTCTGCATGTCAGGTGGCTGGAAAGCGATGAAAGCCGGGAATGACGAAATCGAGTTAAGTTGAAATATTATTCTTTAACGAAAGGAATAAAAAATATATTATGCCTCAATGACTTGTCAGCAGCGTTTCGTTTCGTTTAAGAAACATATCCCCACATGAACCTACTTGAACATACTTCGGCATACCTTGACTACCGTCGCATTTCTACAAATTCAAATGCGTCCATTTGCTAGTGTCAGATTCCACCAGGATAAAAACAGCACAGTAAGCATATTAATTACATATTAATTTGTGGATGCAGACAGGTACAAAAAAATAATTCTTTTTATATGTTCTTAAAGCTTACATGGATTATCCGTTTACTTAAGTCAAGTGTTTCATGGAGGTATTTAATTACTGATGTGTTCGATATTTCTGTTTGATATGTAATGCATTTGGGTGGCAAATATGCTCTAAATTATCTATTCAAGCAAACCACGTCCAACCCTTTTCAAAGAAAGTCTTACAGCATTTTGCTGAAATACATGAAAGGCAAAATTTTACTTGTGCAGAATAAATCGTACCTTATCAATTTGGTATACTTAAAAATATTATAATATATATTGATTTTACCGTACATACACGTTATTTAAGCCGAGGTCAACTGCAATTATCACAGACCCTGGTCGTTGCATATTGCTCCAGCAGATATCGATCTATGTCCTTTGTTAAAATACTCATATCAAACTGCATTTACTCATATCTGCTGGCCTTTATGCGACAGTAGATCTGGGTCCATGCAATTTTAATGGATTCTGTCTTGTACACGAGTATTACGATATATTTTAAAAAAGTGTGGTGTTTATACGGTGTTTTAAACTTTTGAGAATGGAACATTTTGTTAGGATTTTTAAGCATTTTTGTATGAAACATGACTTACAGCTGCAGCTCCTCCCTACTGGAGACTAAAAGAAGTCATAATACATAAGTGACAAATTCAATTTTAAAAATTGAGTTTCGCTTACCATTACAGTCTCATACACTAGTAAATATTTAAGTATTAATATAAGTAAATATAGTCTCGTCCAGCATTTATAACATCTTTATTGTGAAGTTCAATTTATTTTAAAATTTATTTTTAAATATACAGGTAGATGGAAAGTAGCATTAAAATTATACATACATTCAGTTGGAAACATATGCTTATAAATAGGATTTGCAAGTCCACAAACGAGAAAAAGAGACGATGATTTCAATATATAATTATGCATTGAATATTAACAAACAATCAATAGCTGGATGGAAGCGGAATAAGTAAAAATTCAAGATTCTTTTTGTCTTTATATTGGAAGATGAAGCAACCTGTCTCTACTTTTTTTTTCAATAATAAGCTGTTCACAGTCTATGAATTGAATTAAAAAACTAGATATTTGCATTCGGAACATCTAGGTAACTTGTATGAGAGAATAATTTTTTTTATATAAAATTCGCATTATAATTGAATCTTCTGTTAATTTCCTCGGGCCTGGTTACTTAAGTATTGCTAGCAGTTTATATGAAATATATTAATTTTGTTAACCATTCCTGAGTGACCGCTCCGGAGGCCTAGTGGTTAGAGCGTCCGCCTCGGATGCGGGAGGTTGCGGGTTCGAACCCAGGCCGAGTCATACCAAAGACTTATAAAAATGGTACTAGCATCTGCCTCGCTTGTCTCTCAGCATTAAGATGTTAGTGTTAGGACTGGTGGGCCTGATGTTATGATAATGTGAGTGGGTGGGACACGATGCTACGTGTCTGCAGCATGATGCCCCAGTGCTAGAAATCGCTATAAACTGCCACGTTGCAAACATCGTAGCGATATGACTGAAAATTGTTAAAGCTAAGTTAAAATTCCAAATCTCTTTCTCTCTCTCTCTCTCTCTCTCTCTCTCTCTCTCTCACACACACACACACCCAGAGTGTCTGAGTTATCAATCCATATTATACCTGTGTGTATGTGTATGGATGTGTGTGTGTTTAAATATAACCAAAATCCTCATCGTGTACACCACTGCTGATTCCAAACCAATAAACATAATATTAATAATTTCTTAGTTACTCTAAAATAATATAAATTGTTAATAAGGTGAACACTGGATGGCAATCCAGCAGTCATTCGTATACGGGGGGAAAAACCAGGAAGCAGGCATACATATATTTTGTACCCAGGAAAGTTTCGATTATTGACTAATTGGTTTTGTTGTTGTTGTTGTTGTAGGGGTTTTACGCCATTTTTCAGCACCAGATAGGCTATACGTGGCGGCCAGTATAAATGGTGGAGGGAGAACCCGGGAAAAAAACACAGACCCACGACCCACATACCCACATTGGCCGAACCCGAGACTCGAACCCACGCAGACAGAGGTGAGATGGCAATGATCCGTAACGGTGAGCGCTAAATTTAGACCACTAGGCCACTCGGGGCCACCAATAATTGGTTTTAACTAACATGCCAGCAATAACAAATTACTATTCGTGCTGGAACGTTCTGCATTAAAAAAAATATATAAAAAATAAAGAAATACATGTAAAATTAGCCGTAATCAAGATATTAATAACTTGCGTGTAAAGGTACACATGATAGGAAAAACAAAGAACCTCAACCACTGTTACTCTTGCAGATTATCAAAGAAACTCAACTCTTGTAAAATAACATTTACTTAAACTGAATTATTTCCCTATGGGCTCTTGCTCTCCCGTAGGAAAACAAACCACATGTCTTCAAATATATGGACTGATTTCAAATACTTGTATGAATCTGTCCATGAATATTATGTCGTCTACCCTTCGTTTTTATTTGAATTGTAAATAAAACAAAATTAAAATAAGAGCCTAACAGGATAACGCTTCAAGTTCAGGTCACAGCCATTTATAAAGCTGATCGTGTGAACATATTATGTTGGTTTGGTACATTATATATTTGATGTCACTTGTGAGTCAGTTACAAACAAAAATGCCTATGGTGATACGCATTGAAAGTCCTGAAAAGGAAAATAAAAACCCACATTAACTGTTACTTTGTGTCGCTATAGAGTTTAATATAAAATATTAATATGTCAAAATATCTGGAAAAAAATTAAATTGTGGATATTTTTTAAATGAAGCTAACTGTAATTGAATCGTGTTGTGTAAGAAGTATTTCACCGTGGCATTCCAGCGTAATTTATGATGAGCGACATAATTTGGTAACATAAAACAGCTTTGACGATCGGAGGTCTATAGGAAAGCAATGTTCCAACGCTATCCTGATTTACCTTACTATCCACTTGACTTTCATGATTTACCTTACTATCCACAGTCCTTCACTGATTTACACAAACATCCATGAATATACATATACTTTTTCTCAGTCTAATGAAAATAATTAGTAAATCTCGATTTTATTCAGAACAGCATTTCTATTTCTCAATTCTCCACATACACACACACACACACTAAGTGACCTACTCATACGTGAAAAAAGCGAACATAACTAGTGGTTACAATACGATCTCCCCCGTCCTACATGAAAATCTGACAGCGACCGTTTAGGAGTCACGTTCTTGTGTTCCTTGAATTAACCAATAGAAATGCAGCTATCATAAATCTGAAAGTGAATCAAATCGATCACATTCTTCAGGACAGTGGGATCTGATTTTCATGTGTGTGCGTGTGTTTGGATTTTTAACGTAACACCTATATTTTACAAACGTGCGATATTATTATAGTCATTAAAAAACGCATTTGTTAGTTATGCACACCATAGAAATGATTAATTAGACTTAAAAATCCGCCTTTTTAAATGAACAATTTATTCGGCAATCTCATAAACAAACGGTAGTTTCCGCGTGCCAAAAACGGATATGACGTACATTTGGCCTTTCAAATCGACCAAGCCATTCAAGTGTTTCATTACCACCCCACCCCCACCCCCCATGTAAATGTCTGTGTGATATATCTTACAATCATGCTTTTCTATAGCAAAGACGGTGCACTGTGTTGCATATGGATGTAACCAAAACGACTGATGATGGGACAAAAGGGTTAGTTTTTTTCCCCCGAAAGACTCTGTTTACTACAAAAAAATGTGGATTGAAGCTATGGGATCAAATAGGGTGAGGGATGGGAAAGTCCTAAATCCTCCTAAATCTCGCAGAAATCTCTATGGAGCATAAGAGAAGAAGGATAGAAAGAGCGTACGTAAAATATATCAATTAAAGGATTACAGTACAGTAATGTTACTGCAGATGTGAAATAGTAATGTTCAAAATAATCATAACACGTTTCGAACGCGCAGAGTGTAGACGTTGATCAGACTCTTGATTTAGCATTATTGTAACTCTGGGAGGTTTTTCATGTATAAATGAACAAGTCTGAAGAATCAGTCATTCACACACACACACACACACACACACACACACACACACATATATATATATATATATATATATATATATATATATATATATATATATATATATATATATATATATATATATCTTATTTACCGTATATATGGGGAAACGATAAAATATTTTTTTCTTCCTGTCCCAGTACTTATAGTGAAACTTTCTCAACATGGTATATGTCCCAAGACTCGAGAAATGAAATAATTTTGTGTTTAATGTGTGCCCCCCCCCCCCCGACGGTACAATACAATAAATAAACAAAACAATTAACCTTGCGTTGTTATCATTTATTCCTTCTTGTTTCATCATGCGAAATTTATTAAAGAAAAAATATATCCACGAACTCCCTATATGTAGCAGATGCCGGCTGGCGTATGCATCCTTACTGTAGTGTGTATTGCTTATGTCAGATAACAAAATCGCAAATGAGACGGGAACATCACCCTAATGCTTGAAGACATCTGCCAATCACGCATGATACGTTATAAGGTGCAAAATGACCAAGACTGTACTGTATCAAGGTTAACTATACGACCGTATCTCGCAAATAAAAATTATGATTTGACAATACGTTCACTGTGAGTGCAAATGATAATTTTTCGCTAGCATGGGTTACAAAGTATTATTAAAGCAAGTTATTGCTGTGCATAATATTCACCCTATACATATCAATGAAGGTTTGTATTAAGTATGATTACATATGGAAAACAAATAGAAGCTCAGGTGATGAATAAACACGACTGTCAGCGAGCAATAAACACATTGCTTAAACTTACCGACATGATATCAAATACAAAGGTTATTTTATTACAGCGTAAGCCAACCCCGGAAACTGACTTTGGATTCTTTTAAGTGTGTCGCTTTTTTATGAGTCGGCCGACACAAGGAAGCCAACTTTGGTTCCTTTGGATTCTTTTAAATGTGTCAATTTCTTTATATTTTTTTAAAACAAAGTCGGCCGACATAGGGAAGCAATCATTGTTCCTTGTTACCTGTATTAAAGGGAGTTTTGAAAACAAATTGAAACAATGGAACAGTTCTGAAAGCGACACAATCCAGTGCGTCGTGCACGCATATCGATATAAGGCTGAACAGTAAATTAGTTTTCAATAGTTTCACCTAAATGTTCCTTTTCCATAGTTTATAGTGTTTTATTTTTCGACAACAAGAAGCATGTACTTAGTCTTGT
The DNA here is from genome assembly GCA_028554795.2 of Sinohyriopsis cumingii. Lineage (NCBI taxonomy): Eukaryota > Metazoa > Mollusca > Bivalvia > Unionida > Unionidae > Sinohyriopsis > Sinohyriopsis cumingii. The sequence goes on from CM068824.1 coordinate 55,596,048, forward strand.
GGAAATAAATGTACATCATTTCCGGTTGGCGTCCTCTATAAGTGGGAAATCGTAGCTAAGGGGAAGTAACAGCGTTGTATAATTCTATTTCGAGTAACTAAATTATTATTTCTTCTTTACACTTGATAATTTGTATTCTTTTTGTGCGAGTATAAATACTTTTAATCATGAAATGCAAATCTGATGTTAAAATAAAAATGGTTGAGTATGGCTGGTGACATTTCAATGTTTCAGTCATATCGTTACGATGTCTGCAGTGTGGCAGTTTATAGTGATGCCTAACGCAGGGGCATCGTGCTGCAGCCATGTAGCATGATGTACCACCCAGTCACATGATCCTGACACCAGGCCGACCGGTCCTTACACTAATTTCTTAATGCTGAGCGCCTAGCGAGGCAACTGTTAGGGGGCGCTTACCAGTTATTATGTATTTTTGAGAGAGTGACATATGTAAGGTGAAGTTGTTTGCATTTAAAACATGCACAATGGAGAGAATGTTGGCATACCTCTATGCTACATTAATGTAATGTGGATGATATTTCTTTGGATATTGTACTTTTGGGAATTGTACATTATCTAAGCACACTGCTAACTAAAATGACCGCTCCCTTGTGCTAAAAAATCAGCTTGAATTAGTCTAAAGTACACTATCCATAGCAGCTATTAAATTAGGGAAAATAAATTTTGCCAGACTAGACAATGCCAGCTTCTGAAAGTGCAATGAATGAATTACCAAATACATAAAATGTAAACAAAGTATTCGGCTCTTTTTTTATACAATTTACCTCTGAAGTTCAGGAAGTGAAAATGACCAAGTGGAGCTAGCACTTTTTTGAAAGGTGCACATCTGGAGTAAGGCTAAGCTGTATACTCTATAACCCATATTACACCCATCAATCATACATCAAAATAAGGAAATTAAAGGTTCTTTCAATTATACCTAAGATATACAAGGTTATTTTTAAATAGCCAGTATAACCAGTGAGGAAAGCCGGGGAAATTCTTTTTCTTTAAAATTATAACACCCCCCGCCCCATGCAAAATACGAAACTGTAGAGCGCCACCTTAGTACTATTTTTTAAGTCTTTGGTAAGACCCGGCTGGGGTTCGAACCCGCGACCTTAAACATCTGAGGTGGGCGCTTCAACCCACAAGGCCACCGAAACAGTCTGATTTTCATCAGATTTGGCCTATCTACGGAGTTAACATATCGGAACCGTGGTTAGCGATAATGGGGTTTTGTCAAACGACGACTCATCCATCCGTCCATCCATCCATCCATCCATCCATCCATCCATCTATCTACCCAGTAATTATATATAATATTTAAAAAAACATCGGTCAGCCTGAAAGTTGGCCGACTCACAGTGCTACTGGCAAGCAAGTGGCAAAATCCCCACCCTTTTTGCTAATGGTAGAATGATTTAGTACCAATTAGACACAATATGATTGTAAACCAATTAGACAAAAAAAGCAACGCTGAAGTATTTTCAAGAATATTTTTTGGCAGGAAAAGAATTGTTTCGCACCATTTCAGATGGTGGAGCTATGTTACAGAAAATGCAAAGAAGAAAACGTAGGTAAAAGTATATATATATATATATATATATATATATATATATATATATATATATATATATATATATATATATATACATATATATATATATATATATATATATATATATATATATATATATATATATATATATATATATATATATAGTTATTTATGTTAATGTCATTCATCAATACATATTGGGTGCCAGTGGATTGCATTCACATTTGTTTTCACGTGTTTTTCAGCGATCTCATTTTTATTTGTAATATATGATAGAAAAGTGCCAGTGACAAAGCTAATCCAGGACATCTACACATGCAGACCTTGTTAGACCTTACTGTTCTGTACATCAAGTAACCTCAGGGCCACTGCACAGACCGCCGTTAGGTCTGAGTTTTATCTTTAATTGCTATTAGTAAACGGAAGTGTCAAGAAATGATTTATGAGTATGTGTGATGAGCCAGCCGCAATTCAACATTAGATAACCATGTATATTTGGCACTTCTTACACGTCGATACGCACGTACATACACACATACATACATACATACATACATACATACATACATACATACATACATACATACATACATGGGGGCCCCGAGTGGCCGAATGGTCTAAAGTGCTCACCGTTTCGGATCACTGCCATCTCACCTCTGTCTGCGTGCATTCGAGTCCAAGGCTCGGCTAGCGTGGGTACGTGGGAATGCCTGCCAGTAGCTTCTTGTGGGTCGGTGGTTCTTCCCTGGGTTTTGCAGGGATCTTCCTCCACCAGTTATACTGGCCGCCATGTATAGCCTATATTGGGCTGAAAAATGGTGTTGAACCCTCGAACAATACATACATACATACATACATACATACATACATACATACATACATGCATGAATACATACATACATACATACATACATACATACATACGCATGCATGCATGCATACATACATACATACATACATACATACATACATACATACATACATACATACATACATACAGTCAAGTGTCGAAATTTAAATTGCAGCGAACTTTAAAGTTGAATGCATTGAGATTTAAAATCTTATCGCATTTAAGCCAGAAAAGTCTTTGTGAAGGGTCACTTCGATCTTTCTTCGTTCATCTCCCCCATGTCAGTATAAACTTCAAAGGGACAGAATTTCGACCCAGTGAAATTGACCGGGGTATATTAACACGGTCCTTAGAAAGTAAACATTGGAGCTACCAACCCTAACCGCTTGGTAGGAACCTATGTCCACATATCATTTTTTCAAATGGAAATTGTCAGACACTGTCGTTCACAGATTCCGAGCGGTCTAAACCTGATGAAAGGAATTATTTCTTTGGGAAAAATTAGGGACCGCTGCCTACGATTGGGCAGAATAAATTAGGGTGTACACTTTAGAGCAATCAGACTTTAAAGTGACGACCCTAGTCGAAATTCTTTAGTCTTAAAATTTTCTAGAAGAGGAAACTTAGTCTCTACTCCGGGGAGGCATAAAGAGATTAGTGCTTTCCTTGTGAAACAAGGAAGGGACCAGGTGGTCGTCGTGTAAAAAGAAAGACATGTTTAGTGCGAGGACGCACAAGTCCTGCAAGATAACAGCGATTAGGTACGCAATTTTAGTTTCGCATAATATTCTATTATTTGATTGTTTGTTTTATGCAAATGTGTTTGCTATGACTAGGTTTCCATATTATGTATCGTTTATTCAATTCATGGAAATGTGTTGATGCTAGAGTTGGTATGCAATTTATTTTATTCAATTTCACGGAAAGTGTTGATGCTAGAGTTATTATGCAAGTTATTTTATTCAATTTCACTGAAAGTGTTGTTGCTAGAATTGTTATGCAATTTATCTTTTAAATATACAGTTATTAGGTCATTGACAGGATCGATTGCATGCGACCCAAATGTTCACATGTGTAGGATTTCATATGGTTATATGAAATAACTTTCTTTGGTTGTTAGGACGATAGAGATCATCGTGAGTTGCCGATAATTACCGAATTATATCCGATTTTGTAATGTTTGGATAATCTTGTAGGTAAGGATTGTCTTGAGTTACATTTGTGAATTTCATGCAATAGTAATCGAACATGTAGTAGCATATGTAAAATAATACGGTAATATTTGGTATACGTTCACGTGGTAGTTTAAGACTGGCCGCTGGAAGCGAGGTCAATGTCCTACCGTACTAAGTCAGAATTTACGTGGTGTGTGGATAGCAACATGCTCTGAATAACGTAAGTGAATTGTATGTACCTCTAGAGAATGGGGTATACGGAATTATGGGGTGATTTTGTCCTTTAAGGAACATCTTTCTGAGAGAAAGATGAGACAGTCTGGAGACAGAAGTACGGGGCAAGAAAGAAGGACCAGGTCAGAATAAAAAGGATCAGGAAGTCCATGAAGGAGCAAAGCATAGAGCTTAGGAAGGATGAACTAGGGGACGATGTGATACGGTCCTTACTTCCTGTAAGCAAATCGGTCGTGGACATTACGCTCTTTCCACCTCACGTTATAATAATGAAATAAATCAAAATTAGACACACCTGTTAAATCATATTGATATAATCTAACTTGAATTAGAATTGCCATTATTAATTTGTTCTAATTAAGATTTGTTTTTTTTTTCTTGTCAATGAGGGCTCGTATTGTTTTATTTCTTCCCAGTATTATCGCTCAGTTCTCTGATGAAATTCCATTCTTCTTTCACTCCCGCCGGGCTATAATATCGAGGGAGGTCATCCTCTAGATAACGCCAGCCAAACTCAATAAACCACCACTCTTACTAAGAGGGCGACTTTACACACACACACACACACACACACACACACACACACACACACACACACACACACATGGGGCCCCGAGTGGCCGAGTGGTCTAAAGCGCTTTCCGTTACGGATCACTTCCATCTCACCTCTGTCTGAGTGGTGAGAAAGCTTGCCAGTAGCTTCGCATGGGTCAGTGGTTCTTTCCGGGGTTTTCCCGGGTTCTTCCACCACCATTAATACTGGCCGCCATGTATAGCCTATCGTGTGCTGAAAAATGGCGTTAAACCCAACAACATACCTACATACATACATACATACATACATACATACACACATACATACATATAGAAAATGGCAGATAGAGAGCCAGCTACCGAGCCAGACATGCAGTTGAGGTATAGGTGGGTTGGGGTGGGGGAAGACCGGGGGTGGGGGAGAGAGAGAGAGAGAGGTGGGGTAGGTTTGGGTGGCGGAAGAGCGGGGGTGGGAGCGAGAGACAGGTGGAGGCAGGTTTGGGTGGGGGAAAGTCGGGGTGGGGAAGAGAGAGAGAGACAGCCAACCAGCAAGATAGCTTATGGTAAATTATCTCCATGCAGAGAATGGATTTAAGACTGGCAGAATGTCTTCGACTATGTGTGTTTACTACGAACATTTAAAAGTGAGTTTCTGAACACATAGATTTTCGAATATTAAGTATTTTTATTATCGTGTCCTTTATTAAACATCTGACAATATGCGTTTGTTTGGAATCATATGACTATGGCTAAATATTAATGAACAAATCAACTGTGTTCTTTCTTCTTAGTAGTATAAGCATTTTTCTAACATAACACAGTTTCATATTTGAACAAAATGCTAAAACTTCAAGACACATGGATGTCTACACATAAATAATTTTACAAAAATTAACAGACGTTATTTGTCTAAGCCATCAGTTGAACCTTTAAGTCAGATCTAATAGGTCATGATCTGCCCTTCCACTGCCATTTTTTCAGGTTCTCTCGCAGCAAATTGTGTGTGTGTGTGTGTGATTTGGATTTTTAATGTAGCTTTTTAAAAAAAATCAGTCATATCGCCATGATGTCTGCAGTGTGGCAGTTTATAGCGATGTCTAGCACTGGGGCATCATGCCGCAGACATTTAGCATGATGTCCCACCCAGTCACATTATCCTCACACCAGGCCGACCAGTCCTAACACCAACCTCTTAAATGCGGAGCGCCTAGCGAGGCAACTGTTAGTACCATTTTCATAAGTCTTTGGTATGACTCAGCCGGGGTTCGAACCCACGACCTCTCGCATCCGAGGTGGACTATCTAACTACTATGCCACCTGAGCGGTGCAAAGTTTGTAAAAATAAACTGTACAAATAAATCACTATTAGACAGCGACATGCCCTAAGAGGACTCATTTCTCAGGTCTTACCATGTCTGATATATATACAGAAAAAGTGTGTCTTTGTGTGGACAAATAATATTAGAATATTATCATTCAGGTCAGAGGAGCGTTATTTCATTACCTACTGAGATTCAAACCCTGAGTCACTCTGCCTGGTGTATATTTATAACTATCTGAAGATAGCTCTGTTTGCCTCGTTATACCCCAGATGAATATGAACTTTGCATGAGAAGAGTTTATTAATGTATTGCCATGAAAGTATTTGCTGCGCTCGAATGCCGAAGCCGACGATTATGTTCCATCCTTCTGGGCGATTTGGTTTAAATCAAGAATGTATGACGGTTGGTGCACGCAGGCAAGACGATTGGTGCCGTAACCCGCTCACCCGGACTTGAATCTCACTAACCTGTATTATAACATTATTTCTGTATATATAATTTCACCTCATTTTATCGCACATTGTCTCGTAACATCCACACGAAAAAGCCAGACATAAATCAATCAAATTGTAAAAATATTCATTCAGGAGGGGAGTGATAGCGAGACTTTGAAGATGGCCACCATGGCAGCCGTATCGGACGTCAGATGGGCACAATTAACTTTATTCAGAACCATCTATACATTAGTAGAAGTCTTTCATTGAAAACTCCATGTTGATATGAACATTCATTCACTCTGGAGGAGTAGCGATAACAAGAGATTTCAGGATGGTTGTCCTGGCAGCCATGTTGGACATCAGATCGGCATATTTTCATTTAGGACCAAGTAAACATAAAATAGGAAGTCTTTAAGATTTATCTTATCTGCCCCCCCCCCCCCCCAAACCCTTTCCGGTTCTCTCATATCACTGTTAAATATGCAATCCTGACAAGTTGACACAGTGCATCAGACACTCTTTATTCCTAGACACTGATGCATTTGTAGTCAGGGAATTTCAAGTCCGCATTCACTTTTATCACTCAAGTTAACACCCATAAAAAGGAAATTGTGCTTGTAATGACCGTTTTTTTTCTTTCTAAACTGACTATGCAGCGTGTTTCTGAGCATGCAGTATACAGGTGAAGCAGGCGAGACATCATTCAAAATATTTCCTGTTGGTTTATTCTTAGCACATACTGTCAGATTTTGTATCCAGTTATAAGCGTGAAAGAAAGAGAAAACCCTTTCCTTTGGACCGATTATTGTGTCACGCAATATTTTACTCACGTCCTCTAAAAAGTACCAATGTCGTTCTTTTTCTTGCGTACAACCAGTACAAATCTATACTCTACGAACGCGCAGAAAGCCACCGACGAGTTAAGGTCACCTCTGCGTATTACTATGCTCACGCGTTACAAATGATGGGGAATTTCCGTCAGTACTGACACGTGCTGACAGTTCTAAGTTCGCCCGAACTGCTGCAGCTAAACATGATCACTGGAGTTTGTAAGTATTAGCTTTGCTAAAACAATTCCATCGTTTAGTTTCCTCCCGTGTCAAAACCCCTTCATCGATAGTGTAATTGAAAAAGGAGTTTGTTGCTGGAGAAGGACTTTGAGGAATATGTCAATTTATCGTGAAGTTTTAGCACTTGTTAAAACGGCACCATTTGCAAGGGACCGGCCATATGATACTCTAGACGGATTTGTTGCGATTTTCTTTGGAACCAGAATAATTTTGTTTATATTTCATATCAAGATAAACGATTTTTAAGCATATATAATGGATGTGATAGATTATTTTTGTAGGGGGTGGATAGGCTGTAAATCAGGTGTGTGTGTGTGTGTGTGTCATATCGGTACGATAACTGCAGTGTGGCAGTTAGTGATGTCTAGCATAAGGCATCATGCCGCAGACATGTAACATGTCCTACCCGGTCACATTATCCTGACACCTGGCCGCCCAGTCCTAACACCAACATCTTAATGCTGAACGCATGGTGAGGCAGCTATTAATTAATACCATTTTTATAAGTGTTTGGAATGGCTCGACCGGGGTTCGAACCCGCGACCTCCCGCATACGAGGTGGACGCTCTAACCACGATGCCACAGGAGCGGTAAATCAGAGCAAAAATATTTGTGGAAGCGATAAGAGAACCGGAATAATTCTTTTCTTAAAACTTCCATACCCCGACCCCCCCCCCTTGAAATTATTTTACATTAAATGGACCGATTTTAATATGATCCACGTTTAACGTAAAGTCTTTGATACAAAACAATGACATGCGTTTTCAAATATTAACGTGACACTTAAAGAAATTGTAAAACTAAGTAATAGAAGCTTAATACAAAGTGTACTAATGCGAGTGTATGAGATTTCAACTAAGTTGCAGCGTGTCACGAGGACAATTATCGGCGATTCAAATACGAAAGTGCGCTAGTTCTGCAGGTTGTAGATTTCTACTGTTGATATTCTGCCAACAGTTTATGTAAAGAATGGGGGACAAATCAATAACCTATTATATCTGTTGAGTACCTTAGCATTGGGATGGTCTAGCCAACACGGGTATAGCTGTTTGACGGTATTATTGGGAGGGGGGATATACTGTTTATCATTTTGAGCCATTGCTATTGACCACCAGGGCAATACTAACATTAAACATTGAAACCGGTGGGCTTGAAAGAGGGTGTAACCCACTGTTGCTTACGGTTCGGAGTGACCAGTGACGTAATTTTTTCTTCTTCACCAATTTATAATTTCTACATATGGCTAGAGCAGGCTTGACGCCCGTATCCGGTAGGTGAAAACGTTTAGTTTACTCAGGTGTTATCCTGCATCTTGCCTTACAAGAGTCGAATTTCGTCATCATACAATTTATCAAAACGAATATAGATTAAGCACAACCTACAGAATGAGCGCAGTTTCATTTCTGGTGTTTTTAGCTCCGCCTTCAGAGATGGTTTGATTTCTCATCCCACGAGCCTAGTTCGCGAATAATGTTGTTCAAGTTATGGCGAGAAGAACCCATGAAAATATTATCAAAAATTGTCTCACCCAATTACATTCCTTGAACCTGAAATGTCATGTATTTAAACTCGCTTAAAGGCGTCTTGTCGTTTTTAAACAAATTTGATAAATTTTGAACCCGTATATTTCACTTTTGAGACTATCTCGGTAAAAAGGAGTTAATATTTGAGAACACAATCAAAAATATTCATCTTGAACAAAGGGAGACTATTTTAGTGAAGATGATGATGATGGTTCTTATGTTACGTGTTTAGGCTCGAATAAACAGTAACACAAGAAAGAGTGAAAACAAGCTTTGAAAAATACAATAATTCATTTCCCTGGAAAAATTCTGTAAAAATGAAAAAATCTGAACTTACGGTTTTATAGAATCAAATCCAAAATAATCCAAGAATAAATTTTTTAAAGTCCTAATAACAAAATGTTATATTGATTTCAAGTTCGAATCCCGACGAAGAATCCAAGATGGAAGACGATGACGTATGGTGCAATCTGTAGTGCTGAATTATACAGTTCCTTGTAGAAACAAGAATTATCACTCCGGTTTTTGGAAATTTAAATAATTTTTTTATAAGAACTGTCTTTGATTAAGAATCTCACACGTATTTTCCAGACACACAAAAAATAAACAACAACAGAATTAATCCTTTTGAATCCAAGTAATTTGAAATAACTCCAAACAGCACAACATACAACTTCTAGTGTAAGAAAAAGCCCAGCTGCAACTGAGAATAATTCTCCAAAACATTAGGTTATATCGTATTCTAAACGTAAACAAGGGGTCACGTGATCATCTTGTAGAAGCTTATAGAAACAACGTACATGTTAAAGGTCACGTACACCCAGTGTGACCCTGACGAAAACCGATCATTTTACTCTTAAGAAATAAAAAATAAAAAATAAAAATTGTTTACATCTTAAGCACGAAGTTCCATCATGACCTCGACAACAACCAATCATTTCAAAATCGAGATAGAGCTTGTTTACCGGCTGCTACAAATTTTGAAACAAGGTCAGGATTTAGATCAACACCTGGTGTTTATAAAACAAACAGTCAAGGTCAAACTATTTTCTGAAAAAAGTATCATCTCTAGAGAATAAATTTACATTACAGTAGCATGTAATTAATTATTTTTTGAAACCGACAAGCAATTAAATTGAAATAAATATATATTAATTCAGATATAATTAAATCAAATATATATAACAATGGTAGCTAGGACAACAAAAATATATCTATCGTCGTTTAGCTGTTTGGCGTAGTGAAATTCAATTTATCTTTTTGTTGTATGTTTACTATTAGTGCAAAGCTGCAACCACATTTTTGTTGTTGTTGTTGTTGTTGTAGGGTTTAACGCCTTTTTTCAGCTCACGATAGGCTATACATGGCGGCCATTATTAATGGTGGAGGAAGAACCCGGGAAAACCCCAGAAAGAACCACCGACCCACAAGAAGCTACTGGTAAGCTTTCTCACATACCCACATTGGCTGAATCCAAGACTCGAACCCACGCAGACAGAGGTGAGATGGCAGTGATCCGTAACGGACAGCGCTTTAGACCACTCGACCACTCGCCCCCCCCCCCCCTTTTTTTGTACGAAGTTATAAGGTCAGTATACAAGTATCTTTATGCCGCATATTGAAGATCCAGTTTGGGCAAAAATCTTTGGGGTAGATTATGTAATATTTTTTCATTCATTTTTCTCTCTTTTGTCTGATCTCATCCATGGAAGACGTATACAGGATGGCAGTCGAACATCATATAAAAACCCTAAGGACCTTGATGCAGCGATAGTAACGTTTAAACTCGAAGCCTCGACCTCCCGCATCCAAGGCGGATTCTCTAACCACTTATGCCACTGAAGCATTCTCTTTTTACCGTATCAGAAAAGCTTCTCCATGTGTTAAACATTGTAGTAACGATCGCGTATAGCTTGGACATGAAAACTATCAGAAAGTGCCTCGAGGTAAATGGTTCGTTGCAAGAAATGCAATCCGATGTGTCTCCACCATTTAAGAGTGGGTGATATAAGTATGACCAATTCTAATTCACGCAATGACTAACTCGTCCGTAGCAACAATTCTGTATGAAGGGGTTCATCCGCCTTTAAGGAGGATTTGACAACATGATGCGTTTTATTGTTAGCATCATCCCATGATGCCTGCTACTTACTAAGGATTTTTGTGCTATGCTTAAAATCATTGCAAAACCAGATCGGCTATTTTGGTAACGCGGTCATCTTCGCTAGCCACGGTACCTATGTGATAACCCTATCTACACCTTGGCGGATTAAACAGATATATTGATACTTTATCCTAGCGACATCTGTTGGATTTGATAAGTTGCCTTCCTTTTTATGCAATGCCAGCTAACCAGTAGCGTGGTACATTGTACATAGGTCGAAAATGTTGGAAGCAATTGACCTAAAAATGGATACTTTGTAAGTGTAACATCGAAAGTATGACTACGTACCAGAGGCAAGCCATTACGGGTCTATTTGAGTGAAATGTACTTGTGCAGACACGGACCGGCAGTGGAAAACTGCTTATTTATCAGTCCATTTCAAGTTGTGTGCTCCCCTTGTCTCGATCATGTAGAAACAGTGTTCAAATTCGAACAACTTCATTTTGATTGGATGCGGTGGCTAAATCGATATGCCAAGGTGTAAATATGGTTAGCATATCGGAACCTTGGCTAGCGAAGGTGCGACGCAGCCTGCTCTTTCGTTACTTTTAATACAGATATGACTAGGTAATCAACAATATACTATATTGTCATTATTGTGAGAGATAAACAACTCCGTATGTCAAATGAGAATATTCGTCAAAGTCGGGTATTCAAACTACCTATTGTGGAGCGACTGAAGTACTGATAGTGAATCGGAAAATATGACAGTGTGTAGGGCAGGGGTCTCAAACACGCGTCCCGCCAAGTCGTATCCTGTGGCTCGCAAAATGATTGGCGTTACAAGGTGTCATGAGATAAAACGAAGGTGGTGCGGCCCATGGGCCATCGAAAATGTCCTCATATGGCCTTCGGGGTGGTTTGAGTTTGAGACCCCTGAGTGTAGGGCATATTGTAAAAAATAATGTTTTTTTTGCGATGTGACATTGGTGGCTCATTCGCATCAGCCAATGCCAAAAGACTTTTATGCCAAGCATCTAATTTCGATATATTGATAGACCGTTTAGAAGCGCTCTCTTCAAGTTTTCGGGAAGTTACTGTTTCCAATTTAGTCTGCCTTGTAAGTTGTAAACAAGAGCGGTGTATATATTTGTTGCGGGTACCTAAACTTATAGCCAGGATTGTGCTAATGAGTCGTTAAACCTATACAAACACAATTTTTAGCTTAGCTCTACTTTTTCAAAACCACGAGAGCTTATACAATGCATGTCGTCCGTTTTCCATTCGTTAGTAAATGTTTCTTATGGCTCATTTTCCTAACCTATACGTACTCTGGCCACATAACGCACTGACAACGATGAAAATTCACCGGTAACAATTTTCCAACGCACTGACAACGAAACAAAATGGAAACGAAAACGAAAGTGGTATAAAGGGTATGGGTATCATACGCTAATGAAGTCCGGATCGTTATGACGCTTTGACCACTTTTTCTTCAGACTTCATAAATATATGTAGAGTACATAGAGGATGTCACGGTAACACAATCGTGCACAATATTGAACACATGCGACCTCAGTGAAACTGGACGAAATAATACAGGCAAGGTTTACTTAAAAGAACGTGACATTTGTTACTTGGGGAACGTTTAGACATACATTCCAGTAATCGGCGTGATGTTATACATTTTTAACAAAAGCATGAGACTTTCTGGGTGAGTATACCTCTTATTGCACAGTTTAATAATAAGGCATTTCTGACCTTTGATTACTGGTCCGCTGACCTAGTGGTTTTTGCGTCCTCCTCGGATGCGAGAGATCGCGGTTCGAATCCTGGTCGAATCGTACCCAAGACTTCTAAAAATGGTACTAGCAGTTGCCTCGCTTGGCGATCAGCATTAAGCGGTTAGTGTTAGGACTGATCGGTCTGGTGTCAGGATAATGTGACTGGGTGGGAAATCATGCTACATGTCTGCAGCATGATGCCCCAGAGACTGACATCACTTTAAACTGCCACACTGCAGACATCGTAGCGGTATGACTGAAATTTTTGTTAAAGCTACGTTAAAAATCCAAATCACTCACTCACTGACCTTTGAGTTAAGTTGATGCAGGGTTTTATCAACTCCAGAGGAGCATTATTCACAAATAATCTTTCTTCTGGAGTTAATGAATCGTTGGAATTAACTAATTCCAAAAGTCAGTAATTGTGTCATTGTATGATAAGTACTTCATTTCCATTTAAATTGTATCGGAAATGCGCAGATACAGTTCTATAAGATATAGGGTTCATTTTAATTTGTTGTACAGGGTGTTTATATAAATTTTAATAATCAAAGTCATAAAAACTGATTGAATAAAAAGCCATTATTCCGAATGCTTTATGTTTTCTTGATAATTTAAAGCTTCCATACTCTTTCATTTAAAACGAAATTACGAACAGACGAAGGGAGGGAAAGGAAGCAGTACAAACAGACCGAGGAACATACAGACGGACAGAAAAGTCAACGATTAGTCATGGGTGATGTTATGGCGATGTTTGGTTAGTGTGACATGAATAGTCAAAGATGGGGCACATTAGCGTCTGCCATTTTAAAAATCAGCATATAGAGCTATATTTTATTTGGTAGATTTTAAAAACCATATCAGATTTTTTTCTTTTTTATTCAACATGGTGTTATATTCGATTAGATCATACTGAACGAAAATTTTCTTCCTATGGCCACGTTTTACAATATTTATTTTCTGGGTCACTTCGACTGTTCCCGTGTATAAAATTTGTTCATGTAAAAGAATGTTACTGTACAATAACAAATAATCGACAAGTAATGATGAATATTTCACATAAAATGCGAGCATCACTTGATCTGCAGATTTAAAAGAACATCGATATACACTGCGTGGTAATGGAATAGCAGCTATGAAACAAGTAATCTATGTCTGAAATCTGCAAGGATTCCAGAAAAATTAATATATTCATGAATCCTGTCAATTGTTAACGCTATACCTGTCAAATTGTGATCAGCTTTATAGCAAATCATCCAGTTGTTCATTTTTACAGAAATTGAAAGTAAAAATATTAATCTTCTAAAAAATCCGTGTGAATGTCACGTGTATGTGAATCAAACAGAAATCGTTCACATATCCTTTCCGGGGCATCCGTTGCAGTCATTATTGTCGTTCCGGTGCATTGAAAAATCGTTATCGCTGAGATTGAAGCCGGTGCATTATAATTGATCAGTGTAAAGTAAATAGATCATAAACCATAGCTGACACTTTTCACCATAAGATCTAGATGGTTCTTAAAGAAAATGTTGTCCTCGGATATTCAGTATGACCGAAATGGTGCCTTCTTGACAGTCTTGTTATCGCTACTCCACCTAACCTGACGATTTGATCCCAATGAAATATTTTATCAGTATGGTGTTTTTATGAAACACTTCATATTAAATTTAATACATACATACATACATACGTGCCTACCTTGATTAAACAAGACCGCCACGACTATTAGCTTCTCAGTCTTTAACGGTTTTTTATACAAGGATAGATGGTCGGTGCGACATGGCGTGTACACAAAAATAATTCACTTGACAGTGTGTTTGTCCCAGATGAAAATAGCGATGATCTGACCTTAAACATGGCTGCCACATTGGCCACCATGAAAGTAATTTGATCGCTGCTCCCCAGAACAAGTTGGCTTGAGAGAAAATAGTGCTGAATTGACCCCGAACGTGGGAGCCACGTCCGCAATTTTTAAGATCTTCATTCCTTCTAAAAGATCCTCGTATTGACATAGATTTTGAAAACAATATCTTTACTAAATTTCGTCCATTGCTGGTTCTAACTGAAAGCTGTTATTTAACCGAGCTAACGTTTAACAGCAATACCGTGATAGCGAACATAAAATTCATGCGCTACGTTTCCTAAAGAAATGTTCATATAGTTATGGGATTATCACTAAAATTTATCTTTGAAAATTTAGCTGGCCTTAAAAGTAAATAGTGCACGTCTGACATCACACACATGATTGCAAATGTTTCAGGAAGTACATTCATCTATCGTTGTGTATGTTTAATTTGTGTTGTGTGATTGTCCTTTGTCCATAATTGAGAATTGGAGTTTGGGTGGACGCTACATTAGTCATGTAGGGTAAACATGTTTACTTTTTGAGTTCTATATACAGCCTTTTTTGACCTTTGAAGATTCCAGAAATGCGTTTTGTTGACAGTTTGATGGAAATTTCCATTAACATGACCTTCATTCTGGTCCTCTGATTGTGACTTCGGTTTTTATTTCACTATTTTGGGATTATTGTCATTTCATTTAGAGACATTTTTGATTATATCAGTGTGATATATCAACACTTAGCACATCAACGCTAATTCAACCTATGGGTACATTAAAATTTTCAAGACTGGAATTCATTCGGAAATCCACTGTAATTCATTTAGAATACTCTATATATTTAGACTTGGGACTGAACTTTTACGACTATTTGCGATTTATTGCACTATACTGTATGTTGGTTTTAAATTTTCACTTTGTATTCCTGGGAAATAAACTATTTGATGAAAATTACGAAACTTGTTGGTTTTCGCTATTTTCTGTTTCTTAGTTTAAGATCATAGATTCGTATTACATTGTATTCATTTACTAAAATTGTTTTAGTTCTTTATATCGTGATCCAGCATATTCCCGTGCCAGTTTTCAAAAAATCGTTATAGAAAACATTATTTACAACAACAACAACAACAACAACAAAAACATCAGAAAGAAAGAAACTATACTCGGTATCCTTTATTTCAGACTCGTATTACTCCTCTCGTTTATTTCATACTCGTATTACTCCTATCATTTATTTCATACTCGTATTCCTCCTATCCTTTATTTCATACTCGTATTACTCCTCTCATTTATTTCATACTCGTATTCCTGCTATCCTCATATTCACCCTCTTCCTATCCGTAAATTGTGACTTTATTAATAACTCAATCCGTGCAAGAATATGCAAACAGATGGAGCGACAGTTCCATTCTGGGATTATTGTTTTACCTTTATCTTATATTGACATTTATATCGAATGGCAGACCATCATCAAAATAATGGTTCTCCATTTTTGCTGAATCAAATTTTCATCACGATTAAAAATATTCATATTTTCGATGTAGCCTTCGCTACAGTATTTTATATCTGCGGTCTGGATTTAAGCTTGATTTAAAAACAAAACAGACCCCAAAAAAACAGAATTTTAAGTGATTTTCCGATAAAGTAGTGAGCAAAAGCTGTTGTTTATATGTGCGCATGTACCCATCAAAAAGGGTGGGGAAAAACTGAAGAAATAGGACAGTGATATTTTGAATGAAAACTACCCTCCCCCACACACACACGTCCCCCCCCCCCCGACACGTACTTAGTTGACTACGCCTCACTTGGAGAATCATCAATGCTGAAAAAGTTTGATGTAATGACGCTCAGTGTCAAATTATGTTAACTGCATTGTTTTAGTTCATTTTTTGGCCCTATTAAAATAACACATTTCTTTTTTTTCTGTTTTCGATAATGGTCATAGGCTTATATTATGGTGGATTGGCACCTTATTTATACACCTACAAATCCTTGCTGAATGGTTTTTACTCGGCCACAAATGGTCAAACATGTTAGCCAGAAGAAAATTCAAATGATGACAGACAAATCAGACAAAGACGCAAACGGATGACATGCAAGGGATGTCTCGAATTCATGATTTATCCATGCCACGCCAAAACATGTCCAGATCTGAAGAAAAATTCATTTTTTTAAATAATTTTTTATAAACCCGTCTCACCTTTTAGTCCCACCCACCCCTAATTTTAGCCCTCTGGCTACGTCCGAAAGGCAAGGATGGACCTGGGGCCTCTGGCTAAGTCCCAGAAGCAATGCTGGACCTTGAGCCAATATTAGTTGCATGTATGCATTTGTCTTCTCATGGATGTAAACTACGTATATGGCTGCGGGGGTGGGGTGGTATCCCAAACTGCAATCCAATGCTATAGGTCCCTAGGGTGAGCAATTCACCCTATCTCGCCCCACCCCCCATCCTACCCAACGTGAGGGAGAAATATCTGTCACGCATAATAATGAAGCTATTAAGTGCCGTACAATTAGGCATTTGATTCCAATCTCAGAGGCTACACCTCTAAGGTGCTTCAAGTACCAGAGACTACTTCTCTAAGGTGAGTGGACCGCTCCGATGGCCTAGTGGTTAGAGCGTCCGCCTCGGATGCGGGAGGTCGTGGGTTCTATCCCCCGCCGAGTCATACCAAAGACTTACTGGCGTTCAGCATTAAGAGGTTAGTGTTAGGACTGGTTGGCCTGGTGTCAGGATAATGTGACTATGTGGGACATCATGCTACATGTCTGCGACATGATGTCCCAGTGCTAGGCATCACTATAAACTGCCACACTGCAGACATAGTAGCGATAAGACTGAAAAATTGTTAAAGCTTCGTTAAACATCCAAATCTCTCTCTCTCTCTCTCAGGTGGGTAATCGCCACGAGAGTATATGTTGGTCACAGATTTGGGCAACGGTTCACCTTTCAATATGCACCCAAGGTTATTAAGTGATTATCTTAATCGTTTCGAAAATTGTATGGTTATGGTGTGCACCTTATGTGCTAATAATGTTTATTCTTGTAATATATAGGTCATATATTGTTTATGAACATTAATTTATCTTTCCATGCCCTACATACGAAAAATTTGCTTATAGTATGTTGATCTAAGTAGTTTCAGTATGACCAGGCCCGGCCCTGATGTGAGGGGCACAAGGCAGCAAACAATGAGAGCGGGGCCCCAAGCAAACAAAACTGCATTGCGAGTTAGCGCGGGGCTCAAGGCGGTTGCCTCGTTCACCTTGCCCTAGTATAACCTTTGGAGTATCTCCTCTTAGCGGCGCCCGAAGCGACGGATTACAATTTCCAAGTGTTTCAGAACACTATTAATGATCACAGTTTTTAAATTTCTGTATTTAACTATGTTGGAGGAGTTTGGTGACATCGCGTACGTTGTGCGCATGGATGGAAAGTACCATAATATTACCACATTTCTGAGATAGAACGGGAAATGAAGGTGATCGATCCCTCCATCCGTTCGTCCGTCCATCCCTTAAATCTCTTGTCAATTTTTATAGTTACAGTTTTAGAACTTCAGTGGGCATTGTATAGCAATGATTGTGGCGACGTTCCGTTATATATATATATATATATACACACACACACACACACACACACACACACACACGCACACATACATTACTGAACAGAATTCATGCATATTGTTATGCCGGTTCATCTGAATTATTTCATCGCGTTAGTTTTAACATGTTTACAGCATGGCATTTCTCGTTGGGTGCACCATGGTAACATGCGTTTTATCCCAATAAAGTGTGCTATTTTAAGCAATTATGAATGCCCGCATTTGTAATACGTAATTGTTACACTTAAATAGCCCAATGTTCATTCACAAATAAGCAGACTTGTTTCGGCAGGCGTAATTTGAACGTTTATTCATGTGGAGCACATGTTGTGTATTTCCGCTATCATGTTGTCCACGGATGCTCTAAGACACGTATTTTTTGACTTGTTGCACTTTTTATCAAACGGTTTGTCTGATTACATCTTAAGTGTATAATGTATTGTACATATAGCATTTTATTTGTGTGGACATCTGCAGGATTATTTTTATAACGTGTATTTTATGTTATGGAGTACTCGTGTTTGCACTTTGACCTCAATCTCAACATAGACTGTATGATGCTTGATTTTGATTGGACAATAATTCTTTGTTGTCCGATCATCGCAGATGCTAAATTCTGATTGGTGAATAGTAAATGGTACAACGGGATGTCAGCGTTCACGACCTTTGTCACTCTGCAGTCTTTGTCAATGGCGCGCATTTCGAATTATACTATTTCGATCCCAGTAGCTCATCCAAGCTCGATGTTAGATGTGGTTATAGTAAAATTGCTAAACTTAAGTAACTAATTTCTATGTACAAAATAACACAAGCAGAGCTGTTATTTTGTGAGTTTTGCAAAGATATTTGTTTTGGACTCCTTTCTTTGGGGGGGTTGGGGGTTGAATAGCCTAAACCTGCACCGAACAACTTATGATCAGTGTGCCTGTAGTATTGATAATTTATTCCTTGTATAGACTACACACCTTTTGTAAAATTCAAAGAACAGAACTTTGTATTCTGCTTGGGAACAAACAGTTCAACCAAGATGACTAATCGTAGAACCAATGGACCAGACGTATTTGGTGCCACCCAAACCACAAAACTGTGAACCATAATTTTACAACGAAAGAATTCGGTTTACCTGCACCCAGACCAGAAACTGTGAGCAAGTTGTTGTTTTGAGTTTAATGCCATTTCTCACCGTAAGATACACTATACACGGCGAGCAGCTAGTATAACTGGTAGAGGATGACCCACGGGAAGCTACTGGCAAGCTTTCTCACATACCCACGTCAGCCAAGCCCGTGACTCAAACCCACGTGGAATGAGGTGAGACGGCAGTGATCGGCAAAGACGAATTCATTAGACCACCACGTGGGGCCCCTCTGTGACAAGTACCTTAAGCACCAATGATTATGGTGCACCAGCAATAATAAACCTTGAACCCAGACTATGTTCCTTTCTTTATCACCACCCCCACAGATCAATAAAGAATAAAGGAAAACATGATACTGAACACCAATAGCTTGCATCACTCAGCACTTACCGTATTAACCCTGTTTATAAAAAAATATTAAGATATGCATGAGTATTTTAGTCTTGATTGCTAGTTGGTTGCTTGACACAATGAAACCTCGTGCTCTTGCATGCTGCAGCTGTGTACATCTGTAAGTCTTTAGAAGTACTTGCAGATAGTTGTTGCTGTTGTTGCTATAGGGTTTAACGCCATTTTCAGCACACGATAGACTATACATTGCGGCCAGTATTACTGGTGGAGGAAGAACCCTGGAAAATCCCGGGAAGAACCACCGACCCACGAGAAGCTACTGGCAAGCTTTCTCACATACCAACGTTAGCCGAGCCTAGATTCGAACCCACGCAGACAGCGGTGAGATGGTAGTGATCTGGAACGGTGAGAGCTTTAGACCACTTGCAGTTAGAATAGCATATGTAGTTTTTTGCTATTTGCAGTTAGCCATAGCTGTGTGTGTGTGTGTGTGTGTTTGGTTTTTTTAACGTAGGTTTAACAAATTTTCAGTCATCGCTACGATGTCTGCAGTGTGTCAGTTTATAGCCATGTCTGGGACTGAGGCATCAAGCCACAGACATGTAGCATGATGTCCCATCCAGTCACATTATACTGACACCAGGCCGGCCAGTCCTAACACTAACCTGTTAATGATGAGCGCCAAGCTGTTAGTACCATTTTTGTAAGTCTTTGGTATGACTCGGTCGAGGGTCGAACCCACGACATCCCGCAGCTTTTTTTGTTACCAAGCATTATGACCAAAACCCTGTGCTACTAACTTATGCCGCTTGTACTAACAATGTTTTTGATCATGCAGTCCAAACTTTAGCATGTCCCTTCAGACGTTGAGAAAGGCCCGGGGCCTGGTTATATTGAAATTTATAATTTACTAAAACATTTAAAAGACAATTAAGTGCATAATGAAGTATATTTACTATTTTCAGATTTGTTTTTATTATTATTTTAAAACATGCCTTTCGAGGCCCATTAGGGGTGGACGCCCGTTTAATACCCCCCTTATCCCTTCTGATTTGGCCTGTAAATTAGCACGCCACCATTTTTCAATACTTCATGTGACTCGATTTGTTTGGCTCACCTGCTCTGTCATTAAATAATGTTACCTGCATGTGATGCCTCTGCTCCTTAAATGCATCGTTAGAATAAGAGCGCACCCTTGGGATAAGATTGTATATTCTCAAGTGAACCAAAAGCTAGTGACAAGACCGATCCTTACTGGATCTGTTGCACGTGCAAGTGGGGCGATGTGACAACACATACGTGATTTACTGTCCCGAATTCCACATCAGGATATGACATGAAATTTATAGCGCAAATGCCAGGTGCACACAATGAAAAACAAATGTAAAAAATAAACAGAAGACAGTTAATACAAATCTTTATACATACAAAGATGCATACATACATTATTATCCCAGTCATCCCAATATTTTAAAATTTATATAAAACCCTCTCCAAAATATTTTTAACATTCGTATAATTTTGTGGGAGAAGCGCATGCCAATTTTATTTACGACTCTATTTTGGACGTCACACATCATTACGAATGTAATTCATACAGTGTATTGTTGTGTTCCTGGTAATACATATGTTCAATTTATTATTTCAAAGAATTAATGTATTTAATATTACCTAATGTGTGCAGTGGCGTCACTGGAGTGTGTGGGTACGGACCACACTGGGCGACACCATCAGAGGGGTTGGCACCAAAATGACATTATTAAGGATTCTGTATGGTCTGTTGCGGAAGAAGGACCATGGGGTGACACCATGAGTTACTGCACTGGGTGACACCAACCCTAGTTACCCCACTGTGTATGTGTGTGTGTGCTTAAAATGCGCTGCTTAATCGACAATACAATTATGTCTTTATAGGTACAAATGCCCTAATTAAAAATCCATTTAATTTTTAACAAAATATGTTAGGAATGCCTGGTACATACATACATGAGGGTGGCAGTTATAATAATAACAATAATACCAAAATTATTATTATTATTATTATTATAGGTTAATTGAACGTCCTAGGATGGGAATTTAAAAAAGTTAAATAGAAATAATACAAAACTGGAATGAGTGAGTTTAAAAGAAAGTTTCAATATAAAAATGCAACAACAAAAAATTAAATACATTTTGGGATGCCGCCACGAATTTCTAACTCTTGTTTGGCAAGATTTACACACAGAAAGAAAGACAAATGTGGGTGTTCATATATAAGATGGTCCCTTAGCAACGGACTCTGTGTTTTGTACATGCCTCAAATGTATCTGTCCGATGTTCTGAAGGTTCCTATGTCTGAAAGTATTTATGTACAAGAGTCCTAGCAGCTAAAGTAACATATGAAATGGTCACGCACTTTCAAGGGCCCCGCGCTAAATGCTTTCAAGCTATCAATTACCTACATGTAAATAATACTATTACTGAAATGTCAGACATATTTGTCGTATTATCTGTTTGTATAGTGAATGAAAAAATACAATTACTTTACTATGCAAGTAAACAAATTGATGTGTTTTAATATTTGTGTTTTCTTATTTAGTGCCCCTTTATATCATATGCTACTGGCCCCAACTAGTTTAATCAGACACTGAGATGCTCTCTATATTACGAACATTTTAGCCCCAAGTTCCATGTTCCGATGGTTCTCAAGTTCGAAGAATACAGAATCAATAGTTCGAAAGACTCTCTGACCTTAAGGTTCTTCACTTGATATATAAAAGTTGAAATGCTCACAAGTCGGAAGTTTCGTTAGTCCAGAGGATTTCATCTTCGCTAGCTAAGGTTCCGATATTAACCCTAGACATCCGTAGATAGATTGAACATATCAGAACCTTGGCTATCGAAAATTAGAGCATTGGCGCCCGCAGCTTAGGTCAAGGGGGGTCACGTGTCCTCCCCACGGAAATCATACTGCAAATATATATATATATATATATATATATATATATATATATATATTCCGACAAGTTTAAGCATGCAGATGAAGATGAAAATATGTCACAAGGTCCTGTTCAAAACGCTTAGTAAATATTAGCTTTAGTTCAGACTGCTTACGCACGGAACTGCGCAACTAACTTTCCCGGCCGTGACTCACTCCCCCCCCCCCCCCCGCAAAAATTACTGCGGGCGCCCGTAGATGAGAGGCTTTTGACAGAGGGCTCAGTGGTCCGTAGATTCATTAGTCCGAACAATTTTATAAATAGTTCACATGTCCGAAGGTTCTTTGGTCTTAAAGTATTTGAAAACGGGTTAATTTGTTCGAACAGTCAATATCTAGAATATTTAACCATTCTTTGAAAACCACTGAATATTCGGACAAAATACCTCGCACAACAGAGCCTTAGGGCCATTGAACATTTCCTTCGGACTAACGCATCCTCAAACTACTGAACCTTAGGGCAGTTTAACTTTCGGACTATCGAAATACCGACGATGATTATCTCGTATATAATATTTTGGGGGTAGTCTTGAACGATTTTGTTTTACTCACTTATAATGGTTACATTTTTGGAGTTTAGGTTGGAAGGGTATGTATTGTATTAAGGGAATAATAATAATAATAATAATAATAAAAATAATATTTTGTATTAAAAAGAGCAGAAATAGTAGCCACTACTTACTCCTGCGAAAAATGGAGATAACTTTCCCCCCACTTTTTCTGGATTTTACCATTTCTTTTTGTTGCCTTTTGATTGCTGGGGTGGGGGGATACTATCTCGTCAGTATGAAAATATATATTTTCGTATTTATTTAGTGACAAAGGTCTGATGCAATACACGTTACCTATACGTGATCAAGGCTTGTTTTCTCAGATATAACGTAAGGCCTTTCGTACTACACAGCGTTACCTGATGATAATATTCTCATCACCGTAACACGTGCTCAATATACACACAGCACACGGTGTTCACATGATCAGATGAATTTGATTGGTTACGATGATCGTAACCTCTTGTTTGATAGGCGCAACCGTCCCCGCCTTCATGGCCAAGTTTGTTGTGATTCGAACACACCCTTGTGTGAAACAATATACTGACCAATTTTCAGGTTCATTTAAAAAAACACAGGCAAGATGCAAGTTTGCAACGGTATCTACCCGCCATCACCGCCAGAAACACCGCCTTCAATGGTGCAGGTAAGTTTAAAATTGTTTTATCTCATTTTCTTGACTTTCTTCTCATTTCACTCTTAGACAGCGTATCGAGTTCGACGGCCAAACGTAAGCCAGAGAAGAAGCATGAAACATCGTGAACATTTTGCTCGCTTTTCTTCTTTGAGTTTCTAGAACCAATATCTTTATTCATGAAATGAAATTTTTTTATGCTAGAATTGATGACTTGATAATTAGTTTTTTTTTATTATTATTATTTAACTATTATCATCACCGGTTTGTAGCTAGAGTTTAAAACGTAGTTGGGGAAATAATGGCTATATTTTAAGGCCGTTTTAACAAGTTTCATTATTTATAATACGCAAAATATCAATATTAAATATTATTTTAAAACCTTTTTTATTCTGGTTTACGTTATCCGCGTCAACGTCTAACAAATGATAAGAAACTAGGTCCTTGCTATGTTCATGATAATAGCACGATGTAAACGAATGATCTCCCTTTGACCATGACCTCATTTGCATATGTTTAATAACAAACCTTTACATTAACATTTTTGAAAATTATTTTTGTATTGGTGCTAGCTTGCACGCCTGCCTACACATGCACTGCGTTATTATGCTATTATTTACATGTGGTATAGAAGGTAAACATTCTATCCAATTTCCTGTGTGTTTTGATCATGCACTTCTCGTGTGAGAAGAAGGCTGTGCACACGTCACTCAACATGCTCTTAGGTCGTGATAGATATTGACACACTGTTGAATCGCTTTCCGTCATTCGTCTTGCCGCTTTTGTCACGCAGATGGTTTATTAAGAGCAATGTTTTCCAGATACGGCACATTACAACTGTTTTATGAATTAAAATATATATTTATAAAATGTATTGCACAAGAGGTACACAAATATTTGGAGTAAAAAAATAATTTTTAAAAATTGCACATGACACAAGGGGACTAGTCCTATTGTAATAACTATTCTTTAAAAAATAACGTTTAACATTTTTAAAATAAATTCCATATTTAGGTTGTTATTTTTTTTTAAATACGTAGAGCCATTACTGTCTGCCTTTTAGAATCTTGTTCCATTGGCACACATTTTTTGGAGTGATGACGAAGATTAAAAAACCAAGTTGAAAGGTTGCGAGACGAACAAAAGTTGTTCTCCAGTTTATTTTCTGACATATCTGGTGATAGTCCGTCACCAGTCATGTCGGACAAAAAAGGGGGAGAACACCTTGTCGCCACCAGTCGCACCAAGAAAAAAAAAGGCGGACATCAATTTGTTGGTCAAACTGTTGCTATGACTGTCCCGATATAGTGCAAGGACATCCTCGATGTTCATTTGGGTAGATAAAGGGGAGTGGAATAAATAAAGGAAAAACGAATTGCCCCATTTTCAATTAAGTAAACATCAGTAAAATAAATTGGATTGCATAATGTTTAGCTCCAGCAATCCGTTCAGTTACTGTTTTTAAGCAGACAGTACTGGCCATTAGGCCAAGTACTGCTTTGCAGTACAAGCGTTGGGATTGAGAAATGCACTTGCTGGAAACGGTCCCACTAACACTATTATGTGAAATATTACAATAAACTGCAAGTCATGTTAGTTAGTGCTGATGAAATTGTTTAAAATGTTTTCCAAGGTGACTGTTGTGTGTGTGTGTATATATATATATATATATATATATATATATGAATTAACAATACATGTATTAAACTTCGAATTTGTATCAGGCAATGTGGGCAAGAGTATTTACAAGCAAATTAGAAACAGACATTTTGTTCAAAAATAAAAAGCCTGTAGAGCAGAAATTAACTGCTAGAGAACTAATATGTAAATAAAAAATATTTGATTTTTTCAGGGATATAGCATGCATCAAGAAGATTCGAACTCGACAATTATTGACGAGAAGATTGAGCAGGAGGCAGTGGAAACATTACTCTCCATCAGCAAAACTCCCCCAAGACCGAGCTATGAGGCCTCGAATGATTCCTTTATGTCCACAGAATGTGGTCCAGCATATTTACCTGGAGGCTCACCACAAACATTGAACAGCATCGTGAATCAAGAGAGCATGGATAAGGATAAATTTGAGTCCAGAATGAAGTTTCTTGCAGAAAGTCGAGTTAATAGAAGATCAAAATTGGCTCAGGTTAGTTGGTGGTGTGGTGTATTAAATTAATTCGTAATATCAGACATGTACATTATGGTTCCATATGTAAATTATAATAAGGTTTTTTGTTGTTTTTTTTAAAACTCATCACCTCTTTTGGAACAATACATTCCGAGCAGAGCTGTAAGAATATGACAGTCGACAAATTTGGAGGTAAAGCATTCACTTTGGTAAATAGGGAACGTCACCATTAGTCCTACAATGCAAGACGCTTCCCTGATATTTTTATTTTTTAGGTTGCTTTAGTACTGCCTAAATAATGACATGTAGTGTGCTAGTTTTTAGACTAACATCAGAATGATAAGCCAAATTTTCAGGAATATTGTTCACACTTGGCAGCCCATATCAATACTTTTCTACAAACTATAGTAGTATAGCTTTAGTTGGACTTAACTTACTTTGTCTTTTATTATACAGTAAAACCTGTCTTGTGAGACCACTGCTATGAAAGGTCACCTGTCTTGAGAGACCAGGTTTTCCATGTACAGAGTTAATGATTAGACACCACTCCCTCATTAACTTGTGAACCCACTTATAATCTAATATGTTTGGGAATAAATAAGAATTTAAGTGACGCTCTGCATGCTTTGCACTGTGTAAGTGCTGTATATTATAGTTCAGCCGAGTCTCCCAGGTAAACTCAAACGGCCCCAAATTATGAAGTCTGTATTTACATTTATTTAATTTTGTGTTGGAGAAATCAGAAAATACGCACATGCAAAATAATAACAACTCAATCACAGTACTTTACAACAGTTTAATAATTGTCGGGTCACTGAATGTTTTTTTTAACATGCCTATGTCGTAGGACACAGACAAAATTATTGTTTCATGTCGAAAGTTTTATAGCCATTATAGTAGTCAACAATAAGACCTAAAAACTGTAAAGTTTAGACATTGGCCCTCAGATAAGCCAACTCCCTTCTTCCAGGCCTTTATATTTCCCTAAATTATTTGGCTTATACATGAGTATATACGGTACCATGTTTCACAGTGTTACATTATCCATGAAAAAAGTTGTAGCAGATATATTTGTCTGATTGAAATTTACAATTTGCCTTGACAAACCAACTTTTAATCTTTTAAACTGTTAATGATTCTCCCAAAACTAGATCCCTTGTTACTGGAAGCTATAAAAAAAATATTCCCCAAGTCACTCTTCGTAAACATTGGCAACCTTTCCATTCTCTTTATTGTACATCTTTTTAGAGTTTATGTTCATTTTGCTTTCATCCTGCCTTTGAAGTACAGTCTAAAGACACAAAAACTGTTCAAGTTTTCTGATCTTGTTGTTTTTGACAAAAGTGTTTTTTTATATATATATTGCATATAGTTCCATTTGATAGAAAATCACAAAAACAAATAAAACATGTCATAGTGATCTTTTTGGATTAAAGTTAGAAATCTTGCGGAAGCAAAGCAGGTAAGGCATATTAAACAGGATTCTTAAATTAAACTTTTAATAACCTTTATTAAAATGAAACTTTATTGTGTAGTATTTGCAGTAGAGCAGGTTATGAATTCACCTTGTTGCTATAAACAGAATTTATCTATGTGCTCAGCCATATTACCAATGGACAAACAACACAAAACTGGAAGGTACACATTGTGACCCTATACCTTGTATTCTGTGAACTATTTTGCCCCACCCATATCGGTGCATACAAAAAAAACTACAAGGTAATTTCACATTGAGAATATCGTCTTCATTTAGCTTATTGAAACATGGCCACCATGTTGCAGTGTTTGTAGGGTTTAAGACACGTCCCACATCTATTTTCAGTCATGAGGTCATTATGCATGACATAACATAAGCCTAATTCATAACCTGCCATAATCTATTATTGCCTCCATTTCTCTTATTATTATTATTATTATTATAATAAGAAAAAGATGCCTTTACAATATCTACATTAAGAATTAATCTGGGGGGCAGATTTTGATGTAGTTCAGAATGATTGTTTAAGATACTGTCCACGTGTGGCTAAATTAAATCATGAAGCCATTGCGCGTGAACTAACACCCGCCTAATTCCAAACCAGCCCTGTGCTATTTTTACCACTATTTCTATTGTTGTTATTATAAGAAAAATATTCCTTTCCATTAAAAATATATCAACAGTGCAGATTTTAATGCGTACAGATACACATTTACAGATGATATGTTTATAATGTGGAGTTTTCTTGTTTCAGTAGTTCAGCCTGGTAGAATTTTGGTATCCTTGTAATTCATTATTCACCCTTTTTTTACAGCTCCTTCTTGAAGGAACTTTAGAGAATGAACCCATTATTAAACCACGAAGTCAGGCTGTTTCTGTCATTGTTCCCAACACTGCAGTCAGGAGGCCATTAATTGCTAATCAGAGGGAGGCAACTTCAACAGCTTCAACCCATACCATTTCATCAAGTATTTCATCCCAGGCAGTTTCTTTTAATAGTCCTATCCAGTCTGAAGTAACTGTTCAGACGGAGCCATGTCAGCCTACTGCCAGTATTAATTCAGAAATATTAGGAATTAAACCACTAACAGGAGCACCATCAGCGAACACCAGTGTAGTGCAGTACCCAGTAATGGTGACAAACATTTCATCAAATGTCTTGCAGTTGCCAACAACAACATCTGTTGTGCAAGTATTTGTTGTAAATCAAAACACATCAAGTTATCCATTTGTGCCCATAAATCAGAATTTTACAGGTCATAACGTGTCTGACAGACTGTGTCACATTGCCCCAGCTCCAGCACCATCATTCCAGAATTCTAGGATAAATACAGAGAGCCAGTCCAATTTTGATTCATCTAGGAGACGAAATCATGTGTGCCCATACAAAGATTGTGGAAAGACATATTTCAAAAGTTCTCATCTAAAGGCACATTACAGAACACATACAGGTATTTTATTTATTTTTTAAATTTGTATGATCACTGGAAATGTTTATACTTCAAATTGGCCTAGTTGTCATTTGAATATGAAATGGATTTTATCTTGGAGCACTAAAAGAAGTGGATAGTATGTACAGTAAAAGAACTGAATGATTAGTTTCTTATTCTTGGTAAAGTCATTTTTGAATAGGTATGGATATATTTATAAATTATGTATTTTTATAGCTGCTACAACAGCCAGTGTCCACCTACATAAAAAGGCCATCAGTAAATGACAACAGTATCCATAAATCCTCTTTATACATAATACAGATGTGCTTCAAAACCACATGCTCATAAAGACCACTTGTAAATGATAGGTTCAGGTGTATTTATGATTTTATAACATGGCAGTCAATACTGTCATTTTTGTATATATTTGCTATTAATAAAAAAATACTCCAAATGTTGATTTGTGATGCTTGCAAAAGAAAAAGTTGCTTTCCTTCTAATAATTTTAGCACTAGTTTCCATGTAAGGGAGGAAACTCCTAGTATAGCATGTAAACAAGGAGAGACTGCTGTTGATGTAACAAAATTAGTGAAATATTGCCAACCATAACATGTATTTTTGTTATCTTAAAAAAAGTCTTTGTTGACTACATGCTTTATATAACAATAAATTATTCATATTTTCACATCATCTCCATCTTTTCCAGGAGAAAAGCCATTTGTCTGTGATTGGGAAGATTGCGACAGAAAGTTTGCTCGATCGGATGAGCTATCCCGTCATAAGCGTACACATACAGGAGAAAAGAACTTTGTCTGTCCCTTATGTGAACGTCGATTCATTAGGAGTGACCACTTGGCTAAACACATCAGACGACACAACAATCCAAGTCCCAAGAGTCCTGTGTTAGATAAAAACATTGCAAGAAATATCAAAATGTTGGACTTTGTTAATGAAAATACTTGGGCCACAGAATTGTCAAAAGATTTGCCAATGGCAGTTGCTGATTAATTCATTCATGTTGGAATGGTGTTTAATTTAATTGTGGTCTTGCCTTGCAGTATATGCTCAACAGATAGTTTGTCTTTTAGGACGATTTTAGTAAATGGAATCCAACCGTGATAAATTGCGTCAAACCTTGGACATGAAAAGATATATGTATTGTTAGGAGAGCTGCAATATTTTATTCATAAATGCCTTTCTTCATTGAAATGCCTTGTTGGCTGAGTGGTTAGAATGTTCAACCCATAACTGAAAGGGTGCAAGTTTGAATCCTTTGACTAGCTCAGCTCTGGTCATCAACTGTGGCATGTCATTGGGCAGTGCACTTTTCTTTAATTGCCTATGCACTAAATAACCTTTTATGTGGCTGTGCAGTGAAACACCAAAGACTTTTTAGTACAAATCTTAGTAAATTGAGGTGAACTTTTTAATTTCAGTTTTTAAAAGAGCACAGTTGAGAATAAATTTGCACACTGGTATGATGAATCACGACGACTGTTTGAGTAATTTGTCTGACACTCTTAGATGCATACAATTTAGCAGTATTTCTTTGTTTTCATAAAACAATTGTACTAATTTTTTGACATCTATTGCATGTTTGACGCATAGTTCAATAATATCGAGCTTGTAAATGGTTTATTAAACGTAAAGCATTTTTTTGATATGTAAATTTAGTTTATTTTCTATTATTCCATTATGACATCGGCAAAGCTCTTATAATTCAAAGCTGCATCATTTTTCAGTTTGGTAGAATCTGCTGAATTTGTTAAATATTTTCATGTTGTACCAACTGTATTCAGCTTGGTGGATGGTAAATGTTTCTAAATTAGCAAAATGTTTTCCAATTTTCAAGAAGGGTTGTAAGGTCTGCTGCAGAACTAAAAATTTACAGAAGAAATTCCCCTTTCATTTAAGAAATAGTTTTTATCTTAATAAACACAAGTTCAGTGGTAAAATGTACATTTATAGGCTTTTTTTCCCCATTGGAATCGTTTGCAGACAGATTAGGATTTATTTCATGTTGAATTTCTGATTGACTTGCATGGGGTTTTCTAACGATTTAATTGTTGGCTGACTTTTGGAAGGATTAAAGTCCTTTTTGGTCATTTTACATACACTATCATCAAAATTCGGGGGTCAGCGTCAGGCATATACTTAGTCACTGAAACAGTTCTGTTACGTGACTATCGGGTAAAGACAGCATATTCATCCGTGGATAACTCTAATGTTTCATCCTGAATCACTGACCGCGTTTGATACTTGAGATGTTTCCTTGCATATAGAGAGACAAGCGTTAGTTTTACATCAAATTCTCATAATTCTAAGACGGCTGGGATGGATAGTTTGGTGTCTGTCATATTATTTATACTAAATGAAAGGAATCGGAGGTAGGACTTGCCATTGTTATGCATTCCAGTAATTTTGTAGAAAATAGTGTGAACTGTGCAATTAAATGTCTCTGTAATTGTAATTTTTTGTATGTGATGTGCCCCATCAATTTTTTTTCCACAATTTGATTTGTCACCACTTATTTTTTACATGTTGCTTTGTCATTGTTTTGCAGTGCAGTTTAATTTAACATGGAAAGATTGATCATTACATTTTCCTGTGGCAGGTTTTTTTTTTGTAAGCATCTCCTCAAGATGAATTGTTTGGAATGAATATAATGTATACTAGTTCATTTTTTTCTTCTTTTCAGAGCAAGAATATATTTTTGAAGCTATTTAGGGATTTGAGGGCCATAGTTTAATGGTTAAAAAAAAATAATACCACTTAGCTAGAATTACATAAAATTGACCTGGATGCGGGAGGTCATGGGTTCGAACCCTCGTTGAATCATACCAAAGACTTCTAAAAATGGTACCAACTGCTCCCTCGCTAGGCGCTCAGCATTAAGAGGTTAGTGTTAGGACTGGTTGGCGTAGTGTCGGGATAATGTGACTGGGTGGGACATCATCCTACATGTCTGCGACATGATGCCCCAGTGCTGGACATCGCTATAAACTGCCACACTGCAGACATTGTAGCAATATGACAGAAAAATTGTTAAAGCTAAGTTCAACGTCTAATCAGATACACACACACACAAAATTAAATGGTATGTATCGTTAATATTTAACTGCCAAAGTCTTACGTGCATTTATTTTACTCCTTTTGCATGACCTGCTATAGCACTGCACTGCAGGTTGGGACATTAGATGTTATTCACGTGTATGCCTTTGTGTCTGTATGAAATCTGTAAACTTGAAAGGTTCAGTACTTTTAATGCATTAAACTATTTCACATTGAGGAAATGCATATTAGGAATATTGTAGCTGTCTTTAGTGCGATAACAATAATTTAGGAGAGTTTTTTTAATCTAGAATGAGGCAGTGGAAGAAGTTCAGTTTTTGTCATTGTATATACAGCATTCTATTTATTAGATGCCTTTTGCATTGATTTCATTAAAATATATTTGATAAAAATTATCTTGTGTTATTTTTTTTGTCATTGGTTTATCTTGCTCTCTATCAGTGACTTCCGTATCTTTAATAATATTGATAATTAGTGTTTCCATACCTCAGATGAGAAGCATGTACAGATTCTGATTAGAATGGACTATAAAGACTTGCATGTTGAATGTATGTACTCCAACTACAGTCACATGCCAGTATATACATAAGTTACACATAAATGTTTACATACACACATATCATTAAACTTTATCAAGTTAACTTTCTGAATGATAATGAGAGCATATGACTCGAGGTCAAGCACCTCTCCATCGAAACGGGTAAAGAACATAACCTGCACAGATTGTGTTGCCCTCGGATTTGATTATCATCTTCATTTTTTCATTCAATTCTGGCAGAAAGTTGCTGGATCAAGGCTATAAAATATTTGTTACATTTATTTAATTGTTGTAAGGATGAAAAATGAGGAAAGAACAATGTACATCTCTGCAAGAAATTATCAGAAATAAGCTGGTGGCAGTGGTGACATTTTGAGAGAAATGAGTGCCACCTGGGTAGCAGTTTGCTTGGAGATGTACAAGTTCTGCTGATAACAAATTTTAAACCTCGATGTGTGATTAAACTGCCTGCTTTAACATCTGATACGACTATTGATAAGATCGGAAATGCCAAGTATGTCACCTTTTCAATATGATCACTAGTGATGGGAATTAGAAGTTCAAAATCGATCATCAGTTACACACAACTTACTGATAATTATAATCAGTTACTACAACAAAATTTTAATTTTATATATATATATATATATATATATATATATATATATATATATATACACACACACATTTAACCTCATAAAAATGACATTTTTTATTGCATTGTGATATTTTTGTTCTACAAAAACAACTTTCTTTGGCTTATCAGTTTTATGCAACTTAAAGACATTTGCAACTGTGATGTATATTTGATTTAATTTATATTTGATTTAATTTAATTGCCTGTCTGTAAGTTTCAAATTTTTTTATGTAATGTAATTTTATTTTACAAGGAATTTAATATTTTCCAAAACCTTCAGTCTGACCTGAATCTCCTCATAAATACCTAATAATAGAAACATTCTATTTTTGACTTAGTTCCTGGCCTTCATTGGGGGTTAAGTAAACAACTTTTTTAAAATTCATTTTTGGTGTGTGAATGGCGGTGGTGAAATTATGGCTGTACTGTGATACACGCCATTAGACAGAGAGATATTTTCTAAATAATTCTAGAATGTGGCCATGTGACCTCATCCAGGAATCTGTTTTGCATTTACTGTATAATCTTTGTTTATAGAGATATTTCATCAGTCTGGGCTTCTCTTTACACTGGAAAGTATCTGGTATGTCAGTTGAAGTTGCAATTTAATTTTTAAATCAAATTGTTTGGATTCTAAAAGATTAATTCTTTTTCCTGGAAATATTTGAGTACTCATACAGAATTCTTGGACGAAGACATTTATTTAAATTTTATTCGGAATTCAAACTCCAGAATATTATTTTTCTTGTGGTTCACAAAGGACTGTACACATCAGCTCTATACTGACAACAGTATACGTCATCGCCTTCCATTTTGGATTCTTTGTCAGGACTCGGAACTTCTTCATTATTAGGACTTCTAAAATTTAATTCGTGGATTATTCTTAGATTATTTTTGGATTTGATTCTTAAAACTAAGTTCTTATTATTTTTTCATTTTTAGTGTTTACCCAGGGAAATAAATTGTTAAATTTTTCAAAGCTTGTTGTTTTCACTCTTACTTTTGTTACTGTTTATTCAAGCCAACACACATAACAGGTAACTTAAGACAACCAGAACACTTTTATTCATATATGATTTGCCTATTGTTTAAAGTATAGAAGAGCATGCTTTTCTTGCTTGTCATTATTCACTAATGCTATAATCAAAGCAGCTTAGATTTAAACAAACTAAAAAATACCAACTAAAGGACTTTAACATTTATTAACTGAACAATTAATCAGCAAAATTATGTAAAGATAGAACATCTAAAGCTTAAATTCTTAAATCTGTGTTGATGCTGATTGACAATGTTGTGGGTCTGATGTCACCTATTCATTAAAATGTGCAATTTTGCTGCATGCAAATGATTCCAGAACAAACCCAGGTACACGTTAGACATGTACCGGTAACTGGTAAAAGCCATATCAAGTGCGAAATTAAAAATGGCTACAGGACAGATGGTTGTGCTTTCCAGGTAGATTTACAAGTCACCAAACATGATTTGCTCAGGAAATATAATCTACTTGTCACCAAAAGAACCCTTCAGCCGACGGTAGCTACACAGCCACGAGAAATACTGGTAAGTGTATAACATGTACACCAATGTGTGCAGCCAAATTTGGATGCAAATAATTACAGCTTTTAATGAATATGTGATATCAGCCCCTCACCCAAAAATCAGTATCACCACCGGTGAAGGGCTGATTTATTGACCTACCAATCATCCACTGACCTTTCCTTTCCTTTCTTGTTTGGTGGACTAGGTGTATTGTTATCATCTCTGGCCTTTAGTAGTGATGGTACTAATGGTAGAGGTGGTAATGCATCTGAAGGCTGTTCATTCATCTGTTCACTTACTGTCAGGTAGAAACTCTAGATTCATCATAGTAAGATTCAATATACAGCCCAACAGAGCTAGATCTTTGTCCTGTGTTCTATTCGTTTCAACACATTTGGTTAGTTTAAGAAGTATTGGGATAACTTTATGATGGGTTGGTGCTTTGTCTCCACAAACACTGTTTGTTACATTCAGGAATGGTGAGAGAATTTCCACAAGTTTTTCAACCAATGCTTGTTCGTCAAAAGTAAAGACATAAGTTTTCAAAGTTGCAGCTGCTGACTTGCTTATGTTTGGGACACTGAAAATAGCCATAATAACATCTGGAGCTTGTGTCCTCTAGTGTCTATGTCAAGTAGTAACTGCTGCTTACTCATGCATGTGCTTTGATGGAAAAAGGTCATAAGTTTGCAATGATTTGTGACAATTCTGGTATAGCTAAAGCTTTTTTCACAATAAGGTTGATTCTGTGACCATAACAACCAAATTGAGTCCACTGAAGAAAATCAAAAGTCTTTATCTCATTGGCTGCATTATCAGTGACTTCAGCTGGTGTTTGAAGACTCGTAACATCATGAGTAACAGCTATATCAAGAACTTAATGTAGTTCCTCCTAGTATGGAGGACACTGATTAACAACCTGGAATTTCACACCTGAAAATGTAAAGTTTGAAACATTTAGTTATGGTAGTCAAACAAGACAGGGCATACATGTATTTGGAATCTTCCTTGTGTATAAATAAAATGAAAACAATGAATTTGTGTAATGTTTAATTAGACTTGACAGCATTATATTTAATGAAACATTGCTTAATTTAGGTATGAAAATTAAAAATTCAACACCTTACAGTGTCGACGTCTAGAATCAAATGGATTAACACTTTTTGTTTTCTCACTGTCAATTTAAATAAATATTAATAATTTATAGTGTTATCATTCAAAACTTACTTTGGATTAAAAAGCATCACAAAGTTTCTAAAATATTTTTGGTCAATGAAGGTCAGTGGAAGAACTTTGCCAACAGTGAGTTTCAAGAGTGCATCATCAATTTCTTTCTGCTTTGTGGCTGACATACTTTCCATTGCCTTCTTAAACTGTTCATCAATCTTAGTTTGGATGGGGAGGGAACATCAGCACCTCTTGTTGATCCATTTTCCTTGTGGTCATGGTGAAGAGGAAAGGCCAAATTTGTAGTATTGCCTGGAATGTATTTGAAATGTGTTTAGATTAAAATAAAGCAAACAACAAATAATGTGTGCACAAGTATATTAAATCAAGTGAATAAAATCAACTTTAAAAAAGGAGAAAAGAATAGGAGGATTTCAATTAATATTAAATCTGTACATATATTTTAAATTTAATTTACAACATTTCAAAATGTGCTCTTTTTATGTTTTTAAATAGTAACAAACCTCAAAGATCACTTTTTCCATCATATATGCCTAACAGCAGAATAATCTTCTGATCATTTATGTATTTCAGGCATGATATTCACATGCGATGGAGCTTTATTAAAAAAAAATGTTAAGTATTTTAACAGACAGCAACACATTCTTTTATTTACATGCATAATAATAAAAAAGTACCAACTACACAAACGATTTAATGAAAATAAACTCTGCATTTTAAATTTTAGATACTGGAATTCCATGAATCGTTTTGATTCTCCAAAACGACAGTCACCCGATACATGGTCCATTCTGTAGACAGCATATAAATGTAGTAACTTCACAATTGCAGCTCATTTATTTTATAGCAGGGTGCTCCGTCTCCTAATAATTACATTCGTCGTTGATGACTATATTTTTTCCACATTATCCTAAAAGCTTCCAACTATGGAGTATGGTTTTATATTTGGAAGTTATGAAGGGAATAAATAATTCAGCTCTCTACGACGTATCACATGATAATTTTGTTTTGGTGTAGCACCAAAACAAAATTAGAATACTGCTCTTGTTTACATTATATAGTGGAGTTCGTGTTTGCCGAATACATAGAGAACCAAATGAATACCCTCGTTGATTTCAATGAAAATAGCTGGACCTACCTTTGTCATCTTACTCTTTTCTGCATAGCTACGATGTCGTAGCCTCAACTTGATTTGTTGTGGTTGAGACAACGAACTGATCCCATATCATGTAATGGAGTCACACAAAAAATCATCACTAAAATCAGAAAAACAAATAGTATAGAAAACTACTACATAAGTATAATCATGTTGTGAAAGAAGTTTGGCTTATTTTGAATTTATTAAGCCATTACACGCTAATATAAATTGGCATGGTTACACTAACCTTACAGTGTCCACCATGACATAACGCGAGACTCTCGCCGTGACCCCATTTTTATATAAGGCTTGCTATACCATATTTCGATATTCTACGCTGTGTTGTTATCAATCAAGTGGCGAATAATTGCTTCTTGGTGGGATTTCAAACTTACCGATAAACCTTATTTACTTTTAATGTGCAGAATTTCTGACTAAAACCGCGTCATATCTTTTACTACGATTTGTTTACGTTTCCAAATAAGGCCTCAATGTCCTTATATGGCACACACGCATTATTAATTATACCCTTTTGTCAAAAACTTAACCAAATACCAACCATTTTGGGGTCATAAAATGACGATCATACTGTAAACAAATACTTATGCTGTCGTATGTTATTTATAGCTGATGCATCACTTTCCTGGGTTTAAGCTCGACTGTTCACAGAAGGGGAGCCTTTTGGATGGTCTGTTGACCGTCATCGATCAGCACAAGTTTGTTATCACTACTCCTAAACTACTTGGATGATTGTCGTGAAACTTAACACTTTTATTCATCCCATGGTCTAGTTGGTCCTAAGTGAAAATGCTGTTACATGGACATCAATACGTCTGCCAAAGCTGCTTTCACTACTTCTGGATGGTCTTATGATCATGGAGTTTTTGCTAAAAGAATTCTTATGATGTCTAGTTGGTCCCAGATAAAAATGATGCAAATCTGACATGCACAGAAGCCATCTCGAAAATCTTGTTATTGCTACTTCTCCTGAATGGAAGTCAGATTGACATGGAGTTCACCAGAAGACTTCTTATCATGTCTAGATGATCGTAAGTAAAATTGGTGCTGATCTGATATCCAATATGGCCACAGCTGCCATCTTGAAAATGTTAATGCTATTCATTCTGAAAGTCAAGTCGACATGAGATTTTCACCAGAAGACTAATTTTGAGGTTTTCCTCGTCTATAATGAAAATGTGTCAATCTGTTAGCCAGTAAAAAAACACTACAGCAGCTAATGTAAACATAGTGTTATCGCTAAAAAAAATAATATTTAGGCAATGTGATTCCCATGTTATAAAAACTCCATTGTTTGGGCAATATGTTTCCCACATTAGATATAAATAAATCCTTTCAAAATAATATGTGCATGTATGCCACAATAATTCTCTACTGTAAGGTATTTTCATGTAAGGAAACAATATGAAATATATTGTATAAATATAGCCAAAATGAATTTAAAGTATTCTCACCACAAAAAAAGTTGTGAAAACCGTTCCAGTAGCCTAAGTGGTTAGAGCGTCTAACTCGGATGCGGGAGGTCGCGGGTTCGAACCCCGACCGAACCATACCAAAAACTTTTTTAAAAAATGGTACTTGCAGCTGCCTCACTTGGTGCTCAGCACTACGAGGTTATTGTTAGGAGTGGTCGTCCTGGTGTCAGGATAATGTGACTTGGTTGAACATCAACCTACATGTATGCGCCACGATGCACGAGTGCTAGACATCACTATAAACTGCCTCACTGAGGAAATTTAGAGATATGACTGAAACATTGTTAAAGCTACATTAAAACTCCAATTCAAACATACCCGCTACTCAGTGAAATATGCTATGTAGTATAGTCACAATCAATAATATATTAGGCAAGCTATATATCCTCACATAGAAATCAATCTCTCCGCATGATAATTTATGCAGTTGTAACCAATTACTATTGGTCGGTATATGGAGCAGTCTTTTGGGGACCCCTCTTGGTAACTTCAATTGGGAACGCCGCGGGGAGGTTTACGCTAGCAGATTTTACTTTACAAAATCGTTTACGCAGCAAAGGTACAAAATCATGTATACGCACAGATTTTGCTGTGCAAAATCTTTCATGTTTGCGAAGTGCATCGGGTGTATTTGCAATCGCATAAATCGGTCACGCCTGCGTCAGAATTATTTTTACCTCCTAAAATTTAGCCATACGGAATACACTTGCGTGTGATGCGCGGGTCAAAATATGTAAAAGCCGTAGCAGAGATCGTCGATGCGTCATGTGAATGTGTTATGAGTATCACGTGAAACATTAAAGTGAAAATGTAGGACAAACACAATGACAGCGTCTGATAATAAGCATGTGTAAGGAAATACAAAACAATGTTATAGAACTGCATTTTTATTGCTGCTTTTATCTTACAGTCTTTAACAATGGAAAATTCATATATATATATATATATATAATATATATATATATATATATATATATATATATATATATATGACAGAATAAAGATCTAAAAATAATGAAGTAATTGACATGATTCTCTGTTTTGATTTAGTCTATACTGAAGACAGTTTTAATTCATGTTAGAATATTTTTAAGAGTTAATCTACATGTATCATTTCAGAATAATAAAGTTGTATATTCTTTTAGTGATAACACGCTTGTACACACAATAAATTTTAAACCTGATGACAATGTAGAAATGTTTATCATTTAGTAAATAACTTGCCATCCTGAAATATTCGTGAATCATTTTACTTTTGGATAGAATATCAAAATAAAATCCATTGGTAATGCAACTTTTGTCTTTTTTTTAAGGAAGTTTCCACCGTTTTGGAATCATTGTTTCCTTTATATTTTTATTGGCAACCACATCACTGCCATATTAGGTGGTTTGAGTCCCAGCATCACATACAGAGGTTGCTCTATACATAATGGCCTCCTTTGGTATCTACAAAACAAACCAGAAGACATAAGTAAATATGTTACATATCACAGTTGAATTTTGAATGTGTGAGATTTATAAGTTTGTTTACTCGTGTTTTTATTTTTACCCTTAAAAAGAAATATCTGAATAAAGGTTCCAACATATTAAATAAGCTGTCATTTGAACAGTAACATTGTCTTACTATGTATATATAAGTTGCAAATTTTGGTAACACATAAATTATGCCCCATAGGTCCCACTTCTAGTTTATTTTTTTTATTTTTTTTTTGTATATAAACATCTTTTTACAGTTTTGTATATCAAGCCTGTAGTAATCTACCATCATTTAAATACCTGCAAGGATAACATTTGAAAATTTATTAAAATATTTTTTTCTTCTGATATCTGAGTTGATGGCGGGACCCTAAGTACCCCTCCTTGCACTGAGCAGGCCTGTATATAATTCTGAAGTATACAAATGAGTGAGGAGGCAGGACTCCATATATAACTGGTAAATTCTAAATTATGCAATAAAGTTACTCAGTTGAATAAATCTTAAGTGTGTTTTCTTATTTCTGTTGTATATTCGTGTGTGTGTATATACATATACATATATATATATATATATATATATATATATATATATATATACTCTTTAAAGTTTGAGCACTTGTGTACTTTTATTTATTTATTTATCTAGACCCCCTCTGTTTCATTCTTGGATCCGCCCCTGTATCACGGAACTGAAAGGCTTTGCATTACTAGCACATCAATTGATTAAAAGCATCCCCTACACCAGAAGTTAATTGGAACATGTTCTAGTTTCTAAATAGATGTAAATGACGAACCTGATTTGGTGTAAGTGTTGCTGGGATAGGGTCGGGATGATCCGTCGTCGGTCTATTCCCACCTACGAAATGTTTATTGCAGATATATGTCCATCTTGTGATTTTGTCAGTAGTAAAAGTTACCCTTCCACAAGCACGCACCTAACGCCCGCACTTCTAGAGATTGTTTTCTGTTTTGGAAATGGAATCCAAAATACACACGTCATATGTTCACGATCTGAATATCTACTATCGCTGGTACAAAGTCCAAAGCAACAATGTCTTGAAGCACCCCGATTGTTTCGCTTTTCAGGGATAGATGCAATCTCTTCAGTATGTTCCGCCGTTTATATTATAGTACAAAAGCTGGTTTATTTGTCCTACATTCTGCAGCTGAGTCTGCGAGCTATAAACAGGCGTGCTATTTTTAGCAATTAACAGTGTCGGTCGATCTCTGCTTGACCTTAATCACCTACCGAAATCTAAAACGCTCATCGAAATCTAAACCGCCCATCGTGTATGAGGCGTCATAGCGAAAAAGAGCTGGTCCAATCAGAAAGCTGCCGTTAAAATTTTAATATCATATGTGCATAATTCCAGTTTAAAATGTTGTGTACGAAATGCTTGTCCTTAAAGTTCCATTTTCTAGGTCAAGAGTTTAAATTGCAACTGTTGAATTAAACCGTAGTGGTTGAAAGTTGTATTTTTTATGTCTAGGTTTTAGATTGTGCCGCTTGAATTACACGGCGATGGTTGAAATTTCAGTGTCATACGTCGAGAATTCCTAATTTTTGTAATGGTCAAAGCGTTTATGTTGAAAGTTCCATTTCATATGTTGAGCATTTAGATTTCATCTGTTGAATTACACAGCGCTGGTTGAAAATTCTATGTCCACTGTCGAGTTTTTATATTGTATCTTCTGAATTACACGGCGGTTGTTGGAATTTTAACGTCACGTCGAGAGTTTCAATTTAACATGTTGAATCATATTGATTGTGCTGAAGGTTCCATTTCGTATGCTGAGTTTTTATATTGTATATGTTGAATTACACAGCGGTGATTGGACATTTTATTGTGCTTGTC
Organism: Sinohyriopsis cumingii; assembly: GCA_028554795.2. Taxonomy (NCBI): domain Eukaryota; kingdom Metazoa; phylum Mollusca; class Bivalvia; order Unionida; family Unionidae; genus Sinohyriopsis; species Sinohyriopsis cumingii. The sequence continues at coordinate 55,637,718 of CM068824.1, forward strand.
AAAATTGTTATTTTATATGGTGAAATGATGTGTTGTTGTTAAAAGTAACGTTACACAATGTAAACTTTAACAATTCAAAATAATATCGAGTATTAAGATACATCATTCGTGTATTTTGTTATGAGGCGCCATTACATTTCATGCATTTACAGTTTGAAAGTCACCATTCATAGGTCGAGAATTACTTTGAATTTCTTCGCTAGAGGTCGCTCTCGTGAATGGACTGCGTGGGTTTTTTTTTTGGTTTTTTTTTTTTTTTTTTTTTTAAACAAGGAGGCTGCTTCTCGTTTCTGTGAAATTCAGCAGATGAAATCTAAATACTCGCCACATGAAATGGAACTTTCATCACAAACAGTTACATACAACGTGTGAATTAGGGATTCTCGACATATGATATTGAAATTTTAACCACCGCTGTGTAATTCAAAATATACGCTGTAAAAAGTCGACATAGGAAATAGAACTTTAAACCACCACTGTATAATTCAACATATAAAATCTAAAATCTTGATTTAGAAAACGGAAATTTAAGGACATGCAACTTGATCCAACACGTGATATTGGATTTCTCGACACTCGACATAAAAATTAAAACTGCAACTTTATCATAGGTCCACTACGGCGCCTCGTATATTGTGTTGCTACTTACATGAATCGTGACATAAAGGAATCGGTAGAATGAAATTTCGGGCATATAAGTAACAGAAGCATCCGGTAGATATAAACGCTGAATAAAGGTGCTGGTATATGTACCGCGGCCATGCTCTCTGTCTCGAAAAATAACAATATAATTTCATCTTTGAATCCTCGCCGCTTAAATGCTAAAAGAAGTTAGTTAATAAGCAAAATCCATCGAAATGAGCGCAGAATGATTAATCTAAACACTATCTAGATGTATTATCGTGTATCTAACTTGCGTGATGCAGACACACACACACAATATATATATATATATATATATATATATATATATATATATATATATATATATATATATACACTTTTTGGTAAAAGTTTATTTAAAGATAAACAGTGACATGTACATTGTCTTCAACAGCAACAAAAGAAACATACATATTCAAAAATGATACATTCTCTTTTGTGTCCGAAAATGACTGATTCTCTGTTATGTCCGAAATTTTACATTACTGTGTCCGACGTTAAATGGGTTAGTACATGGAAGCATCCGTTGCTATCACAGGTTTTCATTAATTACAAGAACAGGAACTCGGTGCTTTCGTGAATTATACTCCAGCTCATTTGTTCAAGTTCATTAATAAAGATATTCATGCATTTACAAGCAGGATGTCTGTTCTTACCTTTCGTAAATTGGAATGGCTGTATAACTGAAAAGAAAATAAAAGAGAAGAAGAAAAAAAACATCGACAGCACGCGCTAAAGATGCAGCGAAAACAGGAGAATTCGGGCGCATAGGTTCGTATACCATCACACATCCCTTAATTAAATAAGGAAGATCCCATGAAAACAACCGCACATGTTCCGATACTGTTATAACTCGACCTAACTAAAAAAAAGAATGCCCCTTTCTGTCTGACCATCAATTCGGTTTACCACGTGCACCTTGCCCGCAAAATACCACCCCCTCATATTTGATTGACTTTTATGTCTCCTTCCTGATGGAATTTGTTTTGTTGGGGAAAAAACACCTTCTTGTAATCAGACACTATCAAACGTTCACGTTCATTGAAATGTCAGAGATGAGTGAGTCTGATGTGCCTTTCCTCCTACCGGAAATGCGTTCATCAGCAATTTAAGTTCTTTCCGCCATCTTGCCTTCTTTGTGATTTCCGTCAGCTTTTTCTTGTTTTTAAAGGATTTCAGGACTTCGATTCCTTATCCAGTGTTGAAAATTTGATACTAACTTTCGAAGGATGTTATACTATTTCACTCGATACACCCTGTGATATTTCTTGATTTCTTTCTTTTGTATAAAAGAGGTACAGCTAAACGTTGTTATATACACGTAACAAGCAAACGCAAGAAATACCGGTCTAATTGTTCGTTTATGAAATATATGTCTAAACTCAAACTGAGACTGTAAAGTAAGAAATACTAATTTTGCTAATATTTGTATATTACTGTGTCTTTTCAACAGGCCTTTACGTTTGAAATAGCAATGTATCGTTAACGAGTGATGCGTATTATGTTGATAAATGGAATAATTTTTAAAAATGGAAATCATTATACTAGTAATGGCAATTCATATCAAGCTCGTTTCGGCCATGACTGAAACCGGTCATTTATTTCTTATCACACGAAAGCTCCCTTTCATGGTTTGAATCTCAGTTGGGATCTTAACATCGGCGTAAATCTGCTTTTGCAAATGGATCTATTGTCATTCATTATCCAGCTATGTATGTATCAATGCATGTATGCATTTGTCTTTCTTTTTCCGTTATGGCACAAAGTTGGAAAAGGCTTTCGAATGCCATCCATTATCTTCGAAGAGATGCTGGCAATTTAGAGGCCAATAATTTCTGTAGCGCTTAAAGTCACAATCACTCGAACTTTATTTGACTGTCTCTAATGTTGTTTGTCTAATCTTGGTACATGGTTTTAATATATATATATATATATATATATATATATATATATATATATATAGAGAGAGAGAGAGAGAGAGAGAGAGAGAGAGAGAGAGAGAGAAGATAAGGTCCTAACAAATTTAACAAATGTTTTAAAGTTTAAAACCTGCTGCAATGGTTTGAAAATCGAATCAGTTCATCATTGTACAAGAATACATTTAGCTAAATTTCACTTGCCTGTCTCTTGTGCTTTTTGCTTAATGGGATAACATGGTTTTGGTCAACATATGTGAGACCGGAAAGTTCAATAATGTGTGCAAGAATTGATAAATCACTATACAGACCATACAATCTAACCAGGATATCTACCTATGAATAGAAACACATTTCTCTGCTCCATGTGGCTTTTGCTTAATCGTGCCAGCTAATTATTTGTCAAAAACTCAGAAAACTTCAAAAGCTTGTAAATGGTAGCCAAATCGCCGTAATGGTCTCTAATCTAATCACGTCACCTAGTTATTACCGTGATATAGTGCTTAAAATTAAATGGCACCAGTTTAATAAGTTTTGCCTTGTTGCACTAAAATGGTGTTGGGACTGACGTGCAGACGGATGCAGGGACGGAGAACAGACAAACAATATACCTACTTCTGCTATCGCAGTGGGGTCATAAAAGCCAAATGACCTACGCTACGTAATAATTTTTCTGCTCTGTTTAAAATAAGATGGATTTATACCATAATTTTTCTAGGTAAATTTTTTTTTTAAAGATTTGTATGCGTATTATTTCCTTTTTCAGAGAGGAGGGACATTAATGGATAATTCAGACTTGCCAAAGGACGAAGATAACGTAGAGCGAGAGGCCGTGGAAACCTTGCTTTCCATCAGCAAATCTGCTCCTCCGCCGTTTAGTGGAGCTTGTGTGGATTCTGCATCATCGCTTATGCCTCATTTGCCTTCGAGTGCCAGTGAACGAAATGATATCGAGAAAGATGGAGAGAAGGAGGAAGTAATTGACTTAACATCAAATGCCGTTACCTTCTCGGTGGAAAATCAACAAAATAGCCTCGAAACAACACCAAAAATAGTTCAGGTAGGACCCATCACTGTAATTGGTTAAGCGGGGGGGGGGGGGGGGGGGGCAACTATTATAAGGGGAAGGAAATATCCAAGAGAAATAAAACCTGCAGCATCAAGATGCACAATAGTTCACAAAGCAGGAACTATTTTCACAGGTAGGAAAAAGCCCAGTTGATTTCTGCAAGATCAAGGTTTAGTTAATTCGGAAAAAAAGTAATTATCGACAATGGATGAAGGTAATTTTCCTGCGTAAAATCCAGTGACATATACATGTTTAATTTTATATTACCATTATAGACAAAAAATTTCATTAGAACGTTATATACAGCCTAGAAGGGATCAAATATAATCGATACTATTACACGAACATCGTAAAGATGTCTATTTTTAGTCAGATAAGGTACATTTGCCATTTACAAGAGTTACTTCAATAGTAAAATTTTGTTTAGAGTTATTTTCCTTTCATCAACATCACACTTGGACTCAGATCACCATTACGTTTTCTATATAATGTCTACATTTGTTTGTCAATTCTGATTTGGCCAGTGTGTCCAAATCATAATAAATCGTATCTACAATATCATCAAAAATGAACTCACAGTGTCATGGGTTATCTGGCATTATTTGAGCGGCTGTACAGAAAACTAAACAACGTACAGTGGGTCACATATTTCATTTCTGCGTCAACAGCAGTGCCACGTCACTCACTGTGCATTGTCACGAGGATGCACACAGACAACCACAATAAAATATCCATTTTCTAAAGAATAAACAATGTCCTTTGCACCACGTCCAAGAATGCCTAAATCTAACTCATGTTTCATCAACGAAATGAAAAAGAGGAAGAAATGCTCCGTCAAAAGACTGGGGCTACATTCGTGGATACTGGCCCTGGTGTAATTAATAATTGTGACCCGACTCCTATCAACCAACTTATTCATGGCCAATTTTAGTCAAACTTTTATATTTGCAGGCAACACATATTTCAACTTTACTCGTGATTTTTTTCTTCTGATTTTTCGTAGCAAATAAGGTGTATGACAACTATGGACCGCTCCGGTGGCCTAGTGGTTAGAGCATCCGCCACTGATGCGGGAGGTCGCGGGCTCGAACCCCGGCCGAGTCATACCAAAGACTTATAAAATAGTACCAACAGCTGCCTCGCTAGGCGCTCAGAATTTAGAGGTTAGTGTTAGGACTAGTTGGCCTTGTGTCAGGATAATGTGACTGGGTGGGACATCGTGCTACATGTCTGCGGCACGATTCCCTAGTGCTAGACATCACTATAAAGTGCCACACTGCAGACATCGTAGTGATATTACTCAAAAATTGTTAAAGCTATGTTAAACCTCCAAATCACATCACGTATGACAATTATTAGAATGTGTGTAGTGTTAGTATTCCAGAGGGTGCAAGATTACGGCGATTTTTACAGCATACTGCAGTACGCCTACTAAAATACATATTGGTGTACACACTAAATAAATTGTAAGAAGTGCTATGTTTCAGATTTATTTATCAGGTACTCAGCCGATTGTTAATATAATAATAGCGCACTAAAACTTTCCATTTTGGTGGGACCAGTACAATGTTTTATAGAAGAATTCTTTGGGTTTCAGTGCCAGTAACCATACAATGTGACAATGTAATAGGAAAATACGGCTTCAGAGAGGATCTACCTTACTGAATAGTAGTATTTTTTCTCTCGTGAAAACCTGAGTCATGTCTTGGATGTAAAATATGTCAGTGTGGTAGTACGAACTAATCCTGGCAACTTATGGCGGGTACATTAGACATGTCTTAATGAGACCTTGATATTACCCTCTGACGGCAGGGAGCTTCCAATCGAATCAACTCTTACAACTTGTTCCCAATACCAGTCTAGACCTGAAAAGATAATACATGTGTTACTTAATCCTAGACGTCAGTACAATGCAGGTAAACGAAGTGTAAATATGCTAGATATGGAGATATCAAAAGGACATTAAGGGTGAAAGTACAAGCACCCCTACACACACACACAGATATATATATATATATATATATATATATATATATATATATATATATATATGTATATATATGCTTTTATAATTTAAAACTTTAATTTTTTAATTGTACAGTTCTATTTCTAAAGTCGATAAATATAAACGGCCAAAATTTCATATATGTACCTTTAATAATGAACATGAGATTTCAATTTAACTTTTTATGGCATTATCACGGACATGATTCAGATCATTATTATTTTTCTTATACAGTCCCTACAATTGTTTGTCAGTACTGAACTAACCAGTGTGTCTAAATCGTAATAAATCATACGTTAATCATACATGTCTTCAAAGATAAACTCAGGGTGATTCTCTTATCATAAGTTAACCGGTATTTTTATTTTTTTATTTTATGGGGGGTTGTTGTTTTTTTCTTTTGGGTGAGGCTGGGCTGTGAATAAAAATAAACGTGCAGTTGTTAACAGATTTCAATTCCGGACCAGCAGCAATGCCTCATTACTCACCGTGCACCGTCGCCAAAATGCACATAGACAACCACACTATAATCCTCATATTCTAAAGAATCAACAATTTCCTTTATATCTATATCAATTATGTCTGATGTACTTGCACCGTTGGCAAAATGAGAAAGGAATAAATGCTCTAAAACAGTATAATTTTACCTTCTTTGAGTTGCGAAAGAAATTATTAAAAGGTGACCACCTTCGTCCATCATTAGCAAACTGTAAAGAAATTTTCATTAATCTTAATATAATTAAGTTATTTTTTCATGCAAATGACAAATTCTTTTCTGAAACTTTGAACCCGAAATTTGCATATTTGGAGAGCACATTTCTTCTTTTACTCTTGCCATTCAGAATGAGGGATAAGTCTTGTTAATTCAAAATGAGAGATAACTTTTGGGAACAGATTTTATCCGGATAGAAACTGACATATGGTCCATGAAAAGAAAGTAATATCAAATAGTCGATCCAGCTGGGTAACAAATAAAAATAAGTGCATTGTATGGCTTTTTTTTCTTTGATAGGTACTTCGAGAAGGAACCTTCGAAAAAGAAAGTATTGAAAAACCTCGATGTCAGGCAGTCTCTGTAATCGTTGCCAACAGTATGGCGTCCAAGAAACGGAGTGTCGTCAGTGCAACAGACAGCAATCCGGCCACTATGACTGAAACACTTCTCTCAAGAGAACCCGATCACATGGTTTCATTGAGCGTCAACAGAACGAATGAGCACATTATTGAAGTCGAAACATCTTGCTCTTCTTCTCGTCTGAGTTCTGGAAGAAACGGAGCAAACATCACGACTGACCCACCATTTTTGTCTTTTAAAGTTGTTCATTACCCTGTGATGGTCAGACACCCTGCCAGCGTAGCACAAATCCAACATGCCACACCTATAGTGCAAGTTTTCGTTGTGAATCAAAGCTCACCTAGTCAACCAGTTACGCCTTTGGATCCAAATTTCAACGCCAATAGTGCTTCTGATAAACTGTATCATATTGCACCAGGACCAGTACCATCAGTGAATACAGAAAGACGATCCTACAATGATACAGTCAGAAAAAGGAATCATAGGTGCACATATACGGATTGTGGAAAGACGTATTACAAGAGTTCTCATTTAAAGGCACATTACAGAACTCATACAGGTAAGCTCTCAGGATTTTAGATTATCAAGTTCTGCTGGCCGTAAGGCTAAGCGAACCAGTAAGTATATAATGTGTTCGTCACATTTTCTGTCTTTGAATATTTGCTGGGTTTGGTTTGTTTTTTGAATTAAAGATTTAAAATTAAAAATTATGCACGCATCCTGGCAGCAAAGTCTTTAAGCTTAAAATTCGTAAAGATCATACCAATCCGCTACTGATGGAGTTGCATTAAAAAAATTTATAAATCTTCAAACTTCTTTTTAAAAAAATACAAAATAGAAACTAACTAAATCTTATAGCATCCGGTCACCAATACTTCTTCTTCTTCTTCTTTTTTTTTTTTTTTTTTACAAATGATCCGCCTTGAGAAATAAATCTGACAGCAATCATTGACACCAGTGACTTTGAAGATTGTTAGAATTATCCGCCATTAATCATGTCTGCCGTCGTTGAAAAAAGAAACTCCTTGAAACATAAACTTTGCAAATAAACTGCTCAACTGATATCTTTAATATTTTGACAGAGCACGTGGCAACATTGCCGCTGTGGGATGCAATCAAAATAATCAGATGCAGAAATAATTTGCAGCAACTTAACGAGAAACGTATCGCGTTGTATCGAGAAATAGTCTTTATAATTTATACATGTCAGGAGTGGCACTCTAAATTTTGAAAGAAATATAATTTCCCAGGTTTATCTCACTAATTATTCTGCCGGATCAGAAAAGACCTTGTATATCGTAGGTTTTGTAAAACGAACTTTTAATTCTCTTTATTTCGGTGTATGAATTATATATATATATATATATATATATATATATATATATATATATATATATATATATATATATATATATATATATATATATATATATATATATATATATATTGTAATTCATTAATTGCACTTTCAGAAGCTGGTATTTTGTCTAGTATGGCAGAACTTTTTTCCCTGTTTTAGAAAGTACTAAAGATAGTTTACTTTAGACTAATTAAGGGTGATTTGTTTTCCCCTAGTACATGGGAACATGTACAGTTACCAAAACTACAATATCCAAAAACTTTCAGCCAAATTATATGAAAGTAACAGAGGTATGCCAACATTTTCTCTATTGTGCATTTGTAAATGCAAACACCTTCACCTTACACCTGCCATTCTCTGAGAAATACATAATATCTGTAGAGCGCCACCATAAAGACCACATAGGTATTAGTATTGTTCTTAATTAATACATTATTATTATTATTTTATGATTTAGTTTTGGTTGTTAAGCTGAAACATTAAAATAGTAAGCTTTAAAACAATACTCTTGAATAATTCTCATGTTTTACCCTTATAACATTTTAAGTAACAAATAGCAAAGTCCCACACAAGCCCAAACCCAAACCCACCCCGATAAAAAGTGAGCTATTTTCAAAATACACAATACATTTTCTCAATATAGCAACCTATGATATGTTGAAGACAGAAAGAAACTTGCCGCAATTGGTCCTGAGATGTCACTGATAAAAATGATAGTTTGAACTGGGATGGAACAGATCAGGTTAATGAAGGTCAAAAGGTCAAAGTGTAAAATGTTTGCTTATTCTTCTTACTGTGCCGCGGGGTTAAATTCCTTCCATATTCGTGGGTAAGAGAAAGAAAGAAAAAAAAACAACATAACGTCTACTAACTGTATGTCTCCATTGCATATATTTGTAACCAGAGAAAGAAAGAAAGACCTGCCAGGTTGATTCTAGCAGCTATCTCGGAAAATGACTGCTGATATTTCTTGAAAGAATCAGGCCTTGAGTTATGATAGCATGGGCTTTTATAAGGGGCATAATAATCGCTCACGCCGGGTGCCTATTGTGCATGAGTGCCTAACCCTAACCTCTTAATGATGAGCACCAAGCGAGGTAGATGTTAGTACCATTTTTGTAAATCTTTGGGATGACTTGGCCGGAGATCGAACTCACGACCTACCGCATCCGAGGCGGACGCTCTAACCACTAGGCCACAGTGAGAATTGGTTTCAGTAAGAACTAATAATATATGTGACAACCCCCACCTCCTTTAAAACAATGGCTCCTGCCATTACCTTAAAGTGGAACAAGCCCCCCCCCCCCGCCGCAAAGAAAATAAACTCGTTCTGAAATACAGAACAAATAATAGATTCAGACATGCAAGTAAATTTGTGCAAAATCAAAATTTCAGATATCTTTTTCGGCTGGAATGAGACATTATGAAAATATTCACACCATGCTGGAATATTTTCCTGAAACAGAAAAGAAACCAAACAATTATGTTACATTTAAACCAGTATAAAAGAACATATCTGCAGAGTCCCTTTTGGGCACTTAATTTGTACAAAGATGTGACGATCTCCCCTCTTCTTGGTGTACAAGAAGTTTAATACCGAATGTGACATCAACACATCCGATGAACGTTCAACTGGTTTCCGTTGTCGACTTGTGCGTCACATCCCATTTTTAAGCTGGAGATTCTCAGTTGTGGTAAGAGGTTGTTGAATAAACCGATCTTGTGGTATGTGATGAGAAACGGAACACCGAGGTGATTCGGAAGAAAATGGACTGCAATTTTGCACATTTCCTAAAATCTACTCTAGATATAAACCATCAGTAGAAGAACTTTTTGAATTTATTAAATCAATCTCACTATTGTATGCACCCCTTGAATTTGAAGAAGAGAAACTACTGCGAAATTGAAGGATACGTTAACTGTGATGTACCACTGTTATACTGCATGATCGAAATGGGTCAACACGTTTCAACACTGTGCTTCAATACAGGTTTGACCTGATACCGTGTTCTACGCCGTTGAAGCATCAGTTTCGGAGTCAGACTCGGACATAGACACAGACTCAGTAGGTTTAAGCACATGTTGCTCACCTGTCAGACTCGTACACAACACTGACTCAGTGGGTTCAAACACATATTGCTCACTCGTCAGACTCGGACATAGACACTGACTCGGTGGGTTTGAACACATGATGCTCACCCATCAGGCTTGTATCTTCGTCAGTTGCATGTTATGTACTCTTTTGCTTGGAAATGTTGCGTCTTGTTGGTCTTACTGCAGCCTCATCTTCATTCAAAATAGACATGTATGGGAGCAGTATATTTGTGTGGAGTGTGTGTCGGACCTTGTCCATTCTCCTCCATCACCTTGGAGACTGGTGTATCTGAGCTGTTCAATGGCAGTATAAGTATCGCTTTCCCATTTGTCTGCCATTTTGAATTTACCTGTGATACCAACGTTTCTCACCCGAACTCTATCACCTTTCTGTTCGTGGATTCTGGAACTCTTAGATCTTAGTGAGCTTTGGGTTTGTTGCTATTTTATATGTCTCTCTCGACGCTGTCTTGTACGCAAAATCAATATCCAATTTTTTTTAGCCACAGTACATGAAAGTAACATAGACGTATGCCGATATTCTCTCCAGTACGCATGTTGCAAATCTAAAGAATTTCACCTTACACATGTCAGTGTCTCGGAAGTACATAATATTTATAGAGCGCCCCATATGGAAATGATCACATATAATATACCAATATGTAGCCTTGTCACGATTCTAATTACAACTGATTTAATTTAAAATTTCTTTGTGGGAGAAACAGTGTTGGAAAGATTGGATTGGCTGCAGAATATCAAAATATTTTCATTTGGGTGCGTTGTATTAGAGCATGAATTTTTGCGTGTGTGCGTACAAACATTTAAAATCATATTTTCGTCATTTTTATTCGCTACTGAGTTTCCTTTGCACAGGAAGGTAGCAATTTCAAATGATCCCTAACAAATGTAGAAATGTTATACGCAGCAGACGTGTGTGTGTGTGTGTGTGTGTGTGTGTAATTTGGATTTTTAACGTGGCGTTAACAATTTTGGAGACATTAAACTATGATGTATGGTGTGTGGCAGTTTATAGTGATGTCTAGCACTGGAGCATCATGCCGCAGACATGTAGCATGATGTCCCACCCAGTCACATTATCCTGACACCAGGCCGACCAGTCGTAACGCTAATCTCTTATTGCCGAGAGCCTAGCGAGGCAGCTGCTAGTACCATTTTTATAAGTCTTTCGTATGACGTTGCTAGGGTTCTAACTTGCGACCTCCCGCATCCGTGGGCGAATGCTCTAACCACTTAGGTCACCAATATATATATTTATAGTTACGAGTCTAGGCACTTACAGAAAGAAACAAAAGAGAGTGTAAACAACAAGCATTGTAAAATTTGACAAATAATTTATTTCCCTAGAATATGAAGTGAAAAAAAAAAAAAGAACTTACGGTTTTACGAATTAAATACAAAAATAATCCAAGAATTAAAAAATAGAAGTCCTAGTAAAAAAAAGTTAATGAAACTGAATTCGAATCCCGATGAAATACAAATGGAAGACGATGACGTCTGTTGTAACCTGCGAAGTGTTTTTGTGTCAACAGTTTCTTGTTATACACAAGTTTAAGACGCAAAACAGATTCCCGGATGTGGGCCAAACCTCCAGAAAAATTAGAAGTTTGCAATAATAGACACATGCTTGATGTCACGTAATCCATGTATGGCCTTGAGCCCACTTGCTGAATCTTACTCTGAGAAAGAATTATACTTGTTTCTATATTATGTAATGAAATTTAAAAAAATTAAACTCACAAACAATGAAATTAAATCACACACACACACACACACACACACACACACACACACACACACACATACACACACACATACATACATACATACATATATACATATATATATATATATATATATATATATATATATATATATATATATATATATATATATATATATAAAGTTTTAATATGTAATAGCGGTTGCTCCAGCACCAAGAGAGGGGGGATAGGTCGTTGAAGGGTCGGTATTATTTGAATAATCACACGTCTTAATCAGAAAACAAACAAAAAAAGTCAACAAAAGCTGACAACACTGGCTAATAATAAGATATTTCGAAAATGCATAACCCCTGCATCTCCTGAGTGTGCAGTTGTTGTTGCTGTGGGGTTTAACGCCATTTTTCAGCACACGATAGGCTATATATGGCAGCCAGTAATAATGGTGGAGGAAAAACCCGAGAAAACCCCGGTGGTTATCACCGACCCACGAGAAACTACTGGCAAGTTTTCCCACATACCCACATTGGCTGAATCCTGAGTGTGCAGAATGACAACAATTCAATTAAATATTGTAAAGAGATAATTATATTGAAGAAATTTGTGAAGGGCTTTCAAATATTTACATACATACCGATATACAAACAAATCTGACCACCCGTTAATAAAAAATAACAAAAACTATAAACGATGTCTCAAATAACTGGACAGTAAGAAAGCGTTCTGGTATAAAATATATTCAGAATTGTACAAATCCAGTTCTACTGTTAAATATGTCCATTGTTACTGAAACAAAAACTTTTAAACGAGTTCTTAAATACCACTTAACAGAATGTGACCAAATTTCTAAAATTTCTCCTTTGCGTAAAGGGTTTTCGGAGTTGCACAAGCGTAGCTTGGTCGCTATCGGATATGACTGCCGTTACTAAAAACAAAACAACCTTCTAACAGTTTCTTCCTCGAAACCGATCAGTGGAATTTTACCCAAAATGGACGGTAGTTATCTTATCTTGAAGGCATTTTAAGATTTAAATAATGACACCGATTCGACATAAATATAACCATTCCACTAAAAGACACTCCACTCTGATAAATAAAAAAAAAAAATAGAAACATAACATAACAACCCCAAACAAAACGTGGGTCATCTTCCATGGATTTGTGACCTTTTTAAAATTGATTAAACCCACTTCAAAATTGAAGGATATAGTAGAGAACTTCATCCGTAAACTTTATCCATGTTAACCTCGATATCTGTCGAAGAGTAAACTAAGACAGACCGGGATATAGATTATGCTCATTGCGTTGTAGCAGAATTGTTCAATATTTTTACGTCACTTAAGTTAACTATGTTACGTAAAACACATATCTGCAGGTGTCCGATGTGCAGCACGTTCAGCTGCATATAATTTTTTAGTGAACTTTATTTTATTTATATATCAGCATTACATTTAATGTCATATTCAAAGACACAAGAGTTTTAGCAAAATATTTAGGAATTTCCGAATATCCCTCGCATCTGTGTATGTCTATATGCATCGTGAATTATTTCTCATATTGCAAAATATTATCCACTTACCCGATTGGTCATTTGCGTGTTATATGTGATTCCTACATCCAAAACCATATGATGAATATAATATACTACAATACTCACATCAGTAATACAAAGTTCCTGTCATAAGACTGGTATATATATATGGTTTGGTGTAGTGTTTTACGGCATAGGAGTAGTTAATTTAGTGCTGAGGCAATTGAAGAAAAGTGCCTAGCCAAAGGATACAACTACAGTATCCGACCTGGGCTGATCCCGTGGTTAGATTCGAACTCATAATCTTGGCAGCTCTGGGATAGTCGTAGATCATATGTTAGTCTGTAGCAGTAAATTTATACGTATAAAGTACTTCATTATAAGGCATCCTCACCTGTAACGGTATATACGCTTTGGTTTCAGTGGACTGCGTTGTAATGAGTAAGAATCGCTTATCTACTGCCTGATACACGTGGTAATGTATGGTATATGACAAGTAATAACCTTCTTCACGACTTCCGATTAGTTTGCTTTCAACATTAGGTCACTCTGACCTACATTAGGTTTGTTCAAGTACAAAGTTTCATACGGGAACGTACGAAGATAATGAAATTTAGATCTGAATAAATGTCTCAACTTCACAGTAACACACATTTCATTGTGTTCAGAATATATCATATCAGGTATGCATATAGTTATCATGTTTCATTTCTGTGTACGCAACAGTAGCACACATTTCATTGTGTTCAAAATATATCATATCAGGTATGCATATAATTATCATGTTTCATTACTGTGTACGCAACAGTGTCTAAGCAAAAGTGCTAAAAGCAAACACTTAACAAAGCCAGTAAAAATAAATAGTAACAACAGTGACGTAAATTTGATCACATATGGTAGGACTATTTAGTACGCGTGCTCACATGTTCCCTCTTTTTCCGTTTCGCACTTTGCCTGAGGTTTGAATTTTAAAGAAAAATAGCTTCTCGGGTCTCTGGTTATTTTTTTAAATTAAATAAAGACCAGGTAGATCTTACGTATTATTATAATAACTTTTAATTCACTTCTTTTTGGTTTGTGATTGATGGATGAAGTTTGGAATATAGAGTATATAGCTTGATCCGACTTTAGATGTTCTCCTCTCAAAAGACTGCTAGTTCCACTTGGTCATTTTCTCTTCCTGGACCTCAGAGGTATATTAGAAGAAAAGAATAAAAACTATCGGAAAACCTTTCTTAATTTTTATATAATTTTAATTCATTTAATGCAATTCTAGAAGATTGCGTTGTCTTCTCGTGCAAAATATTTGTTTTACTTATTGTAATAAATTTTAATTTTATTTTACTTTGGAAAAGTTCAGGTTCCATTTTTGAGCACACGAGATCAGCCATTTTAACAGCTGTCTACTTTAGATTCTGCATAGTTTTCATAATTACCAATGTAAAGAAATTTCAGTCACATTAGTTGAAAGTAGCATAGAAGTATACCTACATTCTCCTTGTTGCTAATGCAAACAACTTCATTTTAAACCGACCCCCTTATCAAAAGTACATAGTAAATGTCTAGTGGACTCGTCAGATGAATGTAATATGAGATCAAATATTATACTATGTAGGTAGTACTTGGGTTTCCGTGATCTTAGCGATATATTTCTTTCTAGTAATTAGATGGTGCACGGCGTGCGTTTTTAATTTTAATCAGTCAATATTAGGATATAAATATCGCATGCTGTACGCATTCTAAGTGCCGTATGTAGACATATATAGACTCAGTGAACGTTAAAACCGTAGTTATAAATTTACAGCAAAGATTTGGCATAGTGCGTGTATTTGCTACCACCTGACTTTTCGGTCTTCATAAATTTATGACCATTTATATTTTAATAAAGTTAATAAGTAATGACAAAAGTATCGTAACAGCCTAGTAAAAATATACTTGAAACCAAAATAAACAGATAATAAAATATTAATATAAAATAGTCATTTTGTGATAAGCAGTTACCATACGGGGGTATCGGGTACTCACTGTGTAAGTAAAATCATGGTTGTACAGAAAGTCTGGACTATCTGAAACAGGGTTATATTTTACAGTCTGATTGTTGTAGAGGTCACTGAATATGGTGGAATGAGAGACAGAGGTGTGTCAGTTGCGTTTATCAAAGACTATGTTGATACTGGAAATATAGCAACAATACAACATATAATTAAATCAAATCGCTAGCGTACCCGCACGACCACGTGTAGTGACTTTTTGGAATAAAATCCAAGGAGTATTAGTCAAATAAGAAGAGAAACCAATTCAAACGGCAACTTTAGAAAATGGTCGATTTAATTTAACTTATCTTGATGGAAATGGTTTAGATACACATAAACCTCACATCTTAAAGGTGCGCGAGACAGGAACATACTTGTTTATCAAAACCGGAACTAAAGGTACGTGGGGTCAGGTGGGAATGCTGATAGATGATAAGCTTCACCTTAATTTTGTACCACTAACACCACGTACTGAAAGGTCGGACAGCAGCATTGTAAATTCTTTTACAGTTGCAAGATCAACATTATTAGCTACTGGAGATGTAATTCAGTTCCAAGTACTAAGCGTTTATCCCGACGGATGGTTAATCGTTTTTGGTGTTTATGTTTAAGATTAGATTTTATCATTGTATATATACGTAATAGAATCTGACTGCGGTGATTAAGTTGCGGAATCTACCAGTTGTTGTTGTTGTTGGGTTTAACGCCATTTTTCAGCACACGATAGGCTATGCATGGCGGCCAGTATTAATGGTGGAGGAAGAACCCGGGAAAACCCCGGGAAGAACCACCGACCCACGAGAATCTACTGGTAAGCTTTCTCACATACCCACATTGGCCGAATCCTAGACTCGAACACACGCAGACAGAGGTGAGATGGCAGTGATCCGTAACGGAGGAATCTACCGGTGGTGTGCTGGATCAGCTGGCAACGGATGTTAACAGCCATAACAATATTGCTGTACTTATCGAGGAATAATTGTGTCAGAGTGGTGTTACCCAACCCTCGTGTTAACTATCATATACTTTTGTAAAGGGTCAAGTAGAAATTCTTATTTGGAATCACCTTGATGTGCCACTACCAACTCGAGGCCAGCTTGGAATCATCGCCAAGGCAGACGCCATAAAGTTGATTTCAGCAGCAGATGTAAAACTTCTCCGTGATTGTTTCTATAATGGCAAAGTAGCATTTATCGCTGAATCCACCCCGGTTACGTTCACCGATGAATATTTTACACCAATACTGACTTAGCTGAGACAAAAATGACCTCGGAGTGGCCGAGTGGTCTAAAGCGCTCTTCGTTACGGATCACTGCCATCTCATCTCTATCTGCGCCGGTTCGAGTCTAAGATTCAGCCAATGTGGGTATGTGAGAAAGCTTGCCAGTAGCTTCTCGTGGGTCGGTGGTTCTTTCCGGGGTTTTCTCGGGTTCTTCCTCCACTATTAATACTGGCCGCCATGTATAGCCTATCGTGTGCTGCAAAATGGCGTTAAACCCCACCACCACAACAAAAATGACCTCGACTTTTTTCAACAAGGATGCACTTTTTCGGGTGACAGTTATTGGGCAAAAACGATCGTTAGATGTAAATGGTGCTATCGTAGTCGGTGTGTTTCTTGAATGAGAGTGGTGCGAGACCACCAGAACGCAAAGGCGCAAAAGATTTAAATATTCCCGAAGCAGAGGTTTGTGTTATAACTGTACGACAGTGGTGCCAGTAAAAGATAATAATTGTCTAGAAGTGCGCGTGAATATTGCGCCTGCGCGTGATGATGAGACCGGATAAGGTCTGCCTGTAGTGCAATTAAAATACGCGATTGTATTATTGATAGGAGAACCATGAAGGACCCTCAGTCTTTCCAACGTGAAAAACAACCGAAGCGGAAAAACAGATGCAAAATGAAATTACTGAGAGAACCACGCTGATCGTAAAATACAAATGTGTGTTTTGTCATAGATGCTTTTGGCGGCATTGATGCAGCAGTAACTGTTGGTCTTGATTTGACTAGAGAAACGACCACATCAACTATTGTAGGTGCACCATTCGGTATTATTGTTGGAGCTATATCGATAGTAACCGGTGTCTCTGGTGGTGCTATAAAATTAATATCGACGCGATTGCATTCATGAATACGTGTCTATTTTGTATTGCTTGCCGCCACACAAAGCTGTCTGAATACAATCATAAACCATATTCGGTAGCAATCGAAGATAAAATAATCAGTGGGGCTAAATTCAAAACTGTGCTGGCGGAAATGGAATATCACAGACAACTCCTAGCACAAATAAGAAACCGCGCGCTTGCAGATTTGCAGACAATAAAAGTCGAGTAAGACAACCAATCTTCATTCATTGCTCTGAGGCTCTCAGTGTGTTTTTGTATTGGTAGCTATCATAGGCTTGCCTGTCTGAGTACAACACACTATGCCATTGCAAGCAGAGTATTATCAGAATGGGCGTTTTGGTCCCACTGGACCCTTGGGGGCACTGACAAAAGTATCTACCCTCTGCCCCACCCCCCATGACTGACCACATGCATGGGTTGCTTGGTTATTAAACATGCACAAGTCGCATATGGGTAAAGAGATTCATGGGACAGAGGCGGATGGCAGCGACTATGGGAAGGGCGGGGGGCAGTCGGGGAAAACGCCCATTCACAAACTACTGCAGTCTATCGTCACAAATAGTTCAGGCTTGAGAATATTTTGTATCCTGGTTGGAGCGTCCCTGTAACGTTTTTTTTTTTTCCCCAAACAGAATGCTGATTCCAATTCCTGGGTAATTTCTCCAACTCGTTCTGAATCAACGGCAAAAAAAAAAAAAAAAATCCGACCCACTTAGAAATTCCAGTCAGCCATGTTTCTAAGAAGATTATAACAGAAGAAACCAATAACATTGTTTAAAAGGCTCGAAAATGTTTTCTTTTATGCAACCCACGTGATATATCTGAACCACTGTCATACTACACATTTCATCATTGTGATTGGCCCTGTGTGCTTTTTTTTTTTTTTGCAACACATGCATCAAATGCACACTAATCAGGACGCCATCTATGTCCAGGACATACGGTATAGAAGAAATTAGATATATAAGGAGGATGTTTTATTTAATCCGCACATTTAAGTCAAAGTAGGCAACAGCAAAAACCCTTTATCTTCTCATGAAACCAGAGCCACCATTATGGGAAGATGTTTAAATTTCATTATCGATTGCCAGCCAAATGCCAATGGGTGACCACTGAATTGATTTCCTTTGTAGTCCCCACGGAGGACAACAAACGCTACTGATGTCTTATGTTGATGGGATAACCATAATGACGGAATACAGATTCGTGAGTTTATCCGGCATTTATAGCCTGCGCGATGATCTGTTCTGATAAGAATATTTCGATTCTGGTTGGCTTGATCCGATAGGCGCAACGGGGATCTTCCGTAGACTTGTCTCGCATTTTTTTAACGGAGATCTTCCATGGACTGGTGGCACTGTTCTTCTGTTGTTTGTTTTTGAGTGAAAAAGATCAATGTAACATAAAATTCACAAAATTATGAATTTCACATAATTATAAAATTCTTTATAAGATTCTACGTTAAGGTTCAATTTTCATTTAGCTAAGTTTAGGATGCAGAAGACAGGGACAATCTCTGGTTTCGCATATTTCACACGCTGCGCAGAGGAATAATGAATGGCTTCGCGTGTATTAAAACTTTTTTATTTATTGAAAGAAAGTGAAAGATTTCTAAATTATTAATGCTGTAACCAAAACATGCTCTCTGAAGTATTATAATGTAATATTAATTAAGCGATGCGAAATAAAAGAAAATTGAAAGCGAGTGGGTCACATTCCATTTGAGTGGACTGTGTTTCAGGAAAATATTGCCTCGTATGTTAAAGTTGCATTCCATTACACAAAAAAGGCAAATCGGGGAAATGTCATCGAATGATTTAGTGGCCATATACAAATGGTGAAAAATACAACGATATACTTTCCAACTTTTACATTAAATTCAAGAAGTAAAATAGAAGTGTTGATAATTAAGTCATAGGTGTCTGCCCACCAATTAATTTGCGCATGACAACTTGAATAACAAGATCCACACTCGTACCTAGCAAGTAGTAAATATTGTTTTATACCTCAACGGTAACACACTCTTTCCTGGAAGGTCAATGACCTTTTTACCATTATTCCGATACACCCCGGTCATTGATCTGATTGTCATCTATACGAGCCGCGCTGGTATGTATGCCTAGTTTTCAAAATCGCGTAGTTTTCCTAAACGCTAATTTTAGTATGTAGTATATAGTACTTGGGGTTTCCTTGGATTTCAGCGATAAGACAATAATTTTCGGTAATTAGAAGGTGCATGGCATGCGTTTGTTTTATTGGTCAGTATTAGGCTATAGCTAGCGCATGCTGCGCGCGTTCTTAGTACCGCATGTAGACTGATATAGACTCACATAACGTTAAAACCGATTCTATTTAGATGTAAATTTACAGCAGCGATTTGGCATAGTACGTGTATTCTTTACCATCTGACCTTTCATTTTACATAAATTTATGATCATTCATTACTTTTTAAAGTTCTAAAATAAACCAGTGAAAAAGTATTGTAACAACCTATTAAAAATATATTTGAAACCAAAATAAAAATATCAGTTTAAAATATGGTCATGTGATTAGCTAGTACTAATATTAGTACCCTTACTCCTACCTCGTGGACAGGGTACTAACATGAGTATATACATGTCAATGGAGCAAGCCGGGTGTGATTCACATCCGGCGCTCTTTTAGCCCAATAATAACAATTTGAACATATTCCTTGAATATAATCCAATAAATTGAGTAGTCCACTTATTTAATACCGGAAATATCGAAAACCATTGTAGAAATAGTTGTAAAATCTCGTTTACCTGTTTTATCCGAGATTTTCGTTAAAATCGTCCGCCATACTAGTTCAAATAATGATTACTTCCGTTCTCAGCCTCGTTTGTTTGTGTGCCATATAAGGACATTGATGCCTTATTTGGAAACGTAAACAAATCGTAGTAAAAATTTGGCGCGGTTTGAGTCAGAAATTCTTCGCATTAAAAGTAAATACGGTTTATCGGCAACTTTTAAATTCCACCAAGAAGCGATTATTCGTCACTTGATTGATAATAAGATAGCGTAGAAAATCCAAATATGGTCTGGCAAGCCTTACGTAGAAAAGGGGTCACGGCGAGAGTCTCGCGTTATCTGTCATGGCGAACACGGTGAAGTTAGTGTAACCATGCCAAGTTATTTTATCGTGTAAGGGTTTAATAAATTCAGAATAAGCCAAACTTCTTTCACAGCATGAGTATACTTATGTAGTAGATTTCTACACTGTTTTTCTGACTTTAGTGATGATTTTGTTTGCGCCATTACATGATATGGGATCAGTTCGTAGCCTCAACCATAACAAATCAAGTTGAGGCAACGACATCGTAGCTAGTGATTAGCAGTTACCACAGTGAGGTGTCGGGTACTCACTATGTAAGTAAAAACATGGCTGTACAGACAGTCTAGACTATCTGAAAAGGGATTTTATTTTGCAATTTAAATTCTGGATGCGTTTATTTTTTCTTTGCCTTTTTCAGCGTCAGTGGTAAAAATTAATAGTAGAATCACTATTTACAGGGTAAATTGAAGCCAAGAATGAAAGAGTTGAGATAAAAGAGATGTGACACCTATGGTGGTATTATTATTATTATTATTATTTTTCTATATTCCTGTCAGCTTCGTGCTGATCTTGAAAGATGCCAGCTATTATGGGTATTCATAATCAAAGTGTTTGTCCGTACTTTATCTAATGAGGTATCAAAACTTGTCTGGAATGGGTAGGGTTAGGGGTTCCAAAACCGAAACCTACAGCATACCCCCTCACTCGATTGTTCAACATAAGTACTTTCGGCAACACGACTATCTCGGAACCATACTGTTCTAATTAATATGCACACCTGTATTTAATTCCTGACGAGACTCACATCTGTGTCAAAAGGTATTCGCATTGAATTAAAGAAGTCATCAGACTGAATGACATCACCATCTGTCTATTACAAACACGCCTATCAGTTTTGTTAATTGTTAAATGTTGTATAATTAAACCACCGTAATTTAAAGACCCGAAAATGGTTGTCAATTTCTATAGCAGGCCCCCCCACACACACACACACATACACAAATAATAATAATAATAAATAATTGGCGCTTTATGCATAGGTTTCGGAAGGAACTGACATTTTCTAACATAGACTTTCTTCATCTTCTCCCAGGCCAGGAGCCCTGAGTGGCCAAGTAGTCTAAAGCGCTCACCGTTACGGATCACTGCCGTCTCATCTCTGTGTGGGTTCGAGTCTCGGGCTCGGCCAATGTGGGTACACGAGAAAGCTTGCCAGTAGTTTCTCGTGGGTCGGCGGTTCTTTCCGTGGGTTTTCAGGTTTCTTCCTCCACCATTGATACTGATCGCTATGTATATCCTATCTTGTGCTGAAAAATGGCGCTAAACCCTGTAACAACAACTCCCAGGTCACGCTGCCTCGGCGTAGCTAAGTATATTAAAATAGAGAAAATTTGATTTTCGATGTTCGTTAATACACACAAACATGCTTTAATACACATTTCTCTACCTGGATCTTTTGAAGCCGACTGGATTTTTTTCAGCATTATTCCACCCATAAAGACAGCTTAAAATAAAGGAGTTTGAATCAGGATCATAACATGTAAATATGTCGGTTTATTATATGTCAACATGTCATCCTCTATCTATAAGTTTAAATGACCTGAAGACTTGGTGATATTCCTGACGGTAACTTATCAACATCTTTACGTCATATAAACAGTGGTTAGAGTGTCTGCCTTGGATGCGGGAGGTCGCGGGTTCGAACCTTCGGCCGAGTTATACCAAAGAAGGATAAAAATGGTACTAACAGTTGCCTTGCTTGGCGCTCAGCATTAAGAAGATAGTCCTAGGACTGGTTGGCCTGGTGACAGGATAATGTGACTGGGTGGGACATGGTGCTACGTGTCTGCGGCATGATGACCCAGTGCTAGACATCCCTATAAACTGTCACACGGCAGACATCGTGGCGATGCGGCTGAAAATTTTTTACACACACACACACACACACACACACACACACACTGTAGCGGTTGCTACTGGTGGTATGGTATCATGAGGTTGTACCTTTTTACAAGGTGTCCGCTTTATTTGGCTATCGTTATCTAGAGGGTGATGGCCCTCGGTATTGTTGTCCGGATCGAATAAATATTAAAATGAAGTGTGAAATTATAGATGGAATAAATATAGATCTGATCAGATAATTAGAACAGTACATGGAAAAACAAAAGAATTTAATCAGTTACATAAACAACTGGGACACTACATTACATTAGGAAGATACACTTTTTTTCTTCAATAAATCTTTCACCGAATTTCAAACACAAATATATTTATATAAATAGCCGGTCTGTTTTAAATGATAAAATTAGTTCATCATATATCTGAGTGAACGATCAAAGGCATTGCCTTGTACAACTTCATAACCTGCTTATTCCAGTCCATTCCAACTTCACTGTGGTGGTTCCTCTAGGTCCCTTTGCTTTTTCCCTTTTCCGACCTCCCTACTGTCTCGCCTCTTTTCGGCCCTCAAACTTTGTGTGGGTAGAAGGATACGTAAGTACGTAGATACTTGGATAAGTAGGTACGTGGATAAGTCAGTGGATACAACCGTGGAGCTATTACCCCTTACAAAATAAACAGAGAAGCGACGAAATCATCTGTCAGTTGTCCTACTGGGAATAGATCATTACTCCCCTTCTCGTTATGTCAGATATCATTCTACCGGAATTCAAACAGATACCAAAGGCTATCTAGTCAAGCTAAACTTGGCAGACCATAAACAAACCTAGTTTCACAAAATTAATGTACTTCATAATGGCTATTTCTTTACTGATTCCCATTAACATTGCACGAGACATAACAGTTCCGTTCTCGTCTCAATTACACAAATCAATGAATGAAATTCATTACATGTATGAACTACGTTATTTTCAGCGAATAAACACATACAAGTATATTGCATACATGAGATGATCTAAGATCGGTGAATTCAAACGGATTCCCGTAACTCCTGTGAACTAAAGTAATGCATGAAATCTTAGAATACCCAATTCCTATACAAATGACATATTCAAACAATTCGTCAACTATATAAAAAAGATCATTGTTGGAATTTAGATATCTGAACTCACCAGTTATACGCATATCAAGAATATTGATCTACGAATTTAAACGAATAAATTCATGCAAATATAAACAATTAAATTCAAGCAAATTATTATATTGGTATCAACGAACTACATGAAATTGACGCAAATACCTTGTGTTTTCAAGCTTTGTTCGCTTCTACCGCCAAAATCGTGTCCGTTGACTTTCCAGGCATCCGGTCCCTTTGACCAATGTTTTACGAGAGAATTTCTTCCAAATTCTTTCGATCAGGGCAATTAAACCCCAAGATATTTTCGTGTGGGACCCCCCCCCCCCCCATTTAGCTTTATCAATCAGGATTCAATATATGTACCGCCTTTTATAACTGGTCGTCAAAATTGCGGTCAGAATGACTTATAGAATTCCAAAACAACAGATATGGAAAATTTCAAATCTGACAGTTTCGATAACAGTCTAACGGTTAAGTAAACGAAGGCTTAATTAAGAATGATCTCCTCTACCGACACAAACATTAGAGATCATTGCAGTATAGCGATTTAACAAGCACCTGTCCCCATAAATTTAATTGTTCTCTGGCCCCAAGTTAATGTGTTCCTCATTGATTGACAGAAATTTGTATCCTTACACACACCAAATATAGACATAATATAAAGTTTACGATTTTTAAAAACATAACGATTGTGTCTGGTATTTACTGTAAAATGACAAAATATAGGTATAGCATCCACCTACGCGTACAATAAAAATTTACGGCATGAAACGGCATTTTGCTCAGAGATGTTGAGAATTCATAGAAAATAATTGTTTTTGACTTGTTATATAGTTTCCAACTTTTTAACCTCACAAGAAAGTGTGTGTGTGTGTGTGTGTGTGTGTGTGTGATTTGGATTTTTAACGTAGCTTTAACAGTGTTTCAGTCATATCGCTAAGATGTCTGCAGTGTGGCAGTTTATAGTGATGTCTAGCACTGGGGCATCATGCCGCAGACATGTAGCATGATATCTCATCCAGTCACATTATCCTGACACCAGGCCGACCAATTCTAACACTAACCTCTTAATGCTGAGCGCCAAGCGAGACAACTGTTAGTACCATTTTTATAAGTCTTTGGTAACAAGAAAGTACGATTAAGAGGATTTTTTCTCGATATAATGCGATGCTTTTCTCATTTTGTTAATACAGAATATGTGTACGTCTGATTATTTCGATGTCACTTCTATGCTAGGGCTTTTCAAACTTGGTAAAAATGATGTCATGTTTGATTATTTTGATGGCAAGTGTATGCCTGGTCATTTCAAGCTTGGTACAAGTGATGTCATGTCTTATTATTTCGATGTCAGTTCTATGCTAGGGCTTTTCAAACTTGGTAAAAATGATGTCATGTTTGATTATTTCGATGGCAAGTGTATGCCTGGTCATTTCAAGCTAGGTACAAGTGATGTCATGTCTTATTATTTCGATGTCAATTCTATGATAGGGCCTTTCAAGTTTGGTACAAATGATGCCGATACTTTATCCAAATAGTCACATTTACTAAATTTAGAAACTCTTGTTAGAAAACACCTTTTACAAACATGTCAAAATAATCAACCAGTTAAAGCTGTATCCTGGCAACGCAACCTACCAGTTACAGCAGTATCCTGGCAGCATAATCCACCAGTTAGAGCGGTATCTTGGCAACATAATCTACAAGTTATATGTGCATCCTGGCAACACAATCTACAAGTTATAGCCGTATCCTGGGGAAGTCTTTTCAGTCTAACACATAAATGCTGATCCATATGGAAGTAAGCTGCTTTCGACATGACGCGATATTTTTCTTGCATAAGTGATGAAGACGAAGTCTTTTACGTTAACTGGGCGAGTTACCGATTACAATTTATTGATATTATTTTGTCGACATGACGAATTTACGTACTTGTTTTACCGTGGCATAATATCAGTTAGACAACACAGATATACGAATTTATTGTCATAGGCGTCTGTGCTGTATATAAATATATCCCTCTGATTTTAACCTCTGCCCCCTTCCCCGTCCTGAAAAGTTCCTGCGCACTCACATATTTGTCATCATAGCCACATAACGATCTCAACAAATTGCGAACTCGTCTTGTTGACATAACAGACGTCGTCCTGATATCTATTCGAATGAAATATCTCGTCATGATGATGTTAGTCTGTCGTGGCGATATATATTGAAATGAAATATCTCGTCATGACGATGGCAGCCTGTCGTCGTGATATCTATTCGAATGAAATATCTCGTCATGATGATGGCAACCTGTGATATCTATTCGAATGCAATACATCTTCGTGACAATTATAGCCTAATACGTCCATAAATCAGACATCACACACGGCCATTGTTACAAAACACAGTTCATCTTTAAAATTCGTTTTTTCAAAGATCACTTTAAATAATTCGACTAGATTTAACATAGAGTAGCATGGCATCAAGTTTGTGCTGATAGTGTCCATCCTCCATCAAAAGTGATAGCCGTTCATTAGAAATAGAAAAAAGAAAGAAGAAATCATAGGAATGCTATGAATGGTCCCATGGTTTTGTGTCGTCTAGATGCCCAATAAAATCTATGGTCAGCCCAAACGATATTTTGCTTCGCTTTGCTTGATAGGTTGAGGCTATAACTATGTGCCATTCTTTCTTCGAATTATACCCAAGGATGACGATAAGACATGACAATCTGTAAAGCTTTTGTTTTATTTTCTATCCCTTCGCCTTCTCTATCTTCTTCTTCCTTAACACTCCGACATAAATGGGAACATCAGCAAAATAAAATATTCTCTTCTATCTGAAAGAACATTTAAGCTGTTATAGTCCAATCTTTTTTTGTCCCTCAGGTGAGAAGCCATTTGCCTGCGACTGGGAAGACTGCACGAGAAAGTTTGCCAGATCAGACGAACTTTCCCGCCATAAGCGTACGCACACAGGTGAGAAGAACTTCGTCTGCCCCTTATGCGAGCGGCGATTTACCAGAAGTGACCACATGAACAAACATGTCAGGCGACACGAAAGCAATTCGACAGCACCCAGTCCGACATTGGAAGAAAATATTCAAAAAAATATCGACCTGCTTCATTCTCTCAAGACCAACAAATGGACATCAGCACTTCTTTCAAAAGATCTCCCGGAAGCTGTCGTAGATTAAGATACCATATTTTGGCACTGTTAGCAATGCCTCTGTTAGGATCCGAGACAAATTTACATCTGCTAACGATTTGCTCGAGCCATTCATCGTTTTTGTCATGACTTTAAGCTATCGATGACCATATCAAACGGAAATTACAATTACAATATTGGAAATAAGTGCTTATTCTGCTGGTTTAAATTTGACTCCTTGTTATTAAATCAGAATTAGTGTCCCATGACAACGAAACTGATTTCAAAATTGAAGTAGCTCAGTAATTAAGAATAGAGTGCCAATGTATCCATTTTTCTTCCAAATAGGTTCTCCCCCTCTTAGGATCCCATTTTCTTCCGGGGGAAATGCTCCTTGAGTAGAGGTTAAGTGTATAATAGAATCGTTTGCCCAGAGCTGAAACTAGTCTCGAGCCTTTATTCTTCCACGTAACAAACTCTAAATATAGTCATTGTTTCAATCCATCATTATATAACTGTTGATAATGGATGACTGTATGTCTTAGAAAGACGAGTACCGTTAATGTAATATGTAATAAAGTATTGTGGAAAAAAAATATTTTCAACAGCTACAGTTATAACTTTCTGAAGACACACACACACACACAGATATATATATATATATATATATATATATATATATATATATATATATATATATATATATATATATATATATATATATAGTTTTAGGTTCCGTGGTCCGGTCATTTGCCATTAATGAACCATGGGCAACAACATTCCCAGGACTAGTGTCATAATGCGATGCCTAATGCTCTTAACAGAGGTGCGCGGTGTTACTGGTATACCTCGTTACTGAGGGTGATCCAATAACGATAAAAAGATGTTTAATAATGTTTAATACCATTTTTTTTAAAGACAATCATGTCGTCCCACGCTGTCATTTTGCTGTAGGTGATAACTACAAAGAAGGAACGTACAATTATTTTAGATTGAAAGTTCTTAAGAAATTGGTGTAAACCCAGATAAACAAACATCAAGGGCAAAAAATTATCTATTAAAAAGTTACTTGAATTTTCTCGGTACACAAATTATTAAAGCACAGTACATTATGTTACAATATAAGCAATACGTTTACAGTATGCCCCCCCCCCCAAAAATGGTTCTGCATTAAAATTAAAGAATAATAGAACTGAACAAGTCAGCCACTAATTTGTCAAGGCAAGATTCTAAAGAGAATGTAGCAATTAACGAAGAGCTGAGTGATGAAATGTTACTGAGACAGTGTATTGGTTTCAACATTTCCAAAATAAATATTGAATAATATACATTTATCAATACAGAAATGGCTTTGAAAGGTTTGATGTAACAGATACACCACCGGTAGAGCAGTTTTATTGGTTATTATTCAGCTCGAATATATCCAAAGACGATAATCAATATAATGGAACGCTCTGCGCTAAAAACACTCGGCCATCTTCATAACTAAAAGGTACACGTTGCTAAGGTGTTAGCTTAGAAATGTATAGAAAACCACAAATTTATCCTGTTCACTATAACGGGGCTTTCGGTTTGGTTCATTATGCAACATTGTAACTTACGAGAGCTGAACAAAAACTTTTAAAATATTACGATGTGTTTCTGATAATTGATACAAGAATGGATA
This sequence comes from Sinohyriopsis cumingii, assembly GCA_028554795.2. Classification (NCBI taxonomy): domain Eukaryota; kingdom Metazoa; phylum Mollusca; class Bivalvia; order Unionida; family Unionidae; genus Sinohyriopsis; species Sinohyriopsis cumingii. The sequence continues at coordinate 55,666,235 of CM068824.1, forward strand.
ATCATGCTAATACGTAGCTACGCCGAAGGCAATCACAAATACTGACCGGATCAGAATGGAATTCTTGTAATTGGTTGGCAAATATAACAAGTCGAAAGAAAATTCCTTCAGCATGTGCCTTTGATACATAAACCTTTAGAGCATGGCCATGTTTTAATACATGACATTAAAAACATGATATGGGCAACAACTAAATAAATTAAATGGATCAAAGAAAATTTGATTGAAATACCAGAAGACTAAAACTGTACACGCGTTAGAGCTGTTACGGATATTCATGTAAAGCGAATACCTGAAAGACTATTCATTAGCCCCTGCAAAAAAAAATACCACTCGTACCAAGCACAAACAACATATATGAGCTTAGTAAACAATTAACTGAAAAGATCTAAGGAACAAAACCAACGGTACCAAAATTATCAAGTGCCTTCGAAAAGTAGAGTGAAATACGTCATTCTTAACAAAAATCAAAAGCGTTACAAGTATTTAGTTCTGAAATTTAAAAAATGATTCGCAGAATTGTCCTTTTTAACAGCAGCCGTGGTTAAAATCGTATATCGAGCCACAATCACGTTTGATATAAAAACCTAATAAAGATTTCGAGAAGGACTTTTTCAAAGGCAAAGGAGATTTTGAAGAAAATAACTGTTAAGATAGATCTGAGTGTAAGGTAATTATTTGAATGTCATAATTATCTTTCATTTTCCCAGAGAACAATAATAGATGATAATTTGGTTATGGTTAGTAGAAAGAAAAATCAAACAAACAAGAAAATGTAATTAACCAAATCAATGCACGGTGGATGTAAATAAGTTCGCTTTTAGAACATTTTAAGTTCATAGATACGGTTAAGCCTTGAACACAAACCAAAGTAAACATATCGTTTACCATTTATGATTAAGACAAAGTTCAGGAAAGCAAAATAGCACAATAGTCAGGTAGGCCAAACCTCTATCTTCAATCACGGACAAAAGTCATTCACATGATACAAATTAAATATGCATAACAACAAACACGTACTGAAGAAGCTTTTCAAGGATGAACTAAATAGCGTACCGATAAAAGAGTTGTATGATTTTAGATGAAAACTCAATAAGTTCAAGACTGACCACGAAGAGAAAAAGATAAGCAGAGGAGAAAAGACTGATATATCAAAACGAACGTACATGAATTGTTTATTCAGTTACGATGAAACATGTTCAACAGCGAACATAACCGGGTCTTTTCATCATGAAATGTATAACATGATGATTAAAAAATGACTTTATCCTCCTGCTGCTGCTGATGATATAAAGATCTTTGATTAAGAAGATAAATACACTACTTTAGTCTTTTCCAAATAAGCCATTTTTATTAGTCAGTATATATGCCGTCTCAGAACTAATGATTGGAACGCATGGAGACAAATGTAAAGATGTTTCTGCACAAAGGGCCATTAATTTCAAAGTTATGAGTGAGTTAGTTTTGCCATCTTCATTTAAATACTCCAATAAAATGTTCAGAGCAAAACTCGGTATGATCATCTCGTCAAAGCGGGCGAAAAACATCACAGAAAAAGAAACGTAATCAAATGTTGAAACAAATAATAAAGCAGTAGGTGAGGATAAAGTGGATATTGAAAATATCACAAACATAGACAGAGGGTTATCCGCAGCCTTTTATTAAAAAAAGTGTAATTTTTTATTTTAAAAAATCAAGATTGACGGCAAATAGACGAAAGGTGACAAATCGACGTTAATCACGTTCAGTTATAGTCTTTAATGTGCTTTTTCCAACATCGCAAATGAGCGACATTGTCAAATATTTGCCTGATTCTGATTTGCTTCAAATTTGGAAGGAAATTGCTCGGTTGGAGTCCGCTGACCACATTTAATCTTACATCTATACACGACTGAAAATATACCCTTTGAAGGCCTATCAATCTTTATGCTGTAAACATGGACGCAATGTTTTACGTGGCACATTGCAAAACTCAAAGAATGAGATAGAAATGAATTAAAGTTTAGCAAACTACGGATGGAAATAATGAAAAAATTGACCACAACATTGTTAAAAAGGCAAATGAGTCATTTGAAACAATGGTAATGTCATAATACATAGTTAGCAAGAGACGCGACAAAAGGCTAGTTAGCAATGACAGTATAAATGGCGAAACAAAGTACTATGAAAGATGTGATAAATTTGTATGTTTTACGGTATATCTTTTTATAAACAAACGTTCAACAAAATCAATAGCTGATCATTTATTTTACTCGTTTAGGTACTGTAGGTTATGTATAGTACAGACTGTGATAGTTTCTGGCCTACCGCCATTTTTGGTTTAATTTGGGGGTGGGGGTGGGGGGTGGGAACTAAATGGTAGAAGATATGTGTGTACATTTTTTTAAATTTTCGCAAATACGAATTCACAGTTTATGTACTATTTCATCTCTGACGTAAACTGTTCTTACAACACAAAAGCTTAAACGATATGTTTCCAATCGCATATACAAATTGCAAAGTCGTGGGGATGGACTGTCTACCAGTGTACGAATAGAGATATATATTTTTTTTTTATAAAGACCCCAGAGCCCTCTGTGTCAGCGTTGGGCGATTCCCCATTTCCCACAAACACCCTCTTGTTTAATTAAGATTTCAATGTCTCCGGGGAATTGATGAAAACAAGATAAGACAGACTGTGTGATATGCACACACATCGTAAGCTACACAGATCTATACATATATACATGATATTGACATTCACGTGAATTTCGTGTTTGCACTTGTACTGGTTACAAAATCAAGCGAATCAAATTTTACATAGTGTAGGAAAGCATACGGAAGAAAGCTGCAGATAACATATAAGTTCAGGTCTACTTTTGAGTAGATGATTACATGAAGAGATTCTCGTGTGTATTTATGCTGTTTATTTGCCTTTCACGCAGAATGTATTGTCTTATCATCAGTGCAAAAATAACAGCGTCTATAAATTTATATAGATTTTGTTTCTGAAATAAAGGTTTCACTTTTATAATTAGTGACAAATGGGTTTGCATTAACTTTGTGTATATACTGAAAATTTACAGCACAATGTTGGTAAAATGTCACAAATGTATCACCATATAAACTTGTATATTGCAATAGATACGCGCATGTTACTCTATGTCTATGATGATATGCTGACTGATTATCAGGCATCGGGCCAGAATGTGAACGTGCCTGTAATTATGTAACGCTCACACCTTTACTTCAGAGAGCCACTTTGGGTAAGTTGGTAGAGCGTCGGATTCGTAAATCTAAGGGTCGCGTATTTAATACACATCTAGAGCAGCCCGGGCCATCTGCCTATGTGCGAACATTGTGACAGCCACTTAGTTCACATTGCCTCCGCAGGATATAGCCAATAATGTGTTGTAGTGCCGTTCAAAACAAGAAACCAACAATCCATATGTAACAGAAAATGTTAGAATTTTGTTGACGTATTGCGATAGGTAGATTGATGCAGCTAGTAAATTGCAAATTGTCAAAAGCAGAATATATTTTCTCCAGAAATTAGCAATTTTTGCCCATAACTGTATCACCGAAGTTCTTCAAGATATTAACCAATTTTTTTTCTTTACGGCTCCTAAAACCTTACTACTCCATAAAATCACGAAACAAAGATGCTCTTTGCACTACGAGAAAATCACGTAAACCAAATTTAGAACATTTATTCCTATGTTTTTAAAGTTTTTTTTTTCTCCTCAAATAACTGGGAAAATTCCAAAGATGAGAATTTTTATACGGTAGTTTTGAAAACGTTCGAGTAAAATGAATGTATTCACTGCAACGAAAAAAAAAGAGCTCTATCCTGTATGTTTAAATATGGAATTTATGGACTGAATCGTCTCCATTACCCGGCAAATACCAAACAAATTTTGTACTACAAAACAGTTTTAAGCAGAATGCAGTTAACTTTTAGATTGATTGTAATTACGGGTAATTACAGCAGTTTGATCAGTGGTTCAGTATAAGTTCATACGTTCCCTTGATTGTAAGCATTCAGACGTGAGATAATCGGTATGTCTTTTTAAACGGTGAGACTACAAACCAGTGGTTCCCAACGTGGGCGGTGGAATTACCGATGGGGGCGCTAATGCTGAATAATGATTGTTACGGGGTAAGGTAGGGGGCGCTGAGGATAACCAAAGAGGAGGTAGCCCGAACAAATTTGGGAACCCCTGTTATAAACCATATAAAATGCTTTGTGCACACAATAATGATGGACAAATCACTGGAACGGAGACTGTCGTTTCTTTTTTCTAAATGTATTTATTTATTCACTCTTTTTTGCAAGTTGCCAACGAACCCAGCCGATCTTTAAAGCACTCCCAGGGTTTTCGGAAACACGTTCCTTGTAAACGATCTCAATGTCGTAGAAAATGCTTCCTTTTTGACATTATATTTACCGCGATTACATTTAAGTGACATCAAAATAACAAAAGCTATACTGTCTGAAAATACTACTCACATCGACCAAAACATTCTTTAATTGGAAGATTTCCGGCATTATATTTTTGTCATACTTGGTTTAAACTTGGGTTGTAACACACACACACACACACACACACAGAGTAATAAAAAAAAATTTGAGTGATGCTTCCATAAAGGTTGCTTGTAACAGACGATTTCACAAAAATCTGCAATACAAACGTTCTGCCTATCTGCAGAAGAAAAACACGCCTGTTCTTGGGGCAAATAAATATTTCTTTTAAAAATTATATTCTTCTGTCAAACGTTTCATCCTACAAAAAATAGGTGGGAAATGCGTGGGGCGGGGTCAAAGAGTAAGAGTGTAGAAACTTAATGTCTTACACTATTGTAAGTAAGTCTGTATATCTGTCCCCACCCCATAACAAAGAAAAAGAGAAAAGAATGAAACAGCTTGAATTTGATGATTTTGTGTGTACTGAAACCGTTATGTATCGTAGATAGACACCCTTAACTGTCTCATTTTCATTTTCATTGTTACTAAAGGTGTTTCACTGAATGCAACTCCAGTAACAGACAGTGGCATTAAGTGTATAATTAAATTCCTTATTTTAGTAGTTTATGATCTTTAAGAAAACTTAGGCATATACAGTGGAAATAATGCAATATATGGAGTTGAAGCAGAAACACGAGAGCTATGTAAAGTTATTCACCTCCACCCCCACCATTATAAATGCATTATAATAATATCAATATTTGTCTACTGATTTAAAGTACATAAATCACTTACAAATATAAATATATACATATATATCAATTACTGTACATTTATATGTAATTTTCTTTGGGGTTCCTGGGTGTCCGAAATTGTATTAACGGTTTAAAGCGCTCGCCTTTACCTATCACTGCCATGTCACCTGTCTGTCCGCGCTGGTGCAAGTTTCGGATTTGGCCAATGTGAGTGTGAGAAAGCTTGCACGTAGCTTCCGTGGGTAGGTGGTTCATACCGGTGTTTTCCCAGAGTGTTCCTCCGCCACTTATACTGTCCTCCTTGTATAGCCTGTCGTGTGCTGGAAAATGGATTTAAACCCTAAACAACAATAATTATGATTGATACTCATATAATAAGAAAAGATAAGGGTGGTTGTAATCCAGGTTTTAAAAAACAAAAACAAAAGGAAACCCCCCAAAAAGCAATAAACAAACATAAAATCGTTTAGAAAATTTTACGTTAGATGCGAAATCAAGTAAATTAAACCATGTTCTGTTTATGCATTTTTAAAAGGGTTGCATTATAATCAATCTAGGTGGGTATAGTGCAATTCAATTGAAGACAGGAAAACAAAAAAGTTTAAGATTGTATCCGATATTGCAAATAAGTAACCGTTAATATAAATGAAAGTCATAAATTATTTACCAACTGATGATGCTTTTTTGTTGTTGTTGTTGTGGGGTTTAACGCCATTTTTCAGCACACGATAGGCTATACATGGCGGACAGTATTAATGGTGGAGGAAGAACCCGGGAAAACTCCGGGAAGAACCACCGACCCACGAGAAGCTACTGGCAAGCTTTCTCACATACCCACATTGGCCGAATCCTGGACTCGAACCCACGCAGACAGAGGTGAGATGGCAGTGATCCGTAACGGAGAGCGCTTTAGACCACTCGGCCACTCGGGGCCTCAATTGATGATGCTAATAATAATAATAATAATGGTAGGCCTAAAAAGAATAGCGATAACTGTGACGAAATACCGCAATGAGCACTAGGACGCATTTCGTATGTCCATCGCCACAGTACATAAGTGACGGTATAGATCTCCCATTATATTAATTAAACCTTTAATTTCGATACAAAAAATAGCCCTGTTTCTCCGTGTGGGGTTGTACTAATCCAGATTTAGTGAACAGTTAAACGACTCTGCGATAAGTCAATTTAATTACTGATAAAATCCAATCGTCGTCATTATATTTGAACTAAATAAACGGTGTATATAGATATATTATGTTTAGCTTACGGTCTGTATTATATTTTTTCAGCATTTAATACCTTCTACCTGACATGCCATACTAGACTTGCTGTCGTCCTTACGACAATATATTTTATTAAAATTACTGGCTTTCTTTCTATTAGGCAAACATTTCGTAACACCCAGTCTAAATAATACCATACCTGAAGTGCCTTAGGTGCGACAGTGACTCACTTAGTGTAAACGTGTAAGAGGTAAATACACCGAACTAAAATCTACTCCATTCCTTTACTAGATGCGTCAATCCTGCAGATTAGACTAAGATATTCTTGTATGTCGAGGAGCTTGTCCTAAGTGAAGTAGCCATTATTGTGATTCATTCTGATCGAATTCAAACAAGATTAGATAGCGCAACTTGATAAACTCTAACGTGAATACTCAATGGTTTTACTCTGGTTGGACTAACATACGTTTTAATGTTGCTAAACTCTCTCTCTCTCTCTCTCACACACACACACACACACACACACACACACACACACACATCACATCACAGTATTGATGAAAAAGAATTGTTTCAAGATTTCCAGCATATTACTTTTGCCTCTCTTTGACTTTTGACCCATCATATATATATAATGTTCATTTTAACACTCATAAGCAGACCAAATCCTATCGTAGTAGTCCGTGTCCAACAGAAGTATGGAGTTTCCCATGCATCTGGTTTAGGAGTGAAAGAATAAGACAGAAGAGACAATCTTTTATTTCACTCATATCCTCTTTTGACAAACGAAGAAAATATATTTATGAAATCTGAATAGTTATATCTATCTGCATGTATATATGTCTGTCTGTCGAGATATATATTTATAAGATGAATGGCTATCTGTGTGTATTAAAGTCGTGCTGTAAATACACAACTAGTGGCAAGAAGTACCAAGTATACACAGTAAGAAACTCAAATCTGGATAACACTGGACAACAAATTTTTACAAAAGTCATGTTACTGAAATAAAATTAGTCAATTCTTATCAATTTTTATGTGCTGAACACGAATATGACAGTCAAATTGCAAAATTGGCTCTAGTTTTTTTGTAATCTGCAAGAAATTAATGTTTACATAACGAAATGCATTCCAATAGTAAAAGGTCAGCTGTAATAGCCTACCTATAAAAAATCAAGTCATTGACTACATCTTAGATTTCTTCGCCTGTCTCTTGTACAGCTGTTCGGGAGCATCTCTGAGGAGTGTCCAGCAGTAGTCAGCCAGCATTGTAGTGGACCGTTTTCCCTGGTATCTTTGTTCCATTGTTGCGATATCTTGATGAAAACGTTCGCCGTGTTCATCACTAACAATACCACAGTTGCTAGGAAAGAAATCCAAATGGGAATGAAGGAAGTGAATCTTTAGAGACATATTGCAGCCAAGTTTCTTATACTTCATCAACATGTCTTCTACTAGTTCCTTATAGTTTTCTGCCTTAACATTTCCGAGGAAGTTTGTAGAAACTAGGCGAAAAGCATTCCATGCTTGTTTCGCGTCACCTTCCAGCAAGTTGTTGAACCGGTCATCTTTGAAAAGCTCTCGAATCTGAGGACCCACAAAAACTCCCTCTTTAATCTTTGCTTCGCTGAGTCGAGGGAATTTTTCATGCAGGTATCGGAATGCTGGCAAAGTCCGGTCAATGGCTTTCACGAAGTTCTTCATCAAACCTAGTTTGATGTGAAGGGGTGGTAGCAAGATTTTCTGAGCCTCAACCAGAGCTGGGTGTTGGATATTCTTCTCTCCAATGGCTACATTCTGCCTGTGAGTCCATTCCTTCCTCATGTAGTGCATTTCCCTTGCTCGGCTATCCCACTCGCATAAGAAACACATGTATTTTGTATATCCTTGCTGCAGTCCCATTAAAAGGGCAACTACCTTCAAATCACCACAGAGGTGCCAGCTGTACTTGTTATACTCAATGGAATTCAGTAGCTGCCTTAAGTTATCGTATGTCTCTTTCATGTGGACAGCATACGCTACTGGAATAGATGGAAGAATGTTTCCATTGTGCAAAAGCACAGCCTTGAGACTCAGTTTCGAAGAGTCCACAAATAGTCTCCATTCTTGTGGGTCATGAGTGATTTTTAAAGCATTCATGAGGCCCTCAATATCGGAACAGAATATCAGATTACTTTCCTTTCTGAAGAAAGGCTCCAATTGCTGGTGGCGCTTTTGATATGCAGTAATTGTGACATCTTCTTCTAGAAGATTCCATTGTTGGAGTCTTGATCCTAGCAATTCTGCCTTGTTCTTTGATAAGTCCAAATCACGAATCAGGTCATTTAGTTCTTCCTGTGTTATTCTGTGTGGGGTTGATGATGCACCACAGTGAAAATCTGGATCACTGCATGCTGATGGACCAGGAGAAGAACAGGTCGACTCACCTTTGTCTTCGTCAGATGAATCAAGAGAATATTCTGCTGGAGGTTCTGGAATAGGAAGTCCCTCACCATGTGGAACTGGTCTCAATGCAGACGGAATGTTTGGGTAGACTATTCTCGACTTCTTTCGCTTCGTTATTCCGCCGGAAAGAGGAGGAACCAAGCAGAAGTAACAGTCATTTAGGTGGTTGCTTGGCTCTCTCCACACCATTGGGACTGCAAACGGCATTGATGACCTTTTGCAATTCAACCACTGTGAAAGCTGTGTTGTACATGTAGCACAGCATATATGCGGAGCCCAAGGCTTGTCTTGGTCACCAACCTTGCATCCGAAGTAAAGATGATATGCCTTCTTCACTTGAGAATTGATACTTTTCTTCTGGTTGGCAAATGTCACTTCCCCACAAATATAGCAAAAATTGTCCGCGGTATTAACACACTTTCGAGGCATTACTGTTCTTTATTGTACGTAAATGGATAAAATAATAAGTTATATGTAACAGTAGCTTGAACTGTCTCGCACAACGTCTAAAATATTTTAAATGCTGAACCTATCTGATTGGGCTTTATATAGTACACTGCTTACGTCAGCTTCAGCAGCCGCCTGGCATTAGTATAATAGGCCTACACATGTATAGTACACTGCTGACGTCAACTTACTTCAGCAGCCGCATGGCATTAGTATTGCATTACATCAGAAAATGATGCAATCAACTGTGGATGATGTGAGCATGATGGTATTATGCAATGTTACATCATTATTCCGGATGTTGCTGCAGTCCTACTGGAGAAATTTACACAGTGAAACATAGAAAATGAGGTATATGAATATCTTCAAAACGAGAGCCAATACAAATTTTTCACGGTTATATTCGTGTTCGGCACACCAAAATACTACAGATTAGGGCCTTTTCAAGTCAGTAATGATTTCACTGTTGACCAGTGTAATAAGCCACCCTCCTGGTCCTCTCTCTCTCTCTCTCTCTCTCTCTCTCTCTCACACACACACACACACACACACATATGCATAATCAATTATAGTATATACAATAGCAACAGAAAGTTTTATAAAAAGAAAATGTATGCATGGTAAGGTTTGCACTGCCATAAATGCCCGTGTAATTCTTTTATCCGAGTACATCGGCATGCCAAAAAAGGTCCAAATTGTAATATTTTAACGTGAAGGGAACCTAATTATTCAGCTTATTCCATATTCCTGCATGTACTGTACATTTTGTGTTGGAAATATGAGTTAAGAATAAATCATTTTTTAAACTCATACATTTGGTTCAAAGTCTTTATGCGTGACTTGAATCACCCGATAACCAGCCTCATAAAAGGAAGGAGTGAAATGTATACTCACTCGATTCAAGTAGAACAAAGAAACGCATTTTGATACGAAACTGTTCCATACAAAGGTATTTGAAAAGCATATGAGGAAATTGTGGTGCATTACTCCATGTTAGCAACAATGTGTAATATTATATCATATAAGTATTCGTGAGCAAGACCGTAATTCATTTTAAACAACTGAATTAGTTTATGCTCTGCAAAGTTGATAACCCAATTTCTGAATTGTGACCGGGATGCATTCTTGGAAGAAGCTTTTAACTAGTCGCATAGCTTAAGTTATTTTTTATTTCAGGGATTCTTTTTCTCGCTAACCGCAGTTATCCCAGTATAATCTGTACAGTCAAACAAGAAATGTATATAAAATGTATGCATTTTTTCTAAGGAATAACTATCCAATAGATATTTCAATTTTTCAAATTAACTACTCTTGGACATTTTCGGACAAAAACTTAAGATGAATGTCAGTAAAAAGTTATACCGTAATTATTATGTTGCCATTGTTCTTGACCCATGCCATGTATATGCAGTGTATGGTAGCCATCTGAATTGCGTTTTCGCGTTTAATCTGTGACAGGGATCCATGCAAGTTTTTAATATCCGAATTTAGAATTTCGTCTACTTGATTTGCATTTGCAGCTATAATATATGGGATAGTCAAGCTTAATTCATGTTGTTGTTTTTTTCGTGTACAATGTTTGTATACCAAAAACAATAACTGTCTTTGGACTGATCCATGGGGAGGATAGCTTCTGTCATAATGTACTGAAAGTCTGAAAATCAGGAATTCATAATTCGTTGCTTGTAATGATACATAAGTTTTTAACCAATACAAGAAATTACATTAAATACCAGTATTTCTACGCGTAATAATCAGTTATGCTCATGAATACTATCAAGTGCTTTACGTATATCGAAGAAAACAGCCAAACTTTCATTCATTTGTCCAAACCCAATCAAATCATATAATAAATATATAACATCCAATAGGTTGTAGAGTTTATTTAGTACAACAAATGAAAATTATGCTGAAGAATATAATTATACAAACATTTACATTTTGGCTTTAATATGAAACAATTGTTCCACAACCTTTTCATAATTCTACGACCACTTTTGCAAGAGTCCAAGTTTTGAAAGCTAAGAGAAATATGAAATATTCGACACCGTGGGTACGTGACTGCACATGTAGACCGTTCCGGTGGCCTAGTTGTTAGAGCGTCCGCCTCGGATGCGGGAGGTCGTGGGTTCTATCCCCGGCCTTGTAATACCAAAGACTTATAAAAATGGTACTAACAACTGCCTCGCTTGGTGCTCAACATTAATAGGTTAGTGTTAGGACTGTTCGGCCTGGTGTCATGATGATCTGACTGGGTGGGACATCATGCTAGATGTCTGCGGCATGATGCCCCAGTGCTAACATCACTATAAACTGCCACAGTACAGACATCGTAGTTAAAGCTACGTTAAAAATCCAAATCACACTCACGCTCACTGCACATGTACTTCTGAGTATTTTGAAATTCAGTCAATCCTGACCATGCGTCTTTAATCTAAGCCGATTAGGGCGTTGTATACGTCGCCTTCACTAATATTAAATTGTATCAAGAGTGTGGTACGTCATTTGACGTATGACTGTTTAAGAAATTTGACATATTAATTTGTATGCTTTTCTTTATAAAAAAAAGAAGTAATGAAAAGTCTAGCCCCATTCACAATCAGTGATTCATAAAATATCTTCTTGGATTTATTTAACAAGATTCAACTATGACCTAGATAGGGTTATAAGAAAAATGTTAAATTTGTCTGTCAACCGTTGATCACGAAAACAGTTTTATTCACCCGTTTCGCTATTCATCGTATTTCTTTTCTGACTGTATACAAAATATCCAATGCTGAGGGACTTTTTTTTTTTTACTCGAGCGTTTCGTTCGTCAGTAAAACCATTTGTTTTCTAATTCAGTGAATGTTCATGGCAGATTTTTATTAACCGTATTGCGTGGCACATATTTGCTTACTGCATCCTAAATTAACTTTGTACATTTCTGTACGATTTAATTATATCATCAACTATTGTATTCCATAAAATATATTGGAAAAGTGTATGTGGTCTTGCTTTTTAAAGTAACAATTGAACAATATTAGCTGACTTCATTAGAATGAAATGGGACCAGAATATCAGCACCTAGTAAGAACTCGGCATGACACCAGTTTTATATAAATCAAAATCTCAAGTATTTTCTAAAATTAGTTGCTTCTGGTACAAATCAGTGTAAGATACAACTGTGTACATTATTATCAAGAAAAATAACCTTTTCATTAAAATCTCACATATGGACTTCGTAATCCTGGTAAGTGTTCGGAACACTCTCCATGCTTAATTCAATACTATCCCAGACGATCGATACTTGCATCCTCTTTAAATTTATCTATACACGTTCCTGTCTTTTTTCAGGTGTTTTAAAATAATTTAAGCATATGTATACATATGGATGTTTGTGCTTGGTCTTTATGTTTGTTTGTTTGTCTTGAGACAAAAATCGAAAGATCTTGTATTCTTAACGCGTTGATATTTAACTTTGCCATAAAATAAAAATGCATGTATAGGAATTTTTGTTCTTGTTGAGTTCCGCATTGGCTTTCTGTATTGGTCTTCCACAATCGCATACATGTTAGCATATACTATCATACAGGGTTCATTTTCACATTTGCTGATGCCTTTAATATCCCTTGGACAGATACTAAACCATTTAGTAGGCTTAGTTAGGTTGTATTTTGCTGGCTTAGAATGAGAGTCTAAAATGTATTCCACAACATGGAGCAACATAAATTATTATCGTTGTTTTTCAGATGTAAGTAAGCATTCAATTCAATTAATTCGTCCTCAAGCCTTCGGGTTAATGGGCCACTCTTGTTAACATTCATATAAAAGGCCTAATTGTGATCGAAAAACCGTTTGTTGAAATCAGTAAATTTAAGTCCAGCTGATAAGATCAACCTACATAACATTCAGCATTGTAAATATTTTAAGATTTATCCGTAATAGCTTTATAGCTGTGTGCGTGCGTGATTTGGATTTTTAACGAAGCTTTAACAATTTAGCCCTATCATTACGATGTCTGCAGTGTGGCAATTTATAATGATGTATAGCACTGGGGCATCATTTTGCAAACATTCAGCATCATGTCCCACACAGTCATATTATCCTGACACAGCTGCTAGTACCATTTTTGTAAGTCTTTTGTATGACCCGGCCGAGGTTCGAACCTGCGACCTCTGCATCCGCTTTAGAACTTGTGTATTAAAAATTGTTTAGTTTCCTCTATCCCCGTGTACTTGATCAACATCAGCTTTCTAAGTCTGACTTTAAGATTGAATCAACAATATTACAAAACATTATATTGAGACAGTGAATACATTGACCGAATATAACAATGTTTGCAGAACCTTCCTTTCAACCGCTCCGGTGGCCTAGTGGTTAGAGCGTCCGCCTCGGATGAGGGAGGTCGTGGGTTCGATCCCCGGCCGAGTCATACCAAAGACTTACAAAAATGGTACTAACAAATGCCTCGCTTGGCGCTCAGCATAAAGAGGTTAGTGTTAGGACTGGTCGGCCTGGTGTCAGGATAATGTGACTGGGTGGGACATCATGCTACATGTCTGCGGCATGATGCCCCAGTGCTAGACATCACTATAAACTGGCATATTGCAGACATTGTAGCGATATGAGTGAAAAATTGTTAAAGCTACGTTAAAAATCCAAATCACATCACATCACCTTCATTTCCTTCATATCATGTGGAATAAATTTATAAATTTGTATTACGATGACTCTTTTGTTACTTTATAAGGAAGTCATACATTTATCGGCATGCGGGTTTATATATTCCAAAATATTTATTGATTTTGAACACGCAGTTCAATGAATGTTCGACAGCTGAGAATGAGCTGATATTTTTTTTTAAACACTGATCTCACAAAAATGGACGGGTTCTATTTTCATATAGTACTGGTTCTATGTTCATATAGAACTGAGGTCACAAAATAACAGATTATTTATTTTATATAGTACTGTTTTTGTAAAAATGAGATGATGTTGTTGTTGTTGTAGGGTTTAACGCTATTTTTCAGCACAAGATAGGCTATACATGGCGGCCAGTATTAATGGTGGAGGAAGAACCCGGGAAAACCCCGGAAAGAACCATCGACCCACGAGAAGCTACCGGCAAGCTTTCTCACATATCCACATTGAACGAGCCCGAGACTCGAACCCACGCAGACAGAGGTGAGATGGCAGTGATCCGTGACGGAAAACGCTTTAGACCACTCGGCCACTCGGGGTCCCTAAAAATGAGATGATAAAATGGACAGATTCTATTCTTAAATAGCACGGTGTTTTGTAACACCGAGATGACAAAATGGACATATTCTATTTTTATATGGTACTGTTTTTGTAACAATGAGGTCGCATAATGGACAGATTATATTTTTAATCAGTACATTTTCAAGGCGTCATGAAATGACTCAGAATTCTTCTTATAATGTTCAAAGACTGTTCTTGTCAAAAGCGCCATATCAAAGAAAGCAATTATTCTTATATATACCCTCACCCCCCCTCCAATGCATAGCTGTATAAAAGCGTTTAAACCCTATTAGCCTAGATAGAAGTATGTGTAACAGAACCATTAATACATAACATTTGTATTTTTTAAGGCTTTGTAATCGGCTATCAGGCATAGTTAGTGTCTTCAACTAATATTGTACAGGTCTGCCTTCAGCATTTTACCCAAGTCATTAAAGCAGACAGCTAATAAAACGACTTCAGTATTTTACCCAAGTCACTGAAGCAGACAGCTACAAAAAAGACTTCATTATTTTACCCAAGTCACTAAAGCAGATATCTATAAAAAAAAGAAACAACACAGTAAACCACAAAAATACTCCAACACAAATCATTACAGCAGCTGCTACAAGAAAACAAAAAGACCAAACTATGTGCAGCCGTCACCGCCAAAATTACATTAATCAAGTGATGTCGTATGAAATCAAATGATTTAACCCAGCAAATGAAACGATAAATCCAGATTCAAAATTATGTGGTGTCACATGAAATGACTTAACGAACAAAACCGAATGATGAATTTAGATTCCAAATGACGTGTTATTAAATGAAATGATGTTGTGACATTTTATGATTTAACCCAACAAATTTGAACGATGAATTCAGATTCCAAATGCTGTTTTGTGATATGAAATGATGTAGCATGAAATGAAATGATTGAACCCCAAAATGAACAAATGAATTCAGATTCCAAATGACGGGGTATTAAATGAAATGACTTAGTATAAAACTAAATGATTTAAGAAAGAAAAAAAAAAAATTGATGATATCTGCTTCAAAGTGACATGGTATTAAATAAAATGATTTAGTCTAACATGAAATGATTTAATCTAATAAATGCAATGATGAATTTAGATTCCAAATTTTTTGGTACTGAATAAAATAGTCCGAAGAACTGACTGGAATAATACATTCAGATTCCAAACGATGTCGTATTAAATGAAATGTGTGGAAAATAAACAGTATGACTGGGAACAGCACTACATTGTAAGGTCAAACTGCAAATCAACTAACGTAAATCCAAACATACACAGGGGGCGCTGTTATCCATGATGTATGGAGTTAGCACGCCTAAATGTATAAGCTAGAGAAGTATGTTCAACATTCGTTCAGATTTTTGCAGACGAAACTTGGACAGCCAGGGTGTTTCCATTCATATGATATAAACAAGACCTATATTTTCCAATCAACATCAATTGATTTGATCCACATTTACGAATGTGCGTGTGTTCTTTAACATTTCACCGCCTTGTCCTGCGCTAGCTTCAAAGGTTTCCAAAAGCCTAGATATATTAATTAAGGAGTTTAAAATTTTGATCTTATTTGATCAATAGTAATTAACATATTTGATGACCTGACCTAGCATAGACACAAAACTAACAAGTTGTTTCTCGACACTTTGGAAGCTATAGTCCGGAACAATGGTGAGACATTAGATCCCTTTCCTGTCTCAAACGGAGTGAAGCAGGGCTGTGTACTGACCTAAACACTTTTCAGTCTCATATTCTCAGCCATGCTCTTTGCGGCCTTCAGAGATGGTGATGTGGGAATCGCATCATATACCGAATTGATGGCAAACTGTTCAACCTCAGGAGGCTCCAAGCAAAAACTAAGATCACAACAGACATCATCAGAGACATTCTATTTGCTGATGACTGCGCGCTCAACGTTGGCTCTGAAGCTGACATGCAAAGCAGCGTCGACAAGTTCTCTGATGCTTTGCCAAAGTTCAGCCTTACGATCCATACAAAGAAGACTGAAGTAATGTATCAGCCAGCCCCAGGAAAACCGTATGCTAAGCCAAATATCACAGTCAACGGCTACAAACTGAGCACAGTGAGCAGGTTCACCTATCTTGGCAGCACTCTGTCTCAGAATGTCGTAATAGAAGTTAATGCCAGGATTGCAAAGGCCAGCACAGCATTCGGTAGACTACACACCAAGGTCTGGAACAGAAAAGGCATTAGTCTTCAGACAAAGTTGAAGGTGTACAGAGCGATAATACTCCCTGTACTATTATACGCCTGCGAAACCTGGACAATGTACCAGCGCCATGCAAAGAAGTCGAACCACTTCCACACTACCTGTCTCAGAAGACTCCTAGAAAATAAGTGCCAAGAGAGGATCCCGGATCCTGAGGTCCTTGCCCAAGCAAGCCTTCCCAGTATCTACACCATCTTGATGCAATCACAGTTGCGATGGGCAGGCCATGCAGTTTGCATGCCAGACCGCCGGTTTCCTCCTCCCCCCCTCCAAAAAAAGCAGCTCGTTTATGGCGAGTTTGAACAAGGAAAACACAACAAAGGAGGCCAGAGAAAACGATATAAACACACTCTGAAGACGTCATTGAAGAACTATCTCTTTAGCTATGACCCGTGGGCGCAGACTGCAAAGGACAGGGTCGTGTGGTGCTCTTCAATCACTAAAGGTGTTGCAGCTTGCGAGGCCAACAGGAGAGCCTCGGCAGAACAACGGAGACAGGCCAGGAAATCCCGATCCAGTAAGCCCACGATCAGCGTTGCTAGCATTCCCATGTCCACAATGCCACAGAACATTCAGGGCGCACATAGGCCTCATCGGCCACCTACGCACCCTCAGATCATTTGTTCCCGATAAAACACTGGATGACTAATGTGGTCCTCATCGACTTGATGGACGAGCTACACCCTACATTTTCCAAGCCAAAAATGAACCTTTTAAATGGCTTTATGAACAGTTTTTAAAAATGTTGGTATCCTTACCAGTTTCTAATTTGCTGGTGTCATAGAATGATGTACCTATATTTTTGTAATTTCAAAGGATTTGCATTTTAAAAACAAAAGAATACGTAACAGTTTTAGAAACTCTGACATAGTAGACAAATGAAGTTATAAAATAAACCCGTTTTGAATGCCATCATTTTTACAGCTGTTCTAACGGTATACGTGTATACCAAAGATATAATATTATCTATTGCAGACTAACTAACAACAGTGGTATATGGGGGCGATATCAGGACAATGGGAAAATACATTACAGAACCGTCTGGGCCTGTATACGGACAAGATTTATACGGACAAGGAAAATCCAAGTCAAAAAGGTCTTGGGTCTGTATAGGGACAATGGGGCTTACCAGTAATATAGGGACAATATGAATGGAACAGGAAAAGTGACGTCACGGTACTGAAGATTGGTAACAATGTAGCAAGGGGCTGACCTCAATCAGCCCAAAGAGCGGGAAGAAAACCTAGAACGCTTGGCGGGACACAGACATACATGACCCAAACAACATACAACATACAAACACAAACAACTATACAACCGACTAAAAAAAATATGCAAGAAAGCAAGTTTTTTTCGAGATATATAACACATACATCATATAACATACAAACACAAACAACTATACAACTAACTAAAAAAATATATGCAAGAAAGTTAATCTTTTCGAGGCATATGAGTGGCCCTGAAAAGGACCTTTGGCTTTCTTCTTCTAATTTCTTTTATTCCTCCGCCATCTTATTTTCTTCCCTGCACTATTTGTCTTCTTTTTTCATGGTTTTCCTCCTCCTCCTGTTTCTCCTTCTCTTCTTTCTTCCTCTTCTCATTTTCTTCTTTCTTTTCTATTTTTCATTCCATTCTTTCGTCCTCTTTTTGTTCTCTTCATCCACCTTCTCCTCCTCTGCTTCTTTTATCATCTCCGACAACATTTCCTTACACTTCCTCAAGTTGTTGATTTCCAGCTTCACTCGATGGGGAGAATAAGAGTAATGATCTTCATCCAGTTTTGTTAACATTTGCTCTATGATCCCCGTATGTCTAGAACGTCTTGTACCTTCTTCATTTCGTCAAGTACGGTTTGAAGCCATCATGGTTTATTCAATGTTAAATGGCGCGAATTGATTGATTGATTACTTGGATTTACGTCGCGTGCGACCAAAAGGGCATGTGTGACGGGTTTATTCCCTCACAGCGGAATGCTAAATGTTCCTGGGGTAAGGAATTAGTGTCACATCCCACAGGCGTTTATGTGCTCAAGGAGAACTGCTAATTTAGCCGTCAGGTCGTAGGACTATATGTCCCTAACGGCCTGAATGAAGGGCTTTCATGAGTGGGAATGGGCCCAACACACACTCATGTTAACAAAGAGTTGATTTCAGTCCGTTATTGACTGTACTAGGTGTCAACCCAAGTAGTATGCAACTCCCGTTGCGACTGGCCTCAACGATTACATCACATCGGGACACCTAGCTTTAGGCGGGTGGAAGTTGTTCCACATCTCCGCCGTTATGCAATGTTCGAGAGAGGCAAGAGGGCAAGGAACTCGGCAAGCCAGCCATGGATGTCGTGCACTCACACCAGCCCGTACTTAGTCAAATTTAGTCTGAATGAAGAACGCTTCCCTTCATCTCCTTCAAGCACGGACGTGAAGGAAAACATCCATTACACTCACATCACATATTATTTAATATCCACACACGGGAAGGAGAAAAAACAAAACAAATAAAATTATCCACACACGGGAAGAGGAAAAACAAGCCCAAAATATACTTTCTAAAACCCCATTATATACTATCCACACACGGGAAGAAGAGATAAAAAAAAACCAAAATATACTATCCACACACGGGAAGAGAAAAAACAAACCCAAAATATACTATCAAAACCCCATTATCTACTATCCACACACGGGAAGGAGAAGAAGAAAAAAATATACTATCCACACACGGGAAGAGGAAAAAGAAACCCAAAATATACTATCAAAAACCCTATTATTTACTATCCACACACGGGAAGGAGAAAAAAAACAAACAACCAAATATACTAACCACACACGGGAAGGAGAAAAAGACACCCCAAAATATACTATCCAAACACGGAAAGGAGCAAAACCCAAACCCCAATTATACTATCCACACAAATGTACGCGAACGCTTACAAACACACAAATATACTATTCTCAAACCCCAAATATGCTATCCACACAAACGTACGCGAACGCTTACAAATTAAAAATATACTATTCACAAATCCCAAAATATACTATCCACACACGGGAAGGAGCAAAACCCAAACCCCAATTATAATCTCCATACAAATGTAGGCGTACGCTTAGAAACCAAAAATATACTATTCACAAAACCCAAATATAATATCCATAGAAACGTACGCAAACGTTTACATACCCAAAATATACTATTCATAAATCCCAAACTGTACTATCAACACACGGGAAGGAGCAAAGCAAACCCACCCCAAACATACTATCGACACAGAGGGAAGAAGAACAAACTATTATATGCTATCCACAAACCCCAAATTTACTATCCAAACATGGGAAGGTGAAAAAAAAAACAAATACCAAATATACTGTCAACCCAGAAGGGAGGGAAAACAAACCCCAGATAGTCTATCTACACAAAAAGAAGGGTGCAAAAACCCAAATTCCATATATACTATCTACACAGAGGTGAGAAGTAAACAAACAAGCCGCTGCTATCTACTATCCACACAGAGGGAAGAAGACGAAATAACCCAATCTACACTATCAACACAGAAGGAAGAAAAAAATCCGTAATATGCTAACCATACAGAGGGAAGAAAAACACATTATATACTGTCAACACAGAGTGAAGAAATAACCTATTATGCATATACTATCAACACAGAGTGAAGAAAATAACCCATTATATGCTATCAACAGAGTGAAGAAAACTAGTTTTTTGAAAGCACCTAAGCCCTCACCTACAATAACCAACTCTACCAAACACCCACCCACCCCCCACACACTCCAAAATTCATTGAACCCATTATACTATGGCGTCAGTGTGTGATTTTAGAAACAATCAAGACACAAAATGATAGATGTACAGACTGACTATAGTTGACCCACTTGCATGCCTGAAGTGCGTGCGTCCATTTCAATTCTAACTAAAACATGACCCAGAGGGATAGAGAGAGGTGAAAAAGCACATATTCATGCAGTGTCAATAAAAACAAAATATACCATCCTTATTATAAAAACTCAAGACCAAGGGACACTTACGTTTTTTTTTTCTGTCTGGTCCATTCTATTTACAAGTCAGTATGATATGTCACGTCAGGACCAACGTATCAGCTCAAATTGTCAATTTTTCCATTTCCATCTCTTCGCTGGCATGAGTTCTTTCTCATTTTCAATTTCTTTTTCTTCTGATCCCCTGTCCTCTTTCTCCTCTTGTTTATGTTTCTTGTCTTTTCTCTTAGGGCACTCTGAAGCCCAGTGTCCTTTCTCCTGAAAATGATAACAGGTATCTTGACTTTTGTCTCTCTTTCTTGGACGAAGCAGGTATTCTGGAGACAAATACCCATTTACCTTGCAGATATAGCAAACTCCATCAGCACTAATACTTTCATTTGACTCTCATCCAATCAACGACCAGAAGGGTAAGTTTTGTTGCCACATTCGCCTGTGAATTATGCTTTCTTATGACTCTTAGCAAATCTTTGACCAGCAGGTCGATCTGTGCTGACTCTTCTATCTTCTTGATCGTTTGAGAGTTGAATGAACAATCTTCTGACTCTAAGACACTCTCCCCATATGCAGGGACCTGCTGCGTGTGGAACCTAGTCATATTTTAGTTAGAACTGAAATGGAAGAAGTGTTTTCATTCACGCACGCACTTTAGGCACGCAAGTGAGTAAAATATAGTCAGTCTGTTCATCTGTCATTTTGTGTCTTGATTGTTTCTAAAATCACACACTGGCGCCATAGAATAATGGGTTAAATAGATTATGGAGTGTGTGTGGGGGGGGGTTGGGGGTTGGTAGAGTTGGTTATTGTAGATGAGGGCTTAGGTGCTTTCAAAAAACATTTTCTTCTTCTCTCTGTTGATAGTATATAATGGGTATTTCTTCCCTGTGTAGGGTTAGTATATTATGGTTTCTTTCTCCTTCTTCCCTCTGTGTTGATGGTGTATACTGGATTATTTTGTATTCTTCCCTCTGTGTGGATAGTATATAGTAGGGGTTTGGTTATTTACTTCTCACCTCTGTGTGGAGAGTAGATTTGAGATTTGGTTTTTGTCCCCTCTTCTCTGTGTAAATACTATATCTGGGGTATGTTTTCTCTCCCTTTAGTGTGGATAGTATATTTGCTGTTGTTTTATCTTCTTTCCGTGTGTGGATAGTAAATATGGGGTTTGTGGATAGTGTATAATAGTTTTTTCTTCTTCTCTCTCTGTGGATAGAATATATGTTGAGATTTTTTGTGTTCCTTCCTGTGTGTGGATCCAGCAAGATCTGTACCACGTCTTCCTGGATTTCAAGAAGACATTTGACAAGGTAGGGCATGCAGCCTTGTGGGCGACCATGAGACTGTACAGCATCAATGCCAACCTCATCACAGTAATATAGCACCTCTACGACAAGGCCACCAGTGCAGTATATTTCAACGGCATCATAGGGGACTGGTTCAGAACGACAGTCGGAGTCAGACAAGGCTGTCTGCTGTCTCCCACATTATTCAACATCTTTCTGGAGAGAATCATGGCAGACGCGCTTGATAAGCATACGGGGACAGACAGCATCGGAGGTAGAACAATCACCAACTTACGTTTTGCTGATGACATTGATGGACTAGCAGAATTAGCTAGCTTAGTAGAGAGCCTTGACAAATCCTCTGCAGCCTATGGCATGGAAATTAGTGCAGAGAAGACCAAAATGATGACCAACAAATCAAAGGCATCGGCAGTGACATCAGGGTCCAAGGTACAAAGCTAGAAACAGTCCACAGCTTCAAGTATTAGGGGGCAACTGTAACAGATGAAGGATCGAAGCTTGAAATACTCTCCATGATTGCACAGACAACAGCAGCGCTGACAAAACTGAAGCCCATCTGCAAGGACATGAACATCTCACTCAGCTCAAAAGTCAGACTGATGCACTCACTGGTGATCTCCATATTTCTCTACGCCTGCGAATCATGGACCATAACAGCGGACTTGGAGAAAAGGATACAGGCTACAGAGATGAGATGTTTCCGAAAGATCCTTGGCGTCACATATAAAGACCATATCACCAATGAAAGAGAGACAGGCAAAGAACGAGGTGGGAAGATAACATTTGAGAGTGGACATGCTTGACACTGAGCAACTCACTGAGAAAGACGGAAAATCGAGAGGAATGGAGGAAGCTGGTTTCTAGGTCTTGTGCGGTGCCCCAACGGTCTTCCAGACTACGGGACTGATGATAATGATGATGATGTGCTTAGATAGTGTAGTTTGGGATTTGTGAATAGTATATTTTGGGTTTGTAAGTAATCGTGTACGTTTGCGTGGATAGTATATTTGGCGTTTGTGAATATTATATTTTGTTTTTGTAAGCGTTCGCGTACGTTTGTGATGTGATGTGATGTGATTTGGATTTTTAATGTAGCTTTCTATCACTACGATGTCTGCAATGTGGCAGTTTTTAGTGATGTCTAGCAATGGGGCATCATGCCGCAGACATGTAGCATGATGTCTCACCCAGTCACATCATCCTGACACCAGGCCGACCAGCCCTAACACTAACCTCTTAATGCTGAGCGCCAAGAGTGGCAGCTGTTAGTACCATTTTTGTAAGTCTTTGGTATGACTCGGCCGGTTATCGAACCCACGATCTCGCGCATCCGATGCTGACGCTCTAACCACTAGGCCAACGGAGCGGTGCCGTACGTTTGTGTGGATAGTATATCTGGGGTTTGTGAATAATATATTTTGAGTTTGTAAGCGTTCGCGTACGTTTGTGTGGATAGTATGATTGGGGGTTGTTATTTTGCTCCTTTCCGTGTGTGAGTAGTATATTTTGGGATTTGTGAATAGTATATTTCGGGTTTGTAAGCGTTCGCGTACGTTTGTGTGATAGTATATTTGGGGTTTGTTTTTCTCCTTTCCGTTTGTGGATAGTATATTTTGGGGTTTGTTTTTCTCCTTCCCGTGTGTGGATAGTATATTTGGGTTTTGTTTTTGTTTTTCTCCTTCCCGTGTGTGGATAGTAGATAATGGAGTTTTCGATGTTATATGTAGTTTTTTTTCCTATTGCCGCGTGTGGATAGTATAATTGTTGTTTTTTTTCTCCTTCCCGTGTGTGGATAGTAAATAATATGTGAAGTGAGTGTAATGGAAGTTTTTCTTCACGTCCGTACTTGAAGGATATAAAGGGAAACGTTCTTCATTCGCGCCATTCAACCAAGAAACTTTAGCTCACAGTCTATAGAGCACACATCAAATTTAATCTAGACTATGGTTGCCAAATATACAATTCTGCAAAACAAACACTCCTGAACAAACTTGATGCTATCCAAAGAAAAGCCCTAACCGTCTGCACCGGTACCCTCCCCTCAAGATACTCACTGGAGAGCTTCCACTAAATCTGAGAAGACAGGAAATGCTACTAAGATATGCAATACGATTAGACAAACACCCCAATACGCATCCCACCAAAATTGCCATTGACAAATGTATCACTAATTTTAGCCAGAAACTAGTTCCAAACCCACCAGGTGGAAAACAAATCATAGAACTTAAAAGGTCTTTGCCAATCCCAGAACAACAGGAGGAATTCATTAAAACACCTGACCCAGTCCCCTGGCTACAAGCCAAACCATGGATAAACACCAAAGCAACCTAATACGGGAACAAATTAGAACAAGAAATTATACTAAAATTCATCATTGCAAAGGATATTCAGGACACCTACCCTGGTTTCGTAAAAATATTCACAGGCGGCTCAAAAACAGCTCCCAGAACGGCAGTTGCATTAGTTATCCCAGAATACAGTATCCAAATGTGAACGAGACTACCAGATCATTGCTCTGTATTCACTACAGAGTTCTGGGCAATTATTGACTCGTCGCAATGGATTAAAGAAAATAACATTCAAAAAGCCGTAATTATCAGCGACTCCCTTAGTGTAATAAACTCAATCAAAACTCATAACACTAAATCAGGAGAACTGTTCCTTGCCAGGACCTACCATATACTTAAAGAATTATCCACAAAATAATCAGAAGGTCGAATTCATGTGGATACCTTCGCACATAGGAATTCTTGGCAATGCACAAGCTGGCCGATTCGCCAAAAGCAAGTTAGAGACCCAGTTCATGCCCAACTTAAATATAGCATTACAGAAGGTCAAAGCGTCACAAAAACCTATATTGAAAAAATGGCAGGTACACTGGAACTCCACCCCCAAAAGCAGAAAACTTTACTCAGTTCTAAAAACAGTCTACAGGTCCATTAAACCACCCAAAGTTAAAAGTGTGGACCAAAAATTAATCAGTCGTATAATGACAGGAAAAACAAAATTAGCTGCCAGTTTTGGTAAATTCTTAGGACCCCAACCAGCTAACGTCAACTGTTATCAGTGTCATGCAATTGAGGACATACAACACGTATTCAAAAATTGTAATAAATATTAACTGACAAAAGCAAAATTCATTACAGCCGAAAAAGCAATTGCAGCCACTTATACCTACCCAGACATACTAGACAATAGCAATCCCACTTAAAATTTGACATTCTGTATCGCCCTAAATTACCTAGAAACAACAGAGTTCAAACATAAAATATAAAACCTCAACCTTCCCTGCCAGGCATCTAGCATATCATACCATACCATACCAAACTACTAAACCTAGCACACACACACACATTAAACTAGGTTACAACCCAGAAGACGGGTACCTTTAAAATGTCAATCGTGACCTAAATACTCAGCAAAGGTGACTCGTCTTCTCAAATAAACAAAAACTACCCCACTCAGAAAAAATTAAAAATTATACCACTACTAACCCCCCCCCCCCCAACAAATTCTAGGTCTCAAATCCAGTAGACGGGCGCCTTTGATATGTCAATCGAAACCTGAATATTCAGCAAAGGTGACCTGTCTACTCAAACTATGCCCCCCTCCCCCATTTATTTAAAAAAATCTCTCATCTACCCTATTCAAACTAACCATGTTTCCTTTTCATCACTAAAAACATTAAACAGCAGAGAGCCTCTCTCAATTCAGCAAATTATTAGAACCTTTCTGAATTAACTTCGCTCATTTCACTCATTCTAAATTCAAAATTCGTGCAAGACGTCAACTTCAGATCAACACCCTGGACTCGTCAACGGACACCTTCCTGTGGATCGGTGCCTGCCCTCCCGCCCACCTCCTCTCATGCATATGCCGGACAACAATTATCAGCGTGCAGTGCGCGTATTAATTCCTACCAACAAAAATCATGAGTGAGTGTCGGTTCTAATCTCAGTCATCCACACAACTGGTACTAACTTACTTAAACATGAGTGCGTATTGGGTCCATTTCCACTCACGACAGCCCACCATTCAGATAGCATGGGACAATATGTCTCGCTAACTTACGGCTTAATTAGCAGCACTCCTTGAGTGCATAACCTCCTGGGGAATGTGGCTTTAATTCCTCTCCCCAGGAACAATTAGCATCGTGTTGTGCAGGAATAAACCAGAGGCACATGCACTCCGTGCGAACTATAATCCAAGAAATTAATCAATCAAAATTCGCGCCATTCATTCATTCATTCCATTCAGGCAGTGGACACGGAGGAATCAGGACCGGCTTACCAGGAGTGTTGTCAGGGCGGGAAAAGCAGGAACAACGTGCATTCAGGAACACATAACAAAGAATGTGTCCATAGCACATAATAAGTACAAAAGAACAAGTATTATTCTGCTCGAGTACGACCTAAACGCTGCTGTTAAGAATTCACCGAAACGGACAGAGAGAGAGACGGGAGGAAGCAGTCAACACGTGGCAGCTCACAAAATTGTAGGGCAACCAGTGATTAGATGCGCCACCCGAACCATGTCTGCAACTGTGGAGAAAAATAGTAGCTGTACCGAAGAAAGAAGTAGCACCATAGACGTTTTAAGGGACGGCAGTACACCTGGTAGTCCGCTAAAAAGAAAGGAGATGTAATTCCAGTGATGCCACCGAAGAAACAAGCTATGGAAGTCCTCTTATACCGGAGCTGCCAACCAACTTTCCGGAATAAGCCTGATCCATAATAGCAGTCACAGTGAAAAACCTGGAAGAAAGAAAGATTGCTAGCATTGCCTGAATCTATACGGTTTTCATTTGGCTGAAACCCATTTTTGATAATATCTTTTTATAGTATCCTAATTTGATCTGTTTCGACACCGATATCAAAATTACTATTTTCTTATTTTCTACTATGCGTGATACAAACTATCGCTGATTGATATTAACTAGTTATTGTATGTAACCGCTGTAAACAAAATTCCAACTTTATTAACGAATCATCTTCAAAAAATGTAAGGTGGCTTACACATTATTGGCAGTTTTATTGTCAATTTGTATAACTGGACTAGATTTGAAATAAGTACGAGCTGGGCTTTTTGGAGAGTACACGACAGCAATGGCCTGCTTGCCGAGTCCCTTGCCTCTGGCTTCTCTCGGGGATTCGTACATGGACGGAGATGTGGAACAGTTTCCACCCGTCTGAAGCTTGGTGTCCCGATGTGATGTCATAGTGGCAACCAATCGCTACTGGCGTCACATACTACCTTGGCTGACACTTGTGTTTAGTGTGGCAGACTGAAATTAATTTCTAAACATGAGTGCGTGTTAGGTTCATTCCCACTCATGACGGCCCTTCATTCAGGTCGTTAGGGACTTATTAGTCCTACGACCTGACGGCCTAATTAAACAGTGTTCTGTGAACACATAAATACCTGGGGGATGAGGCACTAATTCCTTCCCCCATGTATAATTAAACAGCCAGCCTTGCTGGCATAAAACCGTCGTACATGCTCTATTCGGCTGAAAACAACGTTAATTTAATTAGTCAGTCAGTCATTCGTGCCATTCAACATTGAAAAACCCAAGATGGCTTCAAACCATACTTGACAAAATGAAGAAGGTACAAGACGTTCTAGACATACGGAGATCATAGAGCAAATGTTAACAAAACTGGATGAAGATCATTACTCTTATTCTCCCCATCGAGTGAAGCTGGAAATCAACAACTTGAGGAAGTGTAAGAAAATGTTGAGGGGGATGATAAAAGAAGAACAGGAGGATGAAGAGGACAAAAAGAGGTAGAAAGAATGGAATGAAAAAAAATAAAAAGAACAAGAAAATGAGAAGAGGAAGAAAGAGGATGAGAAAGAGAAACAGGAGGAGGTGGAAAACCATGTAAAAAGAAGACAAAGAGTGTAGGGGAGAAAATAAGAAGATGGTGGAGAAGAAGAAAAAAAACAAAGGCCCTTTTCAGGGTCACTCATATGCTTCGAAAATATTAGCTTTCTTGTCTAGATTATTTTTAGTTAGTTGTATAGTTGTTTGTGTTTGTATGATATATGTGTTATATATCTCGAAAAGACTTGCTTTTGTATGTTGTTTGTTGTTTGTGTTAAATATGTCTATGTCCCGCCAAGCGTTATAGGGTTTTCTTTTCCTCGCTCTTTGGGCCGTTTGAGGTCATCCCCTTGCTACATTGTTACCAATCTTCAGTACCGTGATGGCACCTTACCTGTTCCATTCCTACTGTCGCTATATTAATGGTAAGTCCCATTGTCCCTATACAGGCCCAAGACCTTTTTGACTGGGATTTTCCTTGTCCATATAGAGCCCCAAGGAGGTTCTGTAATGTATGTTCCCATTGTCCGTATATCGCCCCCATATGCTAGTAACAACTGAAGATTAAAAAAACAAAATACTTTATATTGGTCTTCCTATGTATGATATGTACATTTAAAGAGTTTTCCAAATTAACATAAATAAATTTCTTATTTTATGAAATCCAAGTCACACTCAAATCAAGTTAATTACATGCAAACAAACACATTCTTGTAAAACCAACAAAAACAGTGACATATGATTTTTACCATCAAAACAGGGACAGTTTGTTTTATAAAACATTTGGCAATAAAGATCTGTTTTACAATGCCCTTTATATATACACGTCTTTTGCAATTTATCTGTGGTTCCAAAAAATGTATACGAATTTTTACCATCAAAACGGGGAATCACAAAAATGTACAGTGTCAGACAGTATACAATGAAATTGGGGACATTCCATAAGTATGTAATGTAATTCTAAGTAACTATCAAATTTAACCAAATGCCCCAGCAATCTTTTCACATAGTTCCCTTTCATTTTAACAAACTAAATTTAAATATCAAGTTGATTTTTTTAATATGTTTTATGCAACTATAAGTAAAAATGAATCATCGTAATTACGTGCATTTGAAACATCACACACTCTATTACAAACGTATTAAAATTTCGGTCGTGGATGTGGGTGCTTAGTTATAGATTTCGAAAGAAATAAATACGTGAATAATAAACAGTTCCCTCCCGTTGAGTGTATTATAACGAAAAAAAAAGCACAGATCATGCTTGTCTGTATTACTCCAGTATCATGTAACGGTAATTTGCAAATTATTTTTTGTCTTCACAATTGTTTATTGTCATGAATCGAATGATAAGAATAAAGAAATTTTACAAAAATCATGTATGACTATGAAAGTTCTATCTTCATTTTTTTTTAAATGTAGACACAGTAGAAGTAATATGTAGGTGGAAAACCGTTGAATGAAATTATTTAATTATCTGATTCAGTTAAGTTAGACATTCATAAAAAATACAAAGTTATTATTTCGGTATTAGGTTTAATATATTGGGGACAAAAGACTACAGGTATAGCTGATGAAAAGGATGTGGTATGGACAGAAATTTAAACTACAAAAATAATAATTTGACTATTATTCCAATTGCTTCAACTTGTTGCACGAATGCCGTTTGCGCAAGGATCGAGTCAATTTTTATCTTATTTGTGCTAAAAATGCGTTAATAAATATCCATGGTAATGTTCACTTCCCAAAATATATATTCTAACGACCGTAGTCTCGATCAGTGTTACTTCTAATATAATTTAGCCTTATATTATTATTACCGTTTACTGATCATACACTTTTAAAATATACCCAATGACAATGTCATGCCTTATACACTATTCCCTTTATGTACTTTTACCAATAAATGACCAACATATGAGAAATAAAGCAATATATATACTGTTTTCTTGATTTTTTGAGGCATTGGAAACTGACAGGATTAGATTTTTGGAGACAGTCCTCTTATTAGTTGATTTAAAACCGAGTCAGTACTGAAAAGTTAGAAGCTACTATATAAATAATAATAATAATAATAATAATAATAATAATAATAATAAATCGTTCTATGTCGGAGAGAGAGAGAGTATCCGAAACTGTCTTTACCCCAAGCGTTTACGTGCTATCACTTAGAACTCGCTATGCTGGTTTTATGGGTCTTTCTTTTTACAAACCCTGATGAAATCTATCAAAGATACCTTTCCTTGGTATTTTCACACATCATTGCTAAATATGGGTTTATTCAAGTATATCTGTGCACGTTTTCGTCACAAAACACTCCAAAGGAGGCAACTGTATTTTATTAAAGTATTCATTTCTTTGAAAGAGAAAAATAATCCCCACAGTAATATGTCGCTGAAAACTGGGATTCAATGGCGAAAAAGGAAGAATTATTACATATAGGACTTCGACGAACAATGAGTATGTACGTAATCCAGCAATGTCAGCGAGAAACAACTTGTTTGTTTAGTGTGCATGTTATGTGAGGGTATCAAACATGGTAATTACTTTTGATCAAAAAGATAAAAACTTGTATCTCGTTAATTGATAAATCTAGGTTTGTTGAAGCCTTAATTGGAAGCTCGCGCAGCGCAAGGCGGAGATATGTCAAAGAACACACGCGCATTCGTTAATGTAGATCAAATCACTTGATGCTGATTGGAAAATATAGTTCTTGTTTATATCATATGAATGGAAACACCCTGGTTGTCCAAGTTTCGTCTGCAAAAATCTGAACTGAATGTTGAACATATTTCTCTAGATTATAAATATGGGCGTGCTGCTGTTCCCAGTCAGACCGTTTACTTTCTATACATTTCATTTATTACGACATCTTTTGGAATCTGAATGCATTATTACATTCGGTTCTTCAGACCATTGTATTCAATACCAAATCATTTGGAATCTAAATTCATCATTTCATTTGTTGGATTAAATCATTCATTTTAGATTACATCATTTTATTTAATACCATGTCATTTGGAAACATATTTCATCATTCAATTTTCTTCTTTAAAACTTTTTATTTAATATCACGTCATTTGGAATCTGAATTCATCATTTCATGTATGAGTTTAAATCAATTGATTTTATGTTATGTAAATTAAATTAATAAAACTTTATTTGGAATCAGAATTCATCATTCCTTTTTGTTGTTTTAATCATTTTATGTAATACCAGATCATTTTGAATTTAAATTCATGATTTCATTTGTTGAGTTAAATCATTTCATTTTAGACTACATCATTTTATTTAATACCACGTCATTTTGAAGCAGATATCATCATTTTGTTTTGTTCTATAAATCTTTTAATTTCATACTAAGTCATTTTATTTAATACCATGTCATTTTGAAATCTGAATTCATTATTTCATTTTTGGGGTTCAATCATTTCATTTCATGCTACATCACTTCATATCACACAAAATCATTTGGAATCTGAAATCATAATTCCATTTGTTGGGTTAAATCATTTCATTTCACGCTACACCTTTTCATTTAATACCACGTTATTTAGAATCTAAATTCATCATTCGGTTTTATTCGTTAAATCATTTCATGTGAAACTACATCCTTTGGTATCTGGTTTTATCGTTTCATTTGCTGGGATAAATCTTTTGATTTCATGCTACATCATTTGAAAAATGTAATTTGCGAATTTTGGCGATGACGGCCGTCCATACCAAACTGAGATAAACCATGTACAGCTGTGCTATGAAGAAAAAAAAAAGAAACGGACTGCATATGTGCATTATCGATCTCTGGCTGTAATTCTGTAATGAAGCTGGTCTTCTGACAAATTTGTAATCGAATTGTCCAATCATCTAGCTAAGCCTGTTATTATATGAGTGTCAAGTTCTACAAATCACCACAACCATACCACGGAATTAATAGTGGTACAGGATTCACATCACCTTCAGTTTGAAAATGTTTAATTCCAAAAGGCTCAAACGATGAAAAGCCTGTGCTACAAAGAGTTGTTATACCCTACCTATACATCCCTTGCTGATGTCTTAACTTAAATTCAACAATAAAGAAGAACACAGAGGATAGACCACAAGCGAATGCACCCAGCATAGGTTGGGGGGGGGGGGTTTGCGTGACCCTCCCCTGAAAATTATACTGCATATGTATATATATATATATATATATATATATATATATATATATATATATATATATATATATATATTAGACAAGTTTAATCATGCAAATGAAGCTGAAAATATGTCACAAGATTCTGTACAAAACGCGTAGTAAATATTAGCTTTGGTTTCAGAATGCTTACTATACTAGCTATGCAACTAACCCTCCCGATTGTGACTGACTGACCCGCCCCCTGCAAAAAGATTCTGCGGGCGCCCATGCCCATACTAGATGTAAAACTGATGCAACCTTAACTTTAGTGATCATGCATATAGCCATATTAGCATCCACTGATGACGACAAAACTAATCCTGAAAGTTGTTACATTTATGCGCGAGGAAAGAATTCAGTATGTTTATAAGCTTTAAAGTAACTTTCAGCTTGACTGCATTATAATGCCGGGCAAAATGGGAATAAAGTGCTTGTTCCAAATGCACGCTGATGTAGCCGAGCCTGGCTAGCCTGTGCGGGTATCGAACAGCGACCCACTGATTACCTGTCTGACGCATTACCATCTTAGCTACCGCGGCTGTCAAAAGTATTTTCCAAAAATGAGGGAAAATGATATTATTCTCACAATAATGCTAACCCTTAAATATCTTCAAGCAACTCAGTCACAGGGAAATCCAAGTCCGCGCGCGCGCGAGAGAGAGAGAGAGAGAGAGAGAGAGAGAGGTGGGAGGGGGTGGAGCGGGGATGAGCAGCAATAGAGTGCGAATATGTGTTTGCAATAGAGAACTGGAAAGGAGAAAAGAAGTGATGCACTTCATTCAGTGAGCACAACGAAATAAGATAGGAATAATGGCACTCGGATTAGGGAAGGCACTACGATAGTACATTTTACTAACTATATCTGAGACAGCTAAAGACGTGTGAAGATCAAAATTAAATGTACTGACTGTTGTAGGCGTATCTAATTCAGTTCACGGACAACAATTTCATATATATATATATATATATATATATATATATATATATATATATATATATATATATATATATATATATATATATCGCTGATTTTGGCTATCCTCTTGGAAACAATCCTGGTGGCTCCCATGACGCCTGTAGCATTTCATTTGGTTCTAACTTGCAGCTGTTGCTTTCATTCTTCCAGACTGGTCAAGCCGAACAAGGTCAAACCGAACAGATACAATTATCACGCCATAAATACCTGACGTACTCTCCTGGCGTTTATTTCTTAACTGTGCAACTTTACTAATATCATATTTCAAGACACTGGGGCAAGCTTTTGATTAGAGCAATCTCCCTTATCTTCCATTAATCTGTGTTTGCTGGGAATGCACCTGTGTGAAATTTGTATCAGAAAACCACAGTAGATCACTCATTAAGTTATAAGCCAACGGTTCTTAACCTATGGCTCGTGACCCGAAACTGGGTCACCTTGCTGTTTTGAGTGGGTCGCTGAGCCTCAATAATTTGAACTTTCCTAACCAAGTGGGTTTGTTTATTTTTTTTAAGCAATCGATTGGTCACCAGATAAACACCACTAACCTAATATGGGTCGCCGTCCCCACAAAAAGAATAAGAAATGCTATATGCACTTTAGACTCTACTGATAGTGTGTACTGCAGAAAAGCTGTATTGTAAATTATATTTACTTTAGGCACGATATTTCTAGCTACACAGAAAATAGATGCCAAGAAATATCACCAGACGGAAGAGCTACACTAATAAAATTAATACACATAGAATCGTGCTGTTTTTCTTTTCTTTATTAACAACTAGACTACTTTTATTAACCTCAAAAAATTTAATGATGACTATTTATGTGTTTCTGAATTGATAACTAGGTTTTCAGTAACAAATTACATTGAAAACATACAATTTTATGTCTTTATTTTGAAAATAAAAAATATATAACGAATTTATCAATTGTGGAATTGGAAAAGTTTCCTGATACTTTACAGACTTGGTATTTGTTTGGAATTAGACACAAGTTTCCTGGTATACCTAACATTGGAACGTGTAAGTTCACTGAATCGCAATTAAGACTGTTCATTCATTTTGCTTACACAGTGTTAGTGATATTTTAAAACATCTCGTACCAGTCACGATGTGGAATATAGATGAGTTTGACAGTGATCAGAGTGTTAAGGCCGTACGTTGTGAATACAATCGTAATGTCCCTACAGGAGACTCGTCATTATAAACGTAATGTTGATGTTGAAACAGTTCGGCTCTTACATCAAACACAGTAATACAAATGCAGGAGGAACGTCGTGGGAGGAGTAGAGAGGGGGCATAAGGTTTGGGCGGGTGGTACTGCTGCCGCTATAGCGACAGCTTATATCCGTGTACAACAATGTTAGAAACAAGCAATCCATACAACCTCAAAGTCAATCTACAAGATTTGCTATTTTGGGTGGGGCATCGATGATTACCTGTGTACATATTATAATCCACCATATGACTCAATCTATTTTTACGACCAGTTTGAGACAGTTGAGCAAGAAATTGTAAAAATCATCTAATATAGGTTAAGGGTGTATTATGGGTGACTACAACGTGATATTTGTCTTAATATACAATGCTTTAGACAGCCCTTTCCCCTTTCTCCGATACATAGGCGGTTGCAGTGTAGATGCAAAGTGTATGATGATAACGTCACGCGATGATAGGGAAAAACTTAATGACACATTTTCTGATGGCTATATGTGTCAGCTCACAAATTCTCAGTTGTAGATCACTTGCTGGATTACATTATTAAGTTTACATAATCATATCACCGTTCTGGTAAAAGTGCTTCGACCATGCAATAGTCAAAAGGTTTTTGTTGTTGTTGTTTTCTTTTTTCTTTTTTTAATATACCCATGTATTGCATAAGCGTCTCAGAGTACAGTAGTGAAAAACCTAAGTTGACGAGCTGCATCACCCAATTTTCCTTGCAGTTTTCCTTCTGACGGGATCTGAAATGTAGCCATTTTCTGTTTTCTTTTACAGTTATTTCTGTCCTTTTCGTCTTCTTGGGGTTAATCTGAGAAGAATATGGCATTCTGATATGCTGAAATTGCATGGGAGTTGTAGCAACTTGATACTATTAAACCAAACTGGTGTTGACAATCACGGTAATTTTCGTTCATTTTTTCTTTAATGTTTAGCACACTAAATTGAAAATAAATAATAATGTAGCCGTTTACTGAAACTAACTTTTTATAACATTACTTAAATATAATTTTCCTGTCTCGTGCATGTCCCTGTTGTACCCACTGTGATGTATCGGACTTAAACTAACAAATATATGATTATTTGAAATGTAACCAAACTACGGAGGTGGTTGTTGTTGTAGGGTTTAACGCCATTTTTCAGCACACGATAGGCTATACATGGCGGCCAGTATTAATGGTGGAGGAAGAATCCGGGAAAACCCCGAAAAGAACCACCGACCCACGAGAAGCTACTGGCAAGCTTTCTCACATACCCACATTGGTCGAATCTGAGACTCGAACCCACGCAGATAGAGGTGAGATGGGAGTGATCCGTAATGGAGAGCGCGTTACACCACTCGGCTACTCGGGGCCCCTCATGGAGGTGGTAATTTCTATACAAGTTAAATTTTCTTCATCCAATTATTTTGTCATTATATTTAATCGTAAGTTTTCAAAGCTACTTTAAATGACTGTTCCTGTTATGCTTATCCTTTGGGTCTTACTGAATCAAATATTTTTCTTTAAAATTGTTTATTAAGGCATTTTGAACATATTTTTGAAATCAAAGACTACAAATATTTTACAGGAAAATTATGTCTTTAAAACAATGAAACTTGTTTTTTTTATAATGTCTGACCAATTCTTTAAAACTTCTTTCATTGTTGTAAATGTTTGAATCAAAGTTTGGGAGATATTATTACTGTAATGACGTCAAACAGTATATTAATTTACTTATTTTTGAGACGGCGTAAAAGAAGAAAAAAAATGGGGTATTCATACACGTTCTTCTATAACCAAGGAGGTGTAGGTTGTGTTTAAATGTATTATAAATTACACAATCGAGTAATAGACTTTGCAATAATGGCTAAATGAGGAATATTAACCCTTATGGTGTAAAAAAGGCAACAATGTCCATTGTAATTGCGCAGTATGAATAGGGTCTACCCCGATCCTTTCTCAAAATTACCCTTTGAACCAGAGATGGACTAATCCAAGCGTAATCTTAATTGTTTAAAATAATTATGATAATTGATTTCTTTGTTAAATTTTTAGAGAATTTGTTTTTCGGAAATTTATGCCTTAACACTTATTATTAGCGAATGATTACATAACGAGTCACGATATTTATTACGGTCTCATTTCTGAACACAAGAATGGATTCAGAAGCTCGGTATAGCCGAATATCCTGTATTTTCACGTGTAGCATCTTCACCGAAATATCGTGGATCATGGCATCGTACGTCATTCACACGTGTAGTATATTCACAGTGATATTAGATCATGGATGGCATCATTCATATGTGTACTATATTCACAGTGATAATAGATTATGGCATCATGTGTCATTCTGATTTAGAACTGTATCTTCAAGAGCGGATTACAGCATAAAATGCATTCACATCTAATGCAATACTACACATAAAGAAGATTGTTCCAAGCCAAGCAAAATGTAATGGCTGCTATATGCAGTATAAACGGCTATATCATTGGTGTACCACGAAATCCATACTTGTTTCAGTAAAAGGAAACGAGCATTACGATTTACAATTACTTGCAATTACAGTTGACTACAGACAACTGTGTATTGACGGAATAAGTGAACTCGCTGAAACCCAGGCCGATAAATCAGCCACAAACCTGTATTGATACCAGTTGCCAAAATTAGGATTTGCTCCGGAAATGTTATGTACATATCGCCAAAAGAACCCTACAGCCGACGGTAGCTCAAAAGCCGCGAGAACTACTACTATGGAAGAATGTGAACCAGTCTACAAATGGATGAACACAAAATAAGAGTGTATATGGAATGTAGTTCTAGTATATTTTTAGAACATTTTTTCCTCTCTCATTTTGGTGGTGATAGAAGAGTTTTATTTATGCATTTTTGGTAGGGATTTAAAGGTAATTGTTTATTCTTGAGAATATGAGCTCAGTGTGTAGTTGTTCATGTGTATTTCGGCGAAAGTGCACAGTGAGTAATAAGGCTTTTGTGATGATCCGGAAGTGAAATCTGTGTTCTGTTTACATGCTGCTCTGTTGACAGTCCAGCATCTCAAAAAAGAGCAGGTCAACCTTTGACAAGAACTTCACCGTGAAGTCATCTTTGAAGGTATTTTAGATTAACATATGATTTGTATTGATTGTCACACAGTGGAAAGGTCAGTACTAAGAAACAAATGTAGAGAACATATAGTAAAATTAATTGTGTTCTATGGCCATATGGGTTTGGCTGACTGGATTGATAAGGAAAGTAAGTTAAGCAGGTCTGAAAGGTGCTATGGTACTTTTCGACCAGGAAAAAGCGTGTGACAGATTAGAGCATAACTACATACAAAAAGTATTGGAGAAATTTGGATTTGGAAATTTTTTCCAAAACTGGACTAAAATCCTGTATAACCAAATCACTGCAAGGGTACAGGTAAATGGTGCTAACACTGGGAAAATCGACATGCAAAGATCAGTGAGGCAAGGCTGCCCACTATCAATGCTATGATATGTAATAGCGATTGAAATTCTAAGCATTAAAATAAGACTCAACAAAAATATAGAAGGTATTAAAATCCCAAATATAATAGATGAAATATAAATGTTACAACATGCAAACGATTGCACAAACTTTATAAAATACCCGAATTCCTTCAAACATCTAGAAAAGGAATTTGACAAACTTGGTAGAGCTTCAGGGTCTAAAATGAATCACGATAAAACCGAAATATTTAAAATAGGAAACTGGTGGGGCTATCATTTAGGATTATCCCCACACTTAATCAAGGATCGAGTAAAAGCCTTAGGAATTTTTTTTGGGGGGGGGGAAAGGAGAAGAAAGGGAAAACTACACACTTATGGAAAAAACAAATAGAGAGTAACGTTAATATCTGGGCACTTACGCCACTATGTCTAATGGAAAGGGCCCAAGTGGCCATGACATATATGTACTCCAATATTAATTATATTTTAAAATCCATCGATATAGAAAATAAAATACTACATAAAATAGATAATGATATTATTAATTATATATGGGGTTATAAGACCCATTATAAAAACAAAGAAACTTTATATAGAGCTAATGAAAAAGGGGGGGGGGGAACTAGCATTACTTAGTCCTATCATAATTAAATGTGCAAATATCTTGAATAGAATAAAGAAAATCAACTCGGAGCCTAAATCACCGTGGGAGGGATTATACATTTGTTGGTTCGGGTTTTCAATGAGGAATGGGGGGGGGGGTATATTTACAAAAATAAAAAGTTAACAAAAAAACCAGAGGCTCCGAGAAATTCAAATATATAAAGGATTTATTGGGCAAATATAGAGAGAAGAAAGAACTATGGGAACAGGATAGCAAAAAAACGTACAACTGGATAAGGGAGGATATAACCAAACGCATAAGATGTCAAGTAGAGCAGGAATATATACAGGTAAACTGGGATTGGGCATGGGGGCAGTGGTTAAATTAAGCTCCCTGAAGATACAAAGCTTCGTTTATAAATATATGCATGACACGTGGCTAACGGGAGAGGTAGCCGTTAGGAGGCATATGATTAGGATATCACCAAAATGCCCGCTTTGCAAAAAGGCAAATTTTAGTCAGTATCACACAATGGTAGAGTGTGACAAAACGAAGGAAGAAAGGATAAAAATGATAATATAAATCAGATAGAAAGAGAGATACCGGAGGGATAATATATTATATTTAGATGGAAACTTTGATATAAAAATAATTATATATAAAATCACAGATTATATTACGTGCACTATGCTAGCCTGTGGGCAGGTTATCACAAATGGACGAAACCCTGCCCCTCACAACTATAAACCAGGGAGGGGAGGTGGGAAAGAGGCTTCGGTTTCCCGCCCGCGGGGGCATCTGTCTGGTGCCCAACACCCACCCACCCCAAAAAAAGATAAGGAAAGTAAGATTTTAGTGAAAAGACTAATTTGAGAGCTATACTCTCACAGTAGTAACATTGCTTTTATCGATGGAATTTCAGTCCTTTTACAGACTTGAGTCACTTTGGTACGAAAGTGAAAACACATGTACCAAGCACATGTAGGTCCAGAAAATGCCGCGGCTCATGTGGTTTTCTCTGCACAAAAACCTCATAAAGCATGTGTCTCTAGATATAAATACAGATTTGATCATGAGCATTCATAAATTTAGAATTATTGAGTTTTAATATCACGGTGTTTGCGAGGGTTAATACGGGAAATGAAATTAATACCGTGAGTCCTGAACGTGCAGGTGGGGTGGGTGTTTGATGTAGACTTATCGTAATATTTTTTTTTTGTTGTTGTTGCTATCCTTATATTTCTCTTTTGGTCGATTAGTCTGCTGCCTGACCAACTAACAGAAGAGAGATTAGGAGAGCGGCCTTAGGATACTTTAATATTTAAAAAATAGTCAGTTTTTAAAACTTTATTATAGGTTAAAATATATTTAAAAAACACAAAACATTATATATATTACAGCATGAGTGTGCTTCCTAACGATACAATTTCTGTACGATCTCAACAGGCTGTTGCGACTGTGTATCATTGGTATTGTGAACACTGTAGATAAATCCCATGGAAAGTGTACACATACCATAATGACAACCCAAGTTCTTGTAGGTTACTAGTTAATTCAGTGTCAATAGCATTTTCAAGCACACTTTTTTTCTCTCTTTCGCTACGCAAATTTCAACGTACAGGTTTTATCCATCGCTAAGTTACTGTGATTTAGAAGAGAAACTTTCATTAGATTATTGAATGTTTTGTTTTGTTTCGTTTTTCTTTTCTTTTTTTTTTTGGCTCTAGTGACAAGTGTTCTCAGATACGTTGGCCGAGCCTAGACCTGAACAACGCGGACGTAAGTGAGGATATCACTGATTTGTAAAGGCGCGCGCCTTAGACCACACGGCCACATTCAAATAGCGCGAAAGATTATGTCGTGTCACTATGGCAAGAAAAACTTATTCGCGCTCGAAGTGACTGGTGCAGATAAGTTTGTGCATATTCATAAGAAACGATGAAATCTTATAGGTTATAAAGGAGCCTACCGGATTATCGCCCGTGGCTTGCGATGATGGATTCGGATATATTTTCAGAGACACTTGATGGTGTGGAAAATGTTTGGACACAAAAAGTACTCCCAGAATTGTCACATTAACGTGAAGATTAACAAATATAAGATATTAGTTATTCAGAAAGGTAATAAAGTAGGATATATCGCATATTCTAACTCCAATGACCTTGCTTTAACATATGCGTGTATCTAGGTCATATTATTAATTATAAGGGTATATTCAACTATAAGCGAAACAACCTTTTAAAAAGGACTCGGAAATGCTTTTTACATGAAACATTTTATGGCGTGCTGTCTACATAATAACTATATTACAAACTACTGGACACTGTTGTCAAATTAATAGTATTATATGACTATAAAATATGGGGTGCAGGCTTTATTTCAAGATATATTCTTTGATTTGAGCGTGAAAGAAACTCTTGAAAAACAAATATCTGTAAAGGAAATGCTGCTAATAAAGCCTATAAAAGGCAATTATTGCGCGATATCTCTTCATAAATGATATTAACCTGAGAATGGCTAAATATTGTCAACACCGGAATAATCTACCACCCAACAGAATTATTCTTAAACATTCTTATATCTATGCAATATGAAAATACATTATAGGAATGAGAATTCATGGATATCGGTATGAGAATTCATGGATATCATTTACAGAAAACATGCCTCAAAAATTAAATATTGACAAAAATGAAATGCATAACCATGTTTCGCAATCAAATGTAAAACACACTCTGTTGGGAAATTTTGATAAGCTTTGATGGAATCGAGACTGCACATGTGCCACATATCGAGAGAGCGCTACGCTAATCCATACAAAAGCCACACGGGTCACGCTCTGATTGAACATAATGAAAGCTGTACTTTGTCGCAACGAGTCAGTTTTACCAGAGGCGTATATAACACAGCGTTATATATGTCTTAGTTTTCACAAAAGGAAAACAGTGTCTGTTTGTAAGTCAACTTAGCAAATATATAAACAGATTTTCATGCTCTTAATAACTCCGCGAAAATATTTCTCTTATTTATTGATTGTTTAAATTACCCACTTTCTACTGGGTTGTCTGTAGTCTTAAACACGTAATTAATGTATATATAGTGACAGCCAATAGTTTGCATTTTGAACTTGTGTGTCGAAGAATGAATATTGGCGAATGGATCTTAGGTCGAATCGTTATTTTTCACCGAATGCCATTAATCCGCTAGGGTGTAGTGACTAAATTCCATTTTGAGCACAGTTCACTGAACACAGATTAAACCAGTTGCTATGGAATTTATCTCAGGGATGATGAACACAATTTTGGCATAGTTATCTGGATACGAGATTTGTTACATCCTCGTACAATGGATTTAATTAGTTCCTCCAATGTACATTTCAAGTCCAAAATAAATAAATAAATAAATAAATAAATAAATAAATAAAGTTGATGAGAGAACTGTGAAACACATCTTAACTGTACAAACGGATTTTCATTCGGTTTAAGAGGTCTAATGTATAAATAATCCAAATCTTGTCTTTAATATATATATATATATATATATATATATATATATATATATATATATATATATATAATTTCATATGTATTGAGTTTTGACCAAAAGTTGTATTTGCCACGTATTTTTCAAGTTAAAAACAATTCGTCTCGTTTCTGCTGCATATACCAGTAAATACTATTAATGTGGAGTAGTCCCACAAATTATACACCCCACCCCCATATATATATATATATATATATATATATATATATATATATATATATAAACACATTTTTGTTACTACTATAACTAACCGTATCGGTGGCCTTGTGGTTAAAGCGTTCGCCTCGGATGCGGGAGGTCGTTGGTTCGATCCCCGGCCGAGTCATACCGAAAATGGTACTAACAGTTGCCTTGCTAAGCGCTCAGCATTAAGAGATTAGTGTTAGGACTGGTCGGCCTTGTGTCAGGATAATGTGACTGGGTGGGACATCATGCTACATGTCTGCGGCATGATGCCCCATAGTACTAATATTAGTACCCTTACTCCTACCTCGTGGACGGATACTAACATGAGCATATACGTGTCAATGGAGCAAGCATATAACCCAATAAATTGAGTAGTCCTCTTATTTAATACCGAAGTATCGAAAATCATTGTAGAAATAGTTGTAAAACCTCGTTACCTTTTTTATCCGATATTTTCGTTTAGATCGTCCGCCATATTAGTTCAAATAATCATTACTTCCGTTCTCAGCCTCGTTTGTTTGTTTGCCATATAAGGACATTGAGGCCTTATTATGAAAGGTAAACAAATCGTGGTAAAGATTTGGCGCGGTTTGAGTCAGAAATTCTGCGCATTAAAAGTAAATACGGTTTATCGGCAACTTTGAAATTCCACCAAGAAGCCATTATTCGCCACTTGATTGATATAACATAGCGTAGAATATCCAAATATGGTCTGGCAAGCCTTACGTTGAAAAGGGGTCACGACGAGAGTTTCGCGT
Organism: Sinohyriopsis cumingii; assembly: GCA_028554795.2. Lineage (NCBI taxonomy): Eukaryota > Metazoa > Mollusca > Bivalvia > Unionida > Unionidae > Sinohyriopsis > Sinohyriopsis cumingii. The sequence goes on from CM068824.1 coordinate 55,709,096, forward strand.
AATCTGTCATGGCGGACACGGTGAGGTTAGTGTAACCATGCCAATTTATTTTATCGTGTAACCATGCCAATTTATTTGATCGTGTGAGGGCTTAATAAATTCAAAATAAGCCTAACTTCTTTCACAGCATGATTATACTTATGTAGTAGATTTCTACACTGTTTTTCTGACTTTAGTGATGATTTTTTTTGGTGCTCCATAACATATGGGATCAGTTCGTAGCTTCACCACAACAAATCAAGTTGAGGCTACGACATCGTAGCTATATGCCCCAGTGCTTGACATCACTATAAACTTGCCACACTGCAGATATCGTAGCTATATGACTAAAAAATTGTTAAAGCTACGTTAAAAATCCGAATCACACACACACTATTATAGCTCAGATGAAGATTATACACAATCTCAAAATGATGTGCTACTCTCCATTATCAAAACGCACGCATACACGAGAAAGGGATATTGAGTATAATAGCCACTGGAGGAGGCGGAAGAAGAGAAGGATCATTTGGTTGAGAAGCAGCACTTGACATAAACCAATGGTGGCAATATGAGACAAAGTGACAAAGTGCATATTTACAAGATATAAATAACAATAAATCCAAATATAGTTGCAGCAGAGATATTTTATCAAAATACAAGGCCCATCTGCTTCCAGATATTTACCATTTTATGTTAAAATAGACATCACGTAGTGGATGTTGGTTCAATCTAATAAAAATTCCATTGAACAAACAACAGAAATTTTAAATGAAATTAATAATATTAAAAATCCTCTTCTGATGTGTCATCAACTTCAATATTTAATGCTGAAAGCAAAGTTTATTATTATTATTCGAAAAATGAAAGTAATTAATTACTTAAGTACAGTACTTAGAATTATTTTGTATGGAAATTGAACCATTGTATGACGATGCTTCTCACCGATATGGGGTCGGATTCGGAAGTTTCACAACGAGGATTCAGTTTTCTTTAAAATTGCATCCCTTTTGTTTGTTTGTATTCTTTTTTTTTGTTGATCCTTTTTGTGTGTGCTGAAAAGTGACGTATTCCAAATGGAAAGCTGGGTGGTGGGGGAATCCCTCTATAAATTTGCCACTATCGTGGACAAGTATGAATGGCCGTTCGTCACTAAAGTTTTGATTTATTCGGAACAAAGCTTTCAGGAAAAGATGAAGCGTCTGGTGAAAAAGTTGATTTTTCACGAATTTTTTGTCCGGCATATCATGTCAAAATGTTCATGTAAAAGAGATCCCATTTTCATGTAGAAAATGTTTCAGCTGGCAGAACGTGTGAGCACCAAGATATTTTCCAAGAATAAACTTGTCTAAACGCGTCCTTTCTTCGCGAGAAATGACAGAACTACATGATTTGTATTCTTTTTTTTTTTTTTTGAGTTTGAGAAATTTGGAATTTGTAAAAAAGTGAAATATTTGCATCGACGTGTACAGCCAGTTTTTCGTTGATTCGTTACATTCGTTGTTGCATCCATCTACAAGGTACGTTTTTATTTTAAAAAGTGACGTTCTTCATTAGCATTCAAATTCTTCGTTAAACGAGTGCTAATTTTGTCACTTTTCACGAAAGAGTTACGTTTATTTAACCTTTATTAGTCTTCACCAATGGCATTGCACATTCGGGCAAGTATTCTCCCAAAAGGAGGGTATTCGTCAAAAATGTGTAATTTTCTTCACAAAAAGTGTCTTTACTTGGCGATGTAGGTAAGTTTTTAATGCGATTTTTTTTTCAAGAGACTGATCTTGTTTGAACTATTTTGTCCCCATACAAAAACGCTTAATTTGTTTTACATTTTTTTTTTTAACCGAGTATATACTTTGTATGTGCAACTGGCAACAAAAATCTCCACGAGAGAAAATTGTATACAAACTGCCATTGATAACCATGACTCAACCTGCTACATATGGATTTGTTGTGAAACGTTGATAAATGTTGAATATTCGTTATTGACTCTGTGAGTTTGTTATGGCGGTGCTCATATGTCAAGTTAACCTAACCTATACGAGTCTTCCCCTCAATAACTGTCCTTTGTTGATGCACGCCATGGCAATATGGGTTAAAACTTGGCAGGAAAGAACCGGTTCTATGCTGTTGAGCGGTTACAACTACACAAGGAACTAGACGAACTGTGGGAGCACGTGACATTCAAATGACTCAATACGCAAGAAGGCGGTAGCCAATGAAAATTGGCTTGACAACGATAGACCTCGATCAAAGATAATAAATTGGACTGGTTTACTAATAATTAGCTATTTTAGATCTTAACTGTTTAGTCAGTTTCGAGAACCCGCTCATTCATATATATATCTATATAATGCACTGCGCATGAGCTTTACAATCATATCGGCCACCGAGAACATTTAATTTAGACGTAAAAAGTGTACACAGGAAATTTATTAATGATTTTTGTAAGTTTTACCATTAATCTGCAAAAATTACGTCAACAAGGGAAAGAAGAACAAAGGGCTTAATTGGGCGGACACAGGTAAATTACGCTGAATTTAAAAGACCGCGAGTGTGAAAACATTTAATAATGATGTACCGGGCACGTTGCTTGCTGTCTTGGCGTGGCCATTTTTGAACCAAATCAGCCGACTTTATAACCTTGTCAGTTTTCACGAGAAAACCACCTCCATTCAATACGTTTATATACATTTAATATCGTGTATAATTATTATTTGACTCAATATTATAAAAGAAGGGAACACTCACTGAAATGGTTTTAGGCTGAATCCTCACTCTGGGTGAGTTCCATGGCCTTGCATGTGGGACGTAATTATTTTGGCGCACCTTTAATAATACGTCATACAGTATGAAAACTTTGTTATAGGGTAGATGGTTACACTAATTTTCAACAGGAGTCCGTAAATGACGCCATTTTCAATGAAATTTAAATTTCAACTGGCGTGAAGGAATCGGTTCAGTGAAGTGATCTGCTTATCGGACCTAAAACTGTCATATATAGTGTATATATCAGTGGACTAGCCGGCTGTGATTTTTCCCCGTTTTTTTTTTTACATAGATATCTTTAAAGAAATTAAGTAGTTTTATGTAATACCAGTGTGGATGGACAGACTTCACTGTAGAAACATGGGCAAGTATAATCTAAGTTTACTTGGACCCCATTTTTGATGTTGGGACATTCTGCTCTTGTTGTAGAGCTTGAGACCATTGAGATGTTTGAATTTGCCATCATTATGAGTGGTGCATAAGGTAGCTCACAGGGGTTTGTTACAAAGAAAATTTGGAGTATCCATCCTTGCATCAAGGGATGGGGTTCTAACCTGTAACAATATAGCACAAAGGAAGACACCAGTCCGCATTGCTCAGTAGTTCCAACACTGCTAGTTTATCATAATTGCGTCTAATTTCCAATTTAAGCCAGCCATAATCACGAATAGTTCAATTTTCATAACAGCTCGACACAATTTGTTCAGTCTGTGACATAATGGAGAAAATGCAATTATTCGCTGATTTGGACTTTTGGACAGATGCTGTCTAGAAGTGCCGTTTTGCATTCGGATAGTCTTGGATTTCACCATTGACTGAAAGGTCAGATCCAAACAACCTCAAGCATGTAGTTCAACAATAAGTATGTTTTCAGAATTAACATTGCACTGTGCAACAATGTAACCAGCAATCAGCACCAGATTTACCAAAATCAGTATTTGTTTTTGCCACCAAAATTGAAATGCATCACAGTGTACATTAAAGATATTTACTGCAGACTCTAGGTTGTTCGGATCTTTCCTTTCGGTCAGTGGTGAAATCCAAGACTATCCGAAAAAATATGTCGTGAATCACCATGAACAAAAATACTGCATTTAACTACTCTACTGGTAATCCATGCACTTCTAGTTTTGATGCAGTGCTCCAGGTATTTCACAGTGAAGCTTTTTTGATTGGCAGTAGTTTTACCCTGGACTTAAACCAAACACAACCAACATTCAGAATTTAATCTAACCTATTTTGCTGCATAACTGGATGTGCATACTTATAATTCAAATGAAGATGAGATCTGAAACGGTAGAGAAACTCTGCATAAAAATGGTTGTTAAATTATCAGTCAAGTACTTGAATTACACAAGAACAAGTCTGGAACATCTTATGTTGATGCTGTCAGTGGCCGAACACATAGACCAGATGAAATAATTGGCACAGAATTGGCATTTGGAGGGCGAGATTTCAGACCTCGCGAGTTTGGAGGAAACAAATGATTGTTAATGGTTTCTTCTTTTTTGATCTGACAGAAATATGTGCATATGTCTGTCACAGCTTCTCATTAATCCTGAACTTAAAGAATATAAAGTCGAACAAATAATTAATTATTCAAGATTGAAGAAGATTAAAGTCATATAGCATACAGACCCTTTTGTATAAATTCATTGGCTCTTCTATCCCAGTGGGTATTGATATGGAAAGAGTATTGATGCATCAGTTAATCATTTCACCTCAACCCATTTGTTACTCTTGAATGGAATCGTAATCCAGATTTGCCAGAAGACTGAATCCTATTTGGTCCTAAATGAAAATAGTGCCAATCTGATTCTTGGTTTTATTGGTTTGAGGAGCACTTTTGACATAATTTTCTATATTATGGCAAGAAAATGGGAGGTAAGTGCCTTTCTCTGGACATGTGGATGTGGAGGCAGCTGACCTGGGTTGGTTTAGAACCCACAGCCTGTCCAACACTTGGGTATTAAGGTGCAGTAAAAAGATTAAAGATGTTTCATAGTAGCATATCAGAATATAATTTGATTACAGTGCATGATCATTGTGGACCAAATGTTAAGATCAGCAGTGTGACAGCATATCAGTTATCTTGCTGCCTTGTCAACATTAGGTTAGCTTTTATGTTTACAGTGTCTACACAAAGTTCATGTTTACAAACACTGGCATCTAAGGTCAGCATGGCTATAGGTCATGTGTTGAGGTCAGCATGGCTATAGGTCACGTGTTGAGGTGAATGACCTTTGATTGGAGTGTGGCAATAGCACATTGATATTCACTTGGTAGCTTGTTCAGCAAGGATAATTAAAACACACAAGAAGCAGCTTACAATGTAAATTGCACATTTTGCCGACTTGCTGTTTTACATTAATGTACAAAATCAGGTAGGAAACGAGTTCTGTCTGTGTGGTATCATTTTATAGTGACCATGTTTCGTGTGGATTTTGTAGATTCATTAATCTGGTTTTCATCTGTTTTGCAATAATAATGTAATGATTCATTTGAAGTGAAATGATGCTTCTGTGTAATGTGTAGACAATATAATGCGCAATTTGTATGATACATGCACTTGAATAATAAAGGAACAGATGGCTAATACAACTTATTCATTGCCATTGAAAATTGAACTGATTTTTTGCATTGATTCGGGTATTGAAATGCAGTCTTTGTGAAGCAGCTGGCTCATGTATACAGCACAAGGCTAAGACAATCCACAAATATAATAAAATAAATGGTGGTGGTGTAAATATGGACATTTAGCTGGCAGCTGGTTGTTGTCAGGTCTGCAAATGAAAACTTACTGATGCATCAGTGTATTGTTTAATATTTGTTTGCTTTTGCAGCATATTTACTGATTTACCATAATGACAAAATTGTGGAACACCTAATTTTTTAAAAGTGATTTATGACCTATAAATTTTGGGGACATGACATTACACAAAAATTTTCTTCAAAATTGATCAATGTTTTCTATTTTAATATTTTATGTATTCTTATTTTATGACCAAAAAAATCGCTTTATGGTTGTTGACGACTGTTAACATGGCAATGTTGAAAGTTAAACTAATTTGTTGCAAACATCACCCACTTTATGCTCAGTAAATCAATAAACATTCTTGAAGTAAAAATGTTTTAAAAAACCTCTTATTTGTGTGGAAAACCATTGTACTTGTAAAATTAATGAACAAACTGAACATGTGAACAGTTATGTTTATATATGCAGGTTACGTGCTTTTTCCAATTAAACATGTGCATTTTCATAAAGTACAATCACAATGTTGGATCATTTATATTGTCGAAAAACAGTAACTTTTGAGCGCCTTCATAAAAGTAAATGAAATGGTTATGGATGTTTAGAATGCAATTTGTAAAAAATAGTGATGCACCGTGCAAGATCTGTACGTTATTGGAATACCATGTAAACTCCAACTGTCCCTTCAGTGATTTGAGGTCTCTAGTTGATTTAATTTCATCTTGGAAAATATGCACATGCAAATGAGTAACAAATACATTCATAGTGGTTTAGAACAGTTTATTGATGTTACTTAAAGAGTTAGTTGGTCACTGCTGTGATATGTGCTGATTGTGCCAAGTTGTATTGGCTTTTTGTGACCAAAAAATTGTCCCTATATTAACAGCCAAGGTAATGCTCATTTTCTGCTAAATTCGGATAGTAGTGTGAAGATTTTTATTGAACAAAATTATTTTAAAATGTTTTATTTTCCACTGAAGGGTGGTCGACCACCCAGTCACTATAACAGAAACCCGGAGGGCTGCTTGCTTTTGAAGCGCAAGTTTAACTTCAACGCAGAGCCGCCTTGGGAGCCAAGATAGCATCGGCGGGAAGCAGGTGTTCACACGGGTCAGGTAAGAATTTTTTGTCTTATTTTTTAGCTCTGTTCCGCAGAGTAGCATAAATGCCAACCATTACACTTTGCCATATACAGCATGCTTTTTTCACTAATTTACGCCTTACACGTATCTATGCGTTTTCTGTATATCCCCCTCCCAAACGAATTATCTCAAGATTTTAAAGCACATAAAAAACTCTTCCATGAAAAATAATTACACAGCTATAACGATAGGACTTGATGAAATATGGTTCAAATTGCTGATAACTGTAATATACACTACACTGCTTAACAGTTAACAGACAGGCATATGTGTATGGAGTCGAATAGGCAACAGGTGTTCTATTTATAGCACACTGCACTGGGTAACTTGTCTACATGTGTATCAAAGAGCTAACAAGCCATACACTCTGTACAATCTGTGTAAGAGACTTTGACATTGAACAGGGCTAAGTTGGAGCACTCTTCTTTCATTACCAGAATTAACAGTAGATTCCACTGGAGAAAACATTTTTTTATTTGCTTGATAATGCTTTGAATAAACATAATTGAGAGAGATTGTTAAGTATTGTTAGCAAAAAATAAAAATGAATTCAGATCCAGGCTCAGTAACCCAACACTTAGTGCATTACTAGTTTGCAAAGCAATCATCATCTCAGCTGGTACAAAGTGTTTTGAAATGCAATACGAGTCCATTGTTTTTTTAAAGTACAAAGTGTTATATATGAAAACTTGGAAGCAGTAATTGATAAAAGTCAGAGGGATAAATAAATCATTTTGCACATGTGCTCATTAAATTTTTGCCATGTTATTTGTGGATTACTCTTTTTGTCCACTTGGATTACTTTTTCCTCGCCAGGGAGTTGGCGTGTATGGAGTAGTGGAGAGCTACTATACTAACCCAGTGTTAGTATTGTTGTAATAGGTCCTGTGCAGTAGAGAGATTGGAGGGGGTGAAGTGTGTTGAAGAAGTCAACCGTGTAATTGGAGGGGGTGAAGTGTGTTGAAGAAGTCAACCGTGTACTTGTAACTTAGTGGTAGTTTTATGGTCAATATTTTGCACTTGGCTCCAGATTTTTGCACACAAGAGAAATATTGTTGTGTGGGACAATGGATCTTTGTGATGGGATGCAATTTGGCTAATAAGTTTTTTTCACAGATTTGTTTTTGCTACAATAGTCAACCTGGATGCATGTTAGAAACACACCAAAACGCAAAGTACTGTGACCTACATTTAACATTGTAACTGTTTGTAATAGTTATGTTTAGCTCATGACCAAGTAGATTTTTTCTGCCATATTTACTAGGGGTGAAATGATTCATCAGTATATCGATGCATCAGTACTTTTGCTGAAACAATACACACATCGAGACTGGAGATGGAGAATCGATACAAAACGATACTTACCATATGCATCTTATTTTAATATTCAGCAATCATGAACAATTATTCAGTGTCCCCTCAGGGGTGTAAAATTGAGGGTTAAAACAAACCCTATTGGTGTCACAACTGCAGGTCAAATAAAAAATGTGAGGGTAAAAATGTACTAACAATCTCACCTGTACTTTCTCAGCTTGAAATAGGATATAGCAACTTGCACAACATACTCTTGCTCAAAAAATACAAATAAACCAACAAGCACAATTAACAAACCAATGCATTGTCCACTCAGTAATTTAATTCTTTTTTCTTTTAGTTTAAAGTTGTACTTTTAAGTCAGCTTGTCTTTTTGTAGCAATATTATAGACCAACACATTATGTACAAGCCAATACAAAAAGCCAATTAAATCTTTTTAACCAAATGGCAGTTAATTTACTGCCTGTCATAAAATGTATACTGTCATTGGTTTCGTTGTACTTTGTCCTAGAAAACATTTATCCAAAAATCAAAGAGGCTCATGATTAATCTTCTTCCTGATAAGTTCACTTGAATGTTGAGATTTCTCTTTTATTGCAGCAAGTTAAAAACCAACAAAATCTGCAAATGGCCTAAAATTTTAGATAAAACTGTTTGAAAGTATTGTTTGTATTTTCTCATCAATGAGAATTGCATATAAATATATAACTATGTCTATTTGTGATTGGCATATGGAAATATGACCAGAATGTCCACATACACCTACCTTCCAAAGATGGAAAGAATATCAAGTTTATGTGTATCGATATGAATTGTATTGATATGTGGCACAGGTGTATCGTTTCACCCCTAATATTTATTGTTACTCTTAGAATCATGCATGATTAGAGAAAGATTTTCGGCATCCCCCCATTATGAAGGGGTAGAGGACACTGTCAACATTTCACTTTAAGGAAGTGTGAAGTTTACCTATTGGGGCCTATTTAAATTAAATCACTGACTGTGGTGACTATTTCACTTGGTTGAACTCATGTGTGGACCCTGTAGATATTGCAGTTCTGCTGTATACATTCATGTTCAAAAGTTAACAAGAGAGCAGATCTGTATGTATTTTTCCAGAATTAGAAATTGTTGATGAGATCTTAGTATAATTTACACTACGTATTGGTACTGGTTGATGCACACACTGTACTTTAAATTGCTTAAATACAATACCTGGTTTGCGATGCATATGCCAAGATGTGGTGGTTGTATGAATTTGAAACACTAAATGACTCTTGAATACTTGTATGTATCCAAATCATGATATGACAGTGTAATCCAGTTTTTAACAGTTTAGTATTCTTGTTTGTAAACTTTTGTCTGCTTCGTAAATGTTTCAAGGATTCCTATGCTTTTAAAAGAGAACAATAATTTGATGTGGAACTAATATTGCCATATGATCAAAGGGCATTTTTACTCTAGTAACACTGGTAAGCAACAGACACTTAGTATAATTTGTGTTTTAATGTATGTTTCATGAATAAACAAATTTCTTTCATATGGAATTGGCATACCCCCACCCCCTTATTTTGCAATTAATAAGAACACGGCAGCAGCAACTTCTACAACTATTTTAAAGGTAACTTCTGCAAAACTAGAACAAAATTAGGTAGTTGGTAATTCCTATTTTATAATATTACTTCTTTATATGCACTTAAAACATATGAAAATAGACTGCAACAAAAAAGATGCATGTTTAGGTTTAGGAGGTTACAAGCCATGAGCCTATCAGGCTCAAAATTCCAAAAGATAATGAGAAATCTACTAAATCTAATGTTGGGGGCCCCAGAATTTTATTGCTGGAATCATCTATACTTGGTGATTTATGAAGATAATCCACTTTGCATCAGTTGGCTAAGGGCTTGCTGTTTTCAGGTCAGTTAGTCTTTAACCGATTCGGACCTGATCCCGTCTGTAGGTGTGATGAGGCTGTACCCTATTTCCAAGCTCTGCAGCATCAAGGTCATTTAAGATAAACCAACGTTTGTGGTATTACAAAAAAGCAGACAGATACAGCTCTGCAATGATGCCAAATAATCTGGACATTCTAGTTGCACTACAAAATACAGAGGGAAAAACCTTTTTTTTTTTGGACATGGTTTTTTTTTCTCACCCAAAATTTGCTCATGGTCGGAATGCAATTTTTTGTCTGGATTTTAGACCTTTTGGCCTCAGAACTAAGGCAGACCGGTCTGAACTGCACACAAGACAGGTGATCCTTTGCAAAACCTAGGATAAGGTGGGCATTTGGAATAAAGATAAAGAACTCCCAACTTTTACCCTTCTGCTCATGTGCAAGCAAAATAGCCAATGGAAGATGATACTTCTGATACAACTAGGCATTAGTCTCATGGAAAATCTGTTGAAAGCTGATGTATTCAGAAATAGCCCCCCAAATGTCTTTCCTACACACATTTTGGGTGAAAACGACAAAAACCTCTGGGGCCGAATGGGTTAAGTGATGCTACTTCTCATTCTTCTCCTGTTTTGTTTTTTTTTAAAAATTGAGGAATTTCCTGAGCAGACATGTTACTAGTCCGATATCAAAACACAATGGGCACTTAATTACGTTCTCAGAGAAACGCTCGCAGACATAGCTGTTGTTATAGATTGACACATTTTATGTTTAATTACAAGAGGACACATTGCATTTATGATGATTACACTTTTAAAAAAATTAAAAGATAAACCTAGGACACAAATTTCAATGGATTAAATTTTATTTAATTGGTATTTATTAAAGTACTGCCTCCACTAAGCGTAAGTGACTTTTTCATTGATCGAAATGTCCTTGAATAATAATTGTGATATACTAAGAATGCCGTTTGAAAAGAAAATATATTATACGACTTCTGACTGAAAGTTGATATTTCATAATGTTGATTAAAATTTCCAGGTCCAATCTACCATTTTTGATGATAAAACGATTAATATATAAAAGTTTCTCTTACCAATTTTGATCGCGATTGTCTTCAAGTTCAACATATAGGAATCCATTTTTGGGGTATTTTCTGGTTTTAAAAATGGGATCCATGCCTGACCCTGCATTGAATGTAGGTTCATGAGTTGTCAGGGTGCGAGCTGTCGATTGAGTGGTGTACTTGGATTGTTCCATAAGTCGTTAAATGTGGTATACCAATCACATGGAACTTGACCACTATTAGCAAGCATCTTTTTTACTGGTGATTTTTATGCCTATTTGCAGTCTTAATTATATTAGTGAAATTAAGCTCCTTTGCTTGTAAATGCATTGCAAATCATTAGATGTCCCAAATTTTGAAATAGAATTAATAAGAATGAATCTGTAGTTTTGAACCACACCACAAAATTTGAAACCTATGAACCTAAGTTGATATTACTGTTTCTAAATACATGGAATTGGGAATACAATGCTAAATTAAGGTGATTACATTTCATTTTCTTTTTCAGTTTGTCTGTACAGTCGCTCATCAACATCATTTTAAAACCTTACAATGAAAACTTACATTGGGAACAATTGTGTAGTTGATCTTCTTCCTTTTGAAAAGACATGCAAAACCCTTGTAGAGGAGAAAATTGCTCTTCATGAAAGAGAGGTAAGTTACTATATTTGATTGACAGATACCTTTCATACTTTTCAGGAAACAAAATCTCTTCCTATGTTATTTTTCTGATGCTGAAGAGAAATTGTTCTTCCCAGCAATAAACATGACATGCAAGAAATCTGGAAGAGGTTTACCCTTTTGCTTATGTCCATCGGTTGTGCCATCTCACCTCAACTGATAGAAATTAGCATTGGGCCATTGGTCATTACCAACACAACATTTAGACAGGCAAGTGGAATTTGAAGTGGACCAAATGACCAATGCAGAATTTCAAGCATAAACTTGTGTAAGGTATTCCTTTAGGTACTTTAACATTTTCATCTGATTAATATTTGTAGGAACTAAACTGGTCGACTTGATGATTGTGTTCTTGAGCTCAGAGCAAGGCAAAACCATACTGGATAGTTTATTAAAAACATTGTATTCTCGTGGGTCGGTGGTTCTTCCCTGGGTTTTCCAGGGTTCTTCCTCCACCAGTTATACTGGCCACCATGTATAGCCTATCTTGTGCTGAAAAATGGTGTTAAACCCTAGAACAACATCAACAAAAAAAACATTGTATGAAATTGTATGAAAATACCTCCTGTATGCTGATTTTTTAACTTTATGATGCATTGTGTTGAGACATTGTCATTTGAAAGCATAGATTTGTATGTTAGTAACTATCATATTGCAAAGGATGCTCGTAAAACAGGTGCTCTGTAAACAGATTTCTTAATCTGTGTTGCATGGATGGTCCTGGCTTGTAAAAAGTTGTCGCAAAGAAACCCTTCAACATCAGTATTTTGTTGCCAATTTTCAAATAAATGTTGCACCAATATTTACCAAGGATTGTTTGATATCTGTCAAAGCCTATATGCAGACTCTTTTTTTTGTTAGACTTTGAAATTGGTTCAATTTCACGTTTTAGAAAACTTTTATTATCATCCTCCTTTGCTTCTGCAGCATAATTTTACAAAGGAATATTAGATTTCACCCAAATTTCTTGTGTATCTTTGAATTGCCAGCATTTCATCTCGTTATTTAGGGGAATAGTTACCATTTCTCAATTTCCCAAAACAAGTTTCCTTAGGGAAGAAAGTTTATCATTGCTAATACAAGCACTCCTCCCACCATTATCAATTTTTTTTAAAAAAAAATTAAAAATTATTGTTCTGGGGTTTAATGCCATTTTTCAGTACACAATAGGCTATACATGGGGGCCAGTATTATTGGTGGAGAAAGAACCCAGGAAAACCCTGGAATCAACCACCGACCCACAATAAGCTATTGGGAAACTTTCTCACATACACACGTTGGCCGAATCCTATACTTGAACCCACATGGACAGAGGTGAGATGGCAGTGATCTGTAACGGAGATCACTTTAGAACACTTGGTCACTCGGGCCCAAAATTAAAATAAAAATCACATTAAATATGTTTAAATAGAAAGACTGACTTGTCTATCCTAATTTTGAAACCATTGCAAATGGAGACTTATTCTTTCCTTTGTTTTTTCTTATTGAAGGGAACCGCTCCAGTTGCCTGGTGGTTAGAGCGTCTGCCTCAGATGCAGGATGTTGTGTGTTCAATCCCTGGCTGAGTCATGCCAAAGACTTACAAAAATGGTATTAGCAGCTGTCTCGCTTGGCACTTGGCATTAAGAGATTAGTGTTAGGACAGGTCTGCCTGGTGTCTGGATAATGTGACTGGGAGGGACATCATACTACATGTCGGTGGGGCATGCTGCCACACTGCAGACATCGTAGTGATATGACTGAAAATTTTTTAAAGCTATGTTAAAAGTCCAAATCACACACTTTATTGAAGGGTCCATGAAGCAAATTGTAGAGAGCGTTCTTTGTGATGCACACATTGCAAATATATCTTGACTTTATGCATATATAATTATAAATGAAAGTATGACCATAGTTGCATGTTTTTTGTAATTACAGGGCAAAGAAGAAGCCTTTCTGGTTGGTGATTTGGGGGACATCATCAGCAAATTCAACCGCTGGGTTAAAAAGCTTCCAAGAGTAGAGCCATTTTATGGTACGTTACTTGTCTCTGTTTTGCTATCATCACACATCAGGGTGAAAAAATGCTGCTTTTGGATGGGTGGTGGTGGGTGCATAGCTGCCAACCCTCACGAATTTGGTGTGAATTTTACGACTTTTTCAGCAATTCATGGATTCACGCCGTAAGACAAAGATTAACGAATTTTCCGATCCTCAATTATTTTAAATCTTTAATAAAATAACCGATTTCCCATTAAGCGCTAGTCGTGATATTCGTAGTTGCCGAAACGGTCCGGTACCGCTGGTCACGATATTAGTAGATCTACAGCTGATTAGTACAGTTGGCCCGGTCGCAAGCATTTTAGCCTATTTTAATCTATATGTATAAGAGTAGTTTTACAAGTGCTTTTGAGAGAAACTAGGGCCTAACCGGAAATTCGCTCCGCGCATGCGTCAAAAACACTGATTCGAGATACCGTTCAGCATCGCATGTAAGATTTTGAAAATGTCTTCACCACCAAGGAGAAAGAAATGTATTACTCAAAAAAGTGAAGTTTAATTTGGAATATATCAAAAATTGGCTGTGCATTCTGCCATTAAACATTGATATTCATTTATGCTTTTTGCGCTCAGTGTGCCATCGCAGAGACGATGTGAGGAAGAATGTCAGTTGCAAAAACCACGTAGAAGTTGGGAAAATTAAGAATTCGCAGATTTCAGCTCAGGAATATTTTAAACTATTGGCGGAAGACCCGCAGGCTACCAACGCTTAAGCATTATTTGTGAGTTTTCTTGTGTCGAACACAATCTACATTTATCAGCTGGAGACCATGCTAAACATTTGTTCTGACACATGTTCCCGGACTCGAAAATCGCTTCCAAATTTTCCTGTGGAAGAACCAAAAATGCTGCAGCTCCTGTGCATTCCTCACAGCAACAGTGACAGCGAAAGAGTATTTTCTTTAGTGAGGAATAAAAAGACTTTTGGGCCTCCTTAGCTGCAGAAAATTTGTCAACAGTTTTAGTCCCAAAGATCTACCAGCAGGCAAGAAGTCAGAGCTGTTTAGAAAACAAATTTACGATCAAGCAGTTGAGGAAGTTCAAGTCTGCCACAGGAATATGTTTTGATAAATAAATATTTCTGCATATATGTAGTGTTTTATTTTTATTTTGCGAACTTGATATAGTGTAGTATTGACGGTCAGAGTAGTCAGAGTGGATGGAGTTATTGTCATGGTATTTTTCACGAATTCCAAATTCACGACTTTTTATCCCTATTTTCACTAATTGTGAGCCTGGAGGGTTGGCAGCTATGTGGGTGTCATTGAATGCCATATATTGGGTAAAGGTCCATTCAGTAGAAGCAAAACCCAGGCATTAATGATACATTTTCTTGTGGTAATGTTCTCAGGAGTGTGCTTTTCTGTCCAGTATTGCTTATGTACTTTTGTGATTAAGGTGTTTGTGTTTAATCTTGCAACTACTTGTATATTAAGACTGGGAAAGACTTCAGACATGTAGATTCAAGGTGTGAGGAAATGTTGATTTTGAGCTTCACATAAACTGTCAATAGCATCAGGGTAAGTATGTTGCATCATACAGTATTTTCAAGAATGTGTGATAAAAAGTGCTAAATTAATGTCAGTGCCATATAGTTCTTGATATATAGCGTTCTTTAAGCCCCAAGGTGTAACCTGATTTAATGTCAAAACTAATAGAACTGAATGATGAAAGTATCAGTTGTTTCCCGATGTCAAAGACGTAGCATGGTTGTAAATTAATCTGTAGAAATTATGAAGATTACATCGCTGATTAAAGTTTGTTCACTTTTAACTGCAACTCGGACAAATACGATGATGCATATTATTGCAAGAAATATACTAATTGTTTACTGTGATGTAGGGAATTTATAGCAACATCGTTCAGACCTTGTTACAGCCACCTGTAGTTAGTCCCATTGAAGGGGTATTGAAAAATGGCTTTGCCAATGGAATATTGCATTCAAGGGTTTTATGAGGCAAATTGATTTGACAAAACGGGACTAATTTTTTAAGATCCGAGGTATTCTGAATTGGGCAAGTTGTTTCCTGCTTAGAAGGCTTGAAAGTAAATGGGTTACAAACCTGAGTGAGCTTGCTAACAAGCGAATAAACAAATTACTTTTGCAGAGGTTTTTAAAGAACTATTGCCTTTAAATTGTCTCGATGTGGTAGCTGTAGATACTGCTGTGATTACTTCAGCAGGGTCCTTTGAAGGTCTTTCACAGTTTGGGAAAAAATGAGGCCTCGAAAATCAGGGAAAATCAAGCAGATTACCCCCAAACATTTTAATTTCTTTCATAATCACAAATAAACTTGTGCAAGGTTTTTAGATTTGGATGTAGTTTAGTTTTCCTGGTTTCTTTTGATTAATTATAGTTTGAATTTCATCAATATTGTAGTATTTTGCATTCGTTGTTTTCTTGTATACAAAATGTTAGCGAAAATAGGTCTTGGAAATCTGTTTGCTGCCTTGGAAAGTTTGGGAAGTCTTTGAATTTATCATTCAGAATTCTTTATGAACCCTGTTCATTTTGTCACCCCTAACAGGAACAACTTTTTTAAAAAACATTTTATTACAAGATAGGCTATACATGATGGCCAGCATCAATAATGGAGGAAGAACCTGGGGAAAACCCCAGGGAAAAGCCACCAACCCACAAGAAACTACTGGCAAGCTTTCTCACATACCAACATTGGCCGAACCAGTGACTCAAACCCATGCAGACTGGTGAGATTGCAATGATCTGTAATGGAGAGCAATTTTCAGACCTGCCAACTCTTATGATTTTGCCATAAGTCTTACAAAAATTACCCTTAAAATACGGACTTGGGCATGCTAGCAATGACTTCAGAAAATTATCATTGCCAATAGATGTTGATAGTTGGTTCATTTGTTTTATTTCGATCTGGCTTTCATGTCAGAATTGGTGAAATTAGGGAACCAGATTTACAGCAGCAGCCCAGATGCTTTAAACTGCACCGATTTGTTCACGTGTGTCTGGATGATCAAACTGTTGATTAGATTTTTTTAAAAATGGCATCCAGAAAGCAATGCATGTTTAAGATGAAAGGGAAATTAAGCTTCTAAAAAGTGTTTATAATCACATGCATATAAAGGAGTCTTCAGATTCTTGTGAATAAAAGCTGGAAAGGACACAATTACATTTATTGGACATCACATGCTCATTTGAGTATGTCTTGTGGCAAGAGATCTGATTACTGTCATCACATGAAATGGAAAAGAATTACCAATAATGTCAGGTTGAGAGATAGCAATAAGCCATTGAGCTGCATAGCGTTGGGAACTAGAGTTTGTGCAACTGTACTAGTAGTAAATAAAGTCTGTGCATACTTTACAAACTTTTCATTTGAACATGTTTATGTTTATCGTCGATGCGTGGAACTTTTAATTATGTTTTCCAGCTTTACCATAGCAGTTGTTCATATTTTGTTGCACCTTACTGAAAACATGGTCTAACTTATGGAAAAAAATAAACTGCCTTACTGAGATGGACTTGTCAGTATTGGCAGGTCTGAATTTAGGCCACTTGGCCCTTCTGTGTCCCGAGAGTTAATGTATAGTTTGATCCCTGGTATGTATCATGCATTGACTGTAAGAATCGGATGCTCTTGTGATACAACCTACTGTATATTATAAAAGTAAATGTTATTTTTCTTTCAGCTGTGAAATGCAATGATGATCATGCTGTGCTGAAAGTCCTGTCAGACCTTGGAGCTAGCTTTGACTGTGCCAGCAAGGTAAGAAACCTGTAATGTGTCACATAATTGTTAATTTTCAGAGAATAATCTGGCATGACACAACCAAGTTCATATTGTTACAAATTTTGGATTCCTGGATGTAAACAAAATGAACCGAACAATTTAAATTTAGCCAGTTGTTAGAATTTGTCATAGTTACATTCATTGTACCCTTTGTCTTCCTGCATGTTTGTGTACAACAGTTATTCTTAATTTTATTAATTGATTGTATACAAAATATAAATTTAATTATGATATTCACAACATGCATAATAAGTATTAATGTGTATTGGGTGTTTATCTAGATTTTGATCCTTCTATTAGACTTTATCTATCGAACATTGAGAATGAATACAGTTTCGGGTTTGGGACAGTTGTAAAGAACATACCACATCAATCATAAATAAAACTAGTTTCTATCTGGTGCTTGCTGAAGAGCTGACAAAATTAAACTAGATACAAGAACTTTAGAGCTTGAGAGTTGTTTTTCCTGCCATAAACATAATGTTTATTTACTGCATCCACAAAGTTTCATTGTTGCTACTAGAAGATGGCTCAAATTGAATAAACCAGTGTGCAGAGGGTTCTGCAGTTCATTTGATGCTGGCACAAATTCTCTATTCAGATGCAAGATGTTTTATGTTTGTATTTTGTTTATGAAAAGGGAATGATTTTGGATAGAATGGTACAGAAAAGCAGATATTTATGTTGCAGCACATAGTAACTTCTTTCAACAGGAATATCCCCATCCCCCCTTGGTAAAGATTGTCTACAATAATAATGAGCTTGTCCGGGTTTTTGAAATATCAGTATTATATTTATATCCTTTTGAACTTCAGACTTTATCCTCTTTCCCCAAACATATTAAGCTGAAAGCAGTTAGATGCACAGTACAATGGCAGGGTTCGTACGGTCTTTGAAGGTCTTTGAGAGTTTGGGGAAAATGAGGTAGCATTTTCAAGGCCTTGAAAGTTTGGGAAAATCAAGCAGATTACCCTGAGGTCTTTGAAAGTCTTTGAAAATTGAATTACCCCAAAATTTTAATTTCTTTCCATCATCACAAATAAAATTGTCCAAGTTTGTTAGATTCGGATTTATAGTCTGACTATACAAGCCCGTTTGTTTGTAACCCCTCTACTGAATTCAATAATGGAAACCTTTAATGTGATAAAAAGTGCACCGAACTTAGTCCATTCATTATTTAATTTATAATTTCTAACCTGTCTGTGAGTATAGTGGCCATAACACTGCCATAGTCTGCGTGTTTCATGCTTAATGGAAGATGTTTTCAATATAATAGATGGACATGCTCGCGATCCAGTTCTTGGATAAGTCCATTTTCAGCAAAGGGGGTGTGTGCACGACTACAAATGTACATACATATGTCGTCTGCTTCTGATATTTACTATGTAGAATCAAGCAAAGGAAAAAAATGAAAACAAAACAACTTTCACGAGGATTTAACAAGCGGTTTAACTTCTCTTGTTCATGTGTGCAAAGGGTTATAATTCCAAACTCTCAAGGTAATGTCAATTTATGGGATTATCCGGCTGTTACTGAATAGAATAAACTACGTCATTATGTTGTCTGATGGAAATAATCTAGCCCATAGTGTACACAATATGGCGCCATGTTAGTTTGGAAAGTCCGTTAAGCATGAAAGGTGCAGGGGATGCCAGTATTAGTGTCATACTGGTCACAGGTTATAAATTAAATCAATGATTCAATTCACTTAGTTCTGTGCACTTTTTATCACATTAAACGTTTTCGTTATTGAAGTCGGAAGCAGGGTACAAACAAACGTGGATGTATATTCAGACTATTGTTGAGTTTTCCTGGTTTCTTTCTTTTGATGACCCGTTCAGTTTCATTGCCACCACAATAACAAACGAGTATTTGTTTGGCCATCTAAAGTTGGCCTTGGCGGCGACTTCAGTAAACATGCACTCTTCACCAAGCAAGCTGGCTACACCTTTCATCAAAGGAAGTCAGCGCCATAACTATTTTCAGCACTTTTTTTGCCTGATTTCATGGTGTTTATTTTTCTTAATCACATCATTATATATGTTTTTAGGTGTTATCTACTAATGTTGTGAAGCGATTAGAGCTTCTAAAGATTAGGCGCTATACAAAATCCTCAGTATTATTATTATTATTATTATTGTTATCACAAATAAAATTGTTTTAGGTTGTTATATTCGGATGTAGTCGGTTTTCCTGGCTTCTTTCTTTTGATGAATCGTTCAAATTGATTAGACGAGTTCATCAGCTTTGGCCAATCAAAATGTTAATTACACTAATTCACGACTTTGATTTTAAAAAGACTGTTCAACCAAGTGAATTTTGGTTGCATTGAATAAGCGCTTACTCTGTGTAGAAAGTGCACAAAAATAACATGCGCTCGAGGATTCAAATTTTGTTCAGTCGATTTGCATCTTCACTGTTGTTTCACCTCATGTTTACAAATACCAGGTCTTTGCTCTTTCAATGATATCTGGCTTGAACAAGAGAAATACAAGGAATGGCTGAAAAAGGATAAAACATTCAAAAGAAAGGTGTTTTGTACATTGTGTAAAAAGACATCAACTTAGCGTCGATTAGAAGGAGCCCTTCCAAATCATGCCAAAGGTAAGATGCAAATTAGTACACAGTAACTACACACTGTTATGAAATATGTGTGAGGCAGGAAGAAAAGTAGAGTCCCGATATGATTTAGCGTTGACTCAGTATGGAAAATTAGTGGATGAAGTTATTTAATCGGACAATCATCCCTTGAAACGCTTCAATAGAACAGATGACAGCCTTGATGAAGTGTTTTATTCCGTCCTTTCCATAAGAAAGGAATATGTTAAACTTTGGAATGTTCTCCAGAAAATGTTGTTCTCAAATGGGCAGGCAACAGTGGAGAGAGGATTTTCTGTCAACAAACAGGTATCTGTGAGAACCTCAGCAGAGAAAACCTCAAAGCTCAAAAGCTGATCATTGACACAATGAGAAAAGCAGGTGGACGTTAGGAAATCATCGTTAGCAATGAAATGATGACAAATGCCTTATCTGTAAGACGCATGTACCATGCCTATCTGGATAAAGAAGAAAGCAGAGGAGGAGCATGAGGAGAAAAACAGAAAAGGAAAGAAACACGAGTTAACCATGGATGAAGTGAAAGAACTTAAGCCAAAAAGCTGTGTCTTGAAGCTTACATTGCCAGTCTACATGCTTCCTTGGTTCAGAAAGCAGAAGAAGCATATTTAAAAGAACTCATTGTGCTTGTAACAGAGTCAAATGCTGTTAGAAGAAGAGCAGATGAAAAGAATACAGCGGTGGCTTATCTTTCCAAAATGATTGAAGAGAAAATAACAGCAACTATAATAATACATTTAAGGCAGTGTTGGTGTCTGTTAAAGAGAACAATTTATTTTGTATTAAATCTGATGCATAAGTTACATATTTCTAAAATAACGATGAATGCTAACATATCTTCCATATCATTATAAAGCAATTTTAGAAAGTAATTCTACTTTGAATTTCATCATTAAACAATATTGTAGTATTTTGCACTCGTTTTCTCATATAACCTGTATACAAAATGTTAGTGAAAATAGGTCTTGGAAATCTATGTTTGTGGTCTTTGAAAGTTTGGGAAAAGTCTTTGAATTTATCATTCATAGTTCAGTATGAACTCTGAATGATATAAAAAAAGATTTAATTCCTTTGTTTGTCATAGACAAGCTGAACCTTAAAAAATGTTTTTTATGTTCTTGCATTTTTTCCACTCCAATGAGCCTTACGATGAAAGATACAAATCCTAATTTACCAATCACAGCAGCCAATGAGACCTCATGTGGCTGTTGAACTTTCAGCATACACATTACAGGGATGGGACTGGCTTTTAAAAAGTTGTTGCCAAAAGAAAATCAATCTCAATATTTTGTTGCCAATTTTCCAAAAATGTCGGCAGAATAAGTAGTGAATATTTTTCAGAGACTTAATATAATAGGCAATGAAAATTGACAAAGATGGGATAGCTATTACTTTATTGACAACAAGCAATACAGCAATAATATTAGAAAATAAATCATTAAATGACAGTTTTGCACTACTTTCATTATTAAATGTAAAATATGTACTCTCCTACAGTCTTTTTATAATAGAAACATCGGGTATTAGGCAAATCTATATTATGTATATTATTTTCCAAATAATAGGTTTGTAAGAAACTTTATTTAGATAATGACATTTTAATACTAAAACCCTATGATCGTACTTTGCAATCTCAGATAAGTGACGTATAATGCGACTGTCGATTTTACACATTCAGGAATTAAATGACCCCCCCCCCTTTTTTTTTATAAATATTTTTTATGGCTAGCTTTACAAAGTACATCTCCGTCAACCAGGAGTTCAGAAATTTATTTTTGCCACACTTTACATGCTTTGCTTGTTTTGAATGAATTGCTTCCTAATTCCCAGGAATGATCACTGAATACTCTAACATGCACATCAAATAGAATAAATCCGACTTTAAGTACCAAATACCTACAGACAGTTAGAAAACCAGTCTGTTCTCTGCTCACTAAGCCATACAGCAGCTATAAACAGAAATCAAGGTTATAAGTTTTAAAGTAGAAATAGGGCAACTGCTATAAATAGAGCATAATACTGTTAGGAAACTGCTTGCAAGTCTACGGACAAGCATACTCTTATGTCGTAATTTTACCTATATTTTATGTTTGTATTCTGGTTCTACTTCATATGGATGTTACTCTTTGTGACAAGAATTTTGACTATCTGCAGAGCCAGGTAAGTCACAAAAATGTATCTTTTTCATCCATGCTGTAATAATATAGCTTACACTTTTGTACTAATTTGCCACTTATAATAGCAATAATTATGCTTCTGTCTCTAGGCAGGTTGGCATGTATGCATTATTGAAGTACATTAACAAGATGTTCTTACATCATATTGGCTGAACTTATTACCACTATGGTTGCTGTATTGGCCAGATTTAAATCCCAACTTTGTATGCTTCTGCCCTCAAGATCTTGGACTAGTTTGAACATCAGCTTAACAAAAATGTATATTATTGAAGTATTCTGACATCTTCTTTGCTTGCTAAGAGGGTAACTTTTTTTTCAGGCTGAAATTGAGAAGGTCCTGAAACTTGGGGTGCAGCCATCACGTATTATCTACGCCAATCCATGCAAGCAGACTTCCTACATTCGCTATGCTGCCAAACATCATGTCAGTCTCATGACCTTTGACAATGAAGGTGAATTGCACAAGGTCAAGAACAGCTATCCAGACGCAAAGTAAGTTTATTTTTAACTTGACTACTAAGACAAGACAGTTTTTCAGCTCTCTTGGTGATAACGGTAATGATGGTTTATGGTTTGGTGTTGCCTCCATTGTCAAGTGTTGGTCGCCAAATAGTTTAAATTTCTCAGGAAAAGAACATCTTGACTCTAAAGGCTTTAAATTAGTATGAATATTATGTGGATTGACCTTCATTTATGACTACCATTACTAAAGAAACTTTTAATTATGTTTTCCAGCTTAACAATAGCAGTTATTGATATTTTGTTACACCTTACTGATAACGTCTATCTTATGAAAAAATCAAGTGCCTTACTGAGATTTAGTCAGGTTGGTAGGTCTGTACATGATAGCATTTCAGCATGTTACTTGTTTGCATGTCATTTTGATGCATACATTACTACATTGTTTGCAACTTTTCAGACTTGTGCTGAGGATTCTTCCTCCAAACAACTTCAAGGTCCAGTGTGAACTGGGCATGAAGTTTGGCTGCCAACCATCCAAGGCACGTCCACTCCTCGAGGCTGCTCGAAACCTGGGATTGGATGTCGTAGGTGTCAGGTTAGTATGAGAATGGTTCCAATGATATACTTGTAACTCCATCGCAGTCCAAGGAAATGGTTATTTAAAAAAAGAATGGGTGCTTGTCTCATGAGTTAAGAATTCAAAATTGAAATTTATGAAGCTTCATTTTCTCCCAAAAGAATATTTTTCTAGAAAGGGAGGGCATCAAAACGTTGAAAAATTTATATGCACTTGTCCAGTATAGGAAGGTTCTTTACTCTAATTTCATGAAGACTTAAAATCTTTCCCCAATCATACTTGAAGAGTATTACTCGCTCTTTTAATTGCCAAATTAAAAAACTTTTGTTCCTCGATTTTGTCTTAACCCTTAAAGTGCTAGTTGCTATTGAGCATGTGGTACCTGAAAAAAATTAAAATGGCTGATGCTGAATACAATGGTGATTTCTATCAACAAAGACTGAATTCTGATGGTGATGACGACAATGATTTTGAAGCATTTGAGGAGGATGAAATTATTGGAGCTGGCGAAGTGTTGATGGAAATACCCATGAGTGATTTTGAGTCAGGAATTGATGTGGAACTGGAGTTGGATGTACATGCTGGCTGGACACGAAAAGATGGCACGCCTGTCAACTCCCATTCACTGGTACTTCAAAATTAAATGTTGAAATGGCAAATAGTGAACCTCTCGACTACTTAAGACTTTTTTTTGATGACATGTTATTGCATTTGATAGTAGATCAAACAAATCGTTATGCAGATCAGAGAGTTCATGGGGCAGACTTGAAGGAGAACAGTCGCATACAAAAATGGCAGCCTGTCACACCTTGTCAACTAAAACTTTTTCTCAATGATTATAACAATGGGTTTGGTACATAAATCTGATATTCATTCATACTGGGCTACTGATGATGTGATATCAACCCCATACTTCAGCAAAAAAATGAGTAGGGATAGATTTCTGGCTATTTTAAGCAATTTACACCTGGCAGACGAGAACAATCAACGTGACACTTTACACAAGATCCGCCCAATGATTGAAAAACTGAAGCATTTGCTGAGGTTTATTCACCAGATATGAACCTCAGTTTTGATGAAGCTACCTGCCCTTGGAAAGGTGGTCTGAAATTTCGAGTTTATAACCTTGCCAAACCTAACAAGTTTGGCATAAAGCTGTTCCAGGTGTGCGAGGCAAGCAGTGGATATTGTATTGGCTACCACATTTATGCTGGTAAAACAGGTGGAGACCTTGACAGTTATTGTGAAGGACTAGAACTAAACACCGTTGAGCTGAGTAAAACAACAAAAACTGTGATTGGTTTGCTTTGCAAGTTTAGTCTTTTGAATAAAGGACACGGAGTATATATGGATAACTATTACTCATCACCTGAACTTTTTAATGAACTTGAGTTGCTAAATACCTCTGCATGTGGAACCTTGTGAACAAATAGAGTAGTTGTTGCAGAGGCAATGAAGGTTAAAAAAAAAACTAAACCAGGGTGAGTGTATTTTTCGCAGAAAGGACAATTTGCTACTGGTGAAATATCATGACAAACGAGATGTAAATATGATCACAAGTTTTCATGAAGCTAAGGTAGCAGTGATTAGGAAAACAAATTTTGGTACAAACACACCTGTGATGAAACCTACATGTATTGTGGATTATGTGAAAAACATGGGAGGAGTAGATTTAAGTGACCAATTTAACCAGTACAATCATTTTGTAAGGAAATCCCAAAAATGGTGGAGAAAACTATTTTTTTTCCATCTGCTGAATGTATGTATTGTAAATGCCTATCAGTTGTACCTGAAATTCTTACCTGTGCAGAAGAAACTAAGTCACCATGATTTCTGTGTCTCAGTAGTGAAGTCATTGGTTCTGGAAGCAGATGTGTCAGAACCTACTAGGAGAGGACGAAAATTTGCTGGTGAGCAACCTGAACACCTCGTTGGGAGGCATTTCCCTGAATTTATTCCAACTACACCTGGAGCTAAACGAGCACACCCTGCATGTGATTGTGTTGCTTGTAATAAGAAAAGAAAGGTCCGTGAGGGATTCAAAAGAAAGCGAACATCTTTCAGATGTGAGACATGCCAAGTGGCACTTTGTGTACCTGATTGTTTCAGGTTATTCCACACTCGTGTAAATTACCAACAGAGTGAATGTAGTAGTTCAGATGAGCTAGAATAATACCTGAACAGGTAATAAACACAATGGGTGACTCTTTTAAGTGCACAAGTTGACATGAAATATATCAGAATAAACAAGGGAAAAATTTTCATGAACATTTACTACTGACTCTGGGGGTCTAAATTTACCTCTGACATTCATGGATTGCATGTTTACAAAACTGTTACCTTTTCTTTACCTGTGATTTTCACAATTTAGATATAACATTGTGACAGACATAACATGTACGTGTACATGGTTGAACTACAAAAGAATATAACATTTCTTGGATATATTGGAGCTTTTTCATTAATAAACAAACAAAAATACAGATGAAGTACAGTCAAAACTTGTAATTTTACCTGTATTTGCACCTGTACATGCAAATATGTTGAACTTTGCATGTACCTTGATGCTAATCTTAAAGTTTATACATCCACCATCATTTTTCATATAGGGTTTGTGTATCTATTGTGTATATTTATTGAAATGCATGCAGTTTAAAAACTGTGCAGTTTTCTTCCTTTTTTTTCCTCAAACAATTCAGCACTGAGGGATCTTGTGCTGTAAAACAATATAGCACTTTAAGGGTTAATGATCACTTTGTGTGCATCGTGTCCAATAAGCATAGTTGTGAAGTGCAAGACAGACATAGCAGGGATAATAGCTTATAGTTTATGATGCAAGGTATTGATATGTGTAATCTTTGTTTCAGTTTCCATGTAGGAAGTGGTTGTCGGGAAGCCAGAGCGTTTGCAGTAGCCATCCAGCAAGCCCGTCAGGTGTTTGACATTGGGCTCGATCTTGGTTTCAACATGAACCTTCTGGATATTGGGGGTGGATTTCCAGGTCAGAGATCAGCCCCCATCTCATTTGATGAGGTAGGACATCTGAAATAGAGAGAATTAAAGCAAGAATTTTTTTTTTAGTGTGTCCAACTTGTCTCGATATTATTTTTTCATGCATGAACAGCTGTTTCCAAGACAAACTTGTACTGCTTGGCTGACCAAAGAGAGTCTTGTTTTATAGTATTTTCTGCTGTCCATTAGTAGTGAAATTATATTGTCACAATATTAAGATCGACAATTATTACGTTTTAAGTCCATGATGATGTAAATTATAAGACAGATTGAAGTGAGCAGGATACTATAATCTATTTCAAACATAAATTTTGAGGATAACCATGTATACATGCTTTTTAAGATTTTGTTAAACTGCACCAAACAGGTGATAACAATTTTAAAATAATACTTGGTGCACTATATTTGTTCAGATTAAAAGGTAAACCTATGTATAAAGGCTAATTATGCCATAGCATAGGTTGCTGCTGTTTGATTCTGTTTAAGTGGCCTGGATAATGCGGCAATAATTAAAATTCCTTTCCACCTCTGTGATCCCAGGTTTGATTCCCGCATAGTTCATACAAACTTGAAAAATTCTTGAATTTAGGGGCTGCATAGGGAAAAAAGTTGGTTTTATCTTTGAAACGTCCATGAGTTTATTTGAGGGCACTCAGAAAGTTCAAACTGAACAAGATTTAACTTTTTACATTTACAAATATTTTCTTTCTAAACAAAAAAAAAATTTGTACAATTGGGTGGATCAAATGACACAACATGGTTAGTTGCCAGACAGAGCATCCCTTTGCTGCAAGTTTTATAGGTCTTCTAGCCATAGTCAAGAGCATATTGGATTGTCTTTCATTCTTAGTCCACTTATTAGAACAAGTTGTCTCTACTTCATATCAGCTACTTGGCAGATTGCCTTGAAGCTTTACAGGATGGTCAAAATGAAAATGGTGCCGCTTGGACATCCAATATGGCACCAGCAGCTATCTTTAAAATCGAACGCTACTCCTCTTGAATGGATGGTCATATCAGCATCGGGTTTTACGGTGAAATACTTCCTGTTGGTCCAAAATATAAATGATGACCATACTTGATGATTCCAATGAAACTTGACATGTTCATTCCAGGGCAGAGTTTGTCCTGATTGAAAATGGTGTGGCTAATAAGACTTCTACAATAGCCACCACATTAGCCATCTCGAAAATAATATTGCTACTTCTCCTGTGATGCCTACTTAGTTCTGAATGAAAATGCTGCCGATATCTTAGCCACCAGTAGCCATTTTGAGGTTCTTGTTGTCACTGATTCATGAGTGGGAAGTCTTGTCTACTTAGTGAGTTTTCACCAGAAGACTTGTTACGATGTTCGAATAACTGGTATGGCCACCTTGCCTCTTTGTCATGGTTTCCTGAATGGAAAGTCATATCAATTTTTGCGAGTTTTCACTAGAAGACTTGTTATAGTTGCTCATTGGTCCTGAATGAAAATAACCACCATGGCATCTTGTCATGGTTCCCTGAACAGTAAGTTGTATCAACAGAACTGTCACCAGAAGACTTTCTGTGATTGCCCATTGGTCCTTAATGAAAATGGAGTTGCTTGTATATCCAGTATGACCACCACCGCTCCCATTTTGAAAATCTTCTTGTTACTCCTCAGAATGGAAATTGTAGGACTTGTTGTGGTGTGTAGATCTTTAATATAAAAATTGTCAATCTGATATGCAATATGGCTACTGCATTGGTCTGTTTTGATAATCTGGAATTTCTGAAATTTGTTTTTAGACAGAAAAGGATCAGTGTATTGACCATCAGCAAAGGTGTCAAATGTTGTGGGTTGTGATAGCTTCATTATTGCAAGTATGTGGGTGTTCCACAAAATACTTGGTCTAATCATTTGCCTTTGAAATTTTAAAGAACTTTATCATTTGAAAATGTCTTCTGTTGAATCTAAAGGCACCTCAATAGACCTGCCAACCCTTAGGATTTTGCCAGAAGTGACTCTTAAAATACGAACTTGTGTAATAAAAGCAAAAACTATGGAAAATCAGACAATTGACTCATCCATGTTTGATTTGGATCAGTGTTTCATATTAGAATTGGTCGAGCTAGTCATGGAACCAGACCATCTTTACAGCAGTACCTCAGGCACTCTAAACTGCTCATGTTTTTTTTATATAAAAAATGCACCTATCTTTCATTTTCTGCATGATCAAATTGCTTATTATATAATTTTTAAAAATTGCATCCAGCAAGCAATGCATGTTGAAAACAAAATGGAAAGTTAGCCTCTTTTGTTAATAATCAGCACAGAAAAATAATAAAGAATACTCAAGGTTCTTGTGAATAAAAGCAGGAAGGGACTCGATTAAGTTTATTGAATATCGTCAATTTGAGTATGTCTCATGGCAGGAGATATGATTGCCTTCATGTGAAACATAAAATTTCCAAGAATTATGTTGAGAGATACCAACAACCCTTTGAGCTGCGTATGGTTTGGAACTGGAGTTTCTGTACAACTGACGCTACATGTTTAGAATACCGAACTTTTAAATACATTTTCCAGCTTCACAATTGTAGTTTTGTACGAGTTGGCAGGTTTGAAATACCTTGATTGGTTTGATGGTTGTGTTCAGAATCAAACTTGTTGACAGTTTGGGTGGTCATAGTAATGGCTTAATCCTACATAGTGATATGTATCTCCCCCCCCCCCCCCCACTGCAGTATATTTGAAATCTTTCCTGAATTTCCTTCCAGATTGTAGAGGTTCTGAATGAGGCCCTGGAGCTTCATTTTCCATCCCATGAAGGTGTCAGAATCATAGCTGAGCCAGGACGCTACATGGTTGCTTCAGCCTTCACCTTGGGTGCCAATGTTATTGCCAAACGCGTGGTTGCCAGAGACCAACATGGAGAAAGTAAGAATACCCTTTTGAAAATCTTTTCAAGTGCACATAATATTGTATGTAGCTTTATATGTATCTGTAGGTAAATGATTAATATATAATGTCATAAATATAGCCAAGATTATGGAATAATTGTACAGAACCAGTGAATAGAGTAGTTAATGACATTCTACCTTTCCTTCAGTGATGTGGTTATGATAGCATTAGTGGAGCACAGAGTTTTTTTCATGGCTGCTAAAACCCACAATTTTGGATCCACCAAAAGGATTGTTAGAAAAAGTCCTCCATTCGAATGTTCACCAATGAACATGTTTTTTGTAAAAGCCATGTAAGTTTTAGTGCTGAAACAACTACTTAGCCAATCAACCAAAAAATAAGTAGGAACTTAGTTGACTACAGTATATGGGTATGTGCAAGCTTGCCAGTAGCTTCCCATGGGTCAGTGGTTCTTCCAGTTTTACTTGGTTTTTCCTCCATCAGTTTCACTGGCCACCTTGTATAGCTATCATGTGCTGCAAAATGGTGTTTAAACCCAACTAGTGATAACACATATCACCATCATGAGGCATCTTCACTGGATTCAGCGCAACAATATTGGGTGGGGTGATAGATTGTCAGTGTATAGATTTGTGATCTATCCATATTCAGAGTTTTTGTTCACATAATGTCTAGAACATAACAAGATGTATTTAATGGAGCTCAGTAATTGAAAGGGTTGCAACATTTCACAACAGAAGAAAATTGTCATGTTCAAATGACCAATAATCCATGAGATTAGTATAGTCATCAAAATAAAGGACTGTGGACTGCTTTAGTACTTAAAATTGCTATACAACTTTCCATATATTCATGAAGAAAATCTACAATTGCTTCACAGATGCATTTGTACCCTGAAAACGTGGTATGGTTTAGTTGCCAACAGTCTTGAATACATATGTCAACTTCAGACGAGTTCTATATTTGGCCATCATGGCATGTTCATGGGTATGGTACTTGCCTAGACAAGATATAACCTTCAGTGTTACTATGCTGTAAACCAAACCAAATATAAAAATTGTAAAGAAATTGTTGAAAGGTTTACATTTTTAAGTGACCAACATTTTTCTAAACAAGAAAACCTCCCCAAGAGTTGAATGCATTTCACAAGAGCTGAATACTTCCAATCCAGTACTATTACTTATCTATAAGTATTTGATACAGGAAGAAGTGCATGAAGAATGATAGTTGTAGACAGAGTGATAATAGTATAATTGTTACATAACATTTTAAATTTAAATTATTGGCTTTTAGTTATAGAAATGACTAGGCTGGCCTTGAGAAATCCTGGTGCAAAGTCCTCGAAATTTGTCATGTAATTCCTGTACAACTATTATGCAACTTCTCATTGTGCCTGCAATATTGCAACTGCAATTGACCTCTATGGAAAAGTTTTGCAATGTCCTGTGGTGGTATCCAGGAGCCATTAGTTTTGCTATTAGTGAATGTTTGTTCATTGCAGTAAGTTTTACTTTGAAATGGAAGATGTGAACATGTTTTGTTGCTGCAGTCTTCTCAGCATTGGATGCATTTTTAGGCATATGTTTCAGAGTCTAGCTAAGTCTAACATGGTATTTGGGCATGTTTTTTTTTTTATTTTAAAAAATTATAGCAGGGATTATTTGACTGGGTATAAGCAATAGTTGTTTCAGCACTAGAAAATAAATGCATTCCTTGGATTCAGTTCAAGTTTATGCAGCACAAGTTAAAAACTGGTTAGAATGCTAGTAGTCCTAAAGTGTAAGGCATCCATCCTGATGTTTATGATATGTAGATGTGATGTCCAACTTTACTGCAACAGTATTGTGTAGCAAAAATGACAAGCATATTAGTGTTAACTATAGCAATTAGATAGCATCGTTTCATGAAAGAAACTTAATCCTACTTCACACGACTTCGGCATCCTTTGGCTACGATCATTGCATTTTATTTTTTTTAAACGAGGATTTAAACAGATGTTGATCCCTGCCAGATGTGCAGTACTTCATTGGTGTTGTCAATAAACTTCTTTGTTTTATATTGCTGCTAGAATCCTGAATTGGATAATTTATATTATCTGATTCTGAACACAATTTATGTTGTGGTCAGGTTGGTTATATCATTTAGATGCTGGTGTCTGCTTATTTTGGATATTCCTAAGGTGTTATTTTCTTCTTAAAATTTCCTTTTAGTCTCACCTATGTATTGTTTGCCACAGAAGTGGCAGGTGAGTAAATAAATTGTGTAGTACAGTGACATCTTAACTTGGAAGTAAATTTAATGGTTGTAAATGTGCTTTTAAATATTTGATTTATCCATTTTGATGCAGATGGTGCAATTAAGTTTTGTAATGCAGTAATTTTTTGTGAATGATTGTGGAACCCAGGTGTTTACATACATAGTGGCATAGTTAAAAACATGTTCTTTGTGCAAAAATGAGAGGACATTGGAAAGTATCAGGTTGACAGTTGGCCTGAGATCTAATTACAGGTTGTAGAAGATAATTATCTTATGTAAAAATTGACAGTATTACACTACTAGATTTATTAACCTTCAGAGTAGGTTCAGTAGCTCTGAATGGTTTTTATATCTTGGTTTTATTTAAGCTTCAGTTAGAGATTGTGGAGGATTGTCTTTGGAAGAGATCTTCAACTTAGTACACCTTGGTAAAGATATGACTGTCCAGACCACAACACAATACTGCTAGAAGCAAGATGTTGCATCCTCACATGAAAATATCAGGATGTCTTGCATTATAGGACTAAAGTGTTGGGTGACAGAGAACTAGTATGATGAAAAAACATAGGCAAATTTTTAAAAGAATGATTAACCACCTGCCTGTTGTACATCGGGGTTAGAAATAACTGCAGAGTAGCAAGAATCGAATTTTGGCTACCCACATCTTAATTTTGCCACAAACGGCTTAGTGGCATAATATTTTACTTAACAACTGTGAATTCCCTCATGATGCCATCACTTGGTCATGGTGTATGTTGTCTGCTGTGACTTTTTGGTAACAATTACACTGAATTGTGCACACACTCACCAGACCGATATTTTAAGGATACTTTTCGACAATACTAACTGGAGACATGCTGCCAGGCCATGGGATGCTTACCAAAAAAATATCGCAACTTCTCAAAATCAGTGGGGGGAAAGGTCACACATATTGTGGTTTCTGCAATTTGTTGTATCCAATGCATGCTTTTCTTTTTTTAAAGATTAAAAAATAACGGTTTGTCGTATGAAGTATTAGACGATCATTTTTGCCAGTGATCTCGGTCAGGCTATAATAAAGTAGATTTACTGTTTGAATACAGGTATTTGTATGATGGAGATATGTTGCAGAAACCATCAAGGGCTTCCAATTAAATTGTCTTTTGAGGGGTATAGCAAACTGATTCGTTGATCAGCTGTAACTGAATTGTGTAGTGTAACAAGCTGTGAATTTTATGAATGTCTAAACAAAAGATCAACAATTTCTTTACGTTAAGATCGTCAGCTAGTCAGTATTATAGAATAAAAGGAAAGCTCTTGCATTCTAACATGAACTGAAGATGTCACACAAACCAGTGACATGGAAATAGTACCACAGTACTTGGACCTGGAAGCTGAGAAAAGGCACCAAAATTCCAAGACCTAACAAATAGGGAAGAGAAGCAGAGAAGAATATTTACCAGCATAGCAAACTAAATTCTGTATATTTGTCAGAGAAGTAATATAAAGCCATTAAATGCTCCTGTTCGACGTTACCTCTTCTCCCTCCCAGATGTTGTATGGTATCTCCCTCACTAATGAAAATTCCTGGCAGCATCTTTTTAACTGTATTTGTACTTCATTGCAATGATTGCGATTTCTTCTGTATTTTACACCGTGGCAGCCAGGTCTTTTAAAGTGTCACTCTTAATCCAAGAGTTTCCTTGTTGTTTCGTTGGGAAAGGCATTTTGGCTCCCATTTGCTTGGCACGAGATACTCTATACTGAGCTAAAAGTGCTGTTAATATCTGTTGAAATTATGACAGAGAAGTACACTAGTTTTTAAAACCATGTTAAAAAGTCACAAATTCGTTTCTTGCTGCCATGTATTGTGCACTTTATAGGAGGCACAAGTTGTCAAACTTAAGTTTGTATGCTAGAGGAATGTCTGAATCTTTTCACTTCCACACTGGAGGAAAGGTGGCTTTTTTTTACTAGAGTTTCAAATATTTGTTTCTCACACTAATTGTGAGAACTTATATTTGATGCCCATATTTATTGTCTTTTTTTTTTTGGACATGATCCTATGTGAGATATATTTTGAAGAAAGCTGTCACAGGACCTCACTGGAAGCATTGGCTTGGATAGCTCAGGTGATAGATGGCATAACTAGCATTAGGAAGGTCCTGTATTCAAGCCCTCATCCAGTCAAGCCCCCTGTTACACCTGCTGCTGCAAGAAAGATTCCGTGTTTTGACACCTGCAACAAAAGAGGGAAGGTGTCTGGAGAATTAATGGAGGAATAGGAATGTGTTTCTGAAAATGCAGTGGAAGAGAGTAGCAAGTAACAGCTTGGAGTGTCTGCTCAGATAGCTGAACTGGTAGAGTGCCCGGCTAGCGTAAGAGGTCTCAGGTTTGAGCCATGGTCTAGCCGTGTATTTTTTACCCGTTACAAATTTGTTACTCTCATTGAAGATCTTAATACTAAAGTTGATTCATCAGACCATTTTAGAGTAAGAATTATATTCATTCAGTTGTACATGTGCCTAATCATGTTAATTCGTTAATTTCTTTGGTAGAAGTTTTTATGATTTTTACAAAATATTTTTTAAATATTGAAATCAGATGAAACACCTCTGTTGAGGTATAGGGTTTTATTTGTATAAATTAATCATTCTTCCAGGGGGTCTTTAAAGTACATTCAGTGGCAAACATGAAATTCAAGAAAATTTATCCTAAGGGAATAAATTTACAGCAGTTAACAAAATGGGTAACTTGCCTTGCCAAATCACATATGGAACAATTGTTTAACCCAGTAAAATTTACTTTATTGGAAAAGTGTTTATAAAAAATCCATTTATGAAGAACATGTTCATAGCTGCCAACCCTCACAAATTTGGTGTGAATTTCACTTTTTCAGCGATTCACGGATTCACGCCGCAAGCCAAAAATTCACAAATTCTCCAATCAATTTTTAAAAAATCTTTAATAAAATAACCGATTTCCTGTTAGGCACTAGTCATGATATTCGCAGTTGCCAAAACTGTCCGGTACTGCTGGTCACCATATGAGTAGATCTACAGCCGATTAGTACAGTTGGCCCGGTAGCAAGCATTTTAGCCTATTTTGATCTATATGTATGAGTAGTTTTACAAATGCTTTTGAGAGACACCGGGGCCTGACCAGAATTTTGCTCCACGCATGTGTCACCAACACTGATTTGAGTTACCATTCAATTAACAAAATTCAAAAATTGGCCGTGCATTCTACCATTAAACATTGGTATTCATCATGCTTTTTGCACTCAGTGTGCCATCGCAGAGACGATGTGAGGAAGCACGTCGGTTGCAAAAAAACACGTAGAAGTTGGGAAAATTAAGAATTCAGTTTCAGCTCTGGAATATTTTAAGCCATCGGCGGAAGACCTGCATGCTACCAACGCTGAACCATTATTTGTGAGTTTTCTTGTCAAATACAATCTACCTTTATCAGCTGGAGACCATGCTAAACATTTGTTCTGACAAATGTTCCCAGACTCGAAAATCGCTTCCAAATTTTCCTGTGGAAGAACCAAATGTGCTCCAGCTCCTGTGCATTCCTCACAGCAACAGTGACAGCGAAAGAGTATTTTCTCTAGTGAGGAAAAATAAGACAGACTTTAGGGCCTCCTTAGCTGCAGAAAATTTGTCAGCAGTTTTAGTCACAAAGATCAACCAGCAGTCAAGAAGTCTGAACTGGTTAGAAAACAAATTTACAATCAAGCAGTTGAGGAAGTTCAAGTCTGCCACAGTATCATGTCTTGATAAATAAATATTTCTGCATATATGTAGTGTTTTAGTTTTATTTTGCAAACTTGATATAGTGTAGTATTGATGGTCAGAGTGGATGGAGTTATTGTCATGGTATTTTTCACTAATTCATGTCCAAATTCATGAATTTTTATCCCTATTCTCACTAATTGTGAGTCTGGAAGGTTGACAGCTATGCATGTTCATCAGAATTTTGGCAAAACTTTCAGTGCACCACTGAAACGAACAGTCATTTTATGCCCATTGCAAAATGTATCAATGCATTCAAGATACCAAATATCTTTAATATCATAATCTGTGGCACCTGAACTGGAGTTTATATTGCCTGCCTACTGAAGGGGTAGGTACATATATGCCAACCATGACACTTTTAAATTATGCTTTTTTTAACAAATTACATTTTACACTAGACTATATGGATTACACTTATTTAGTGTATTTAAACAAAAATTAAAATAAAGCAATAAAAGTTGTTTTTGTCACTTTTATCGTCTCTAATTCACTCGTATACATTTGAGAATATTCTTAAAAAGGTGACCTGCATATGAATAGTATTTTCCTTACTTGCTATATATAGCAACTGTATATGACCCATTTCCAAGAAAAC
Organism: Sinohyriopsis cumingii; assembly: GCA_028554795.2. Lineage (NCBI taxonomy): Eukaryota > Metazoa > Mollusca > Bivalvia > Unionida > Unionidae > Sinohyriopsis > Sinohyriopsis cumingii. Next base: position 55,744,864 of record CM068824.1, read on the forward strand.
TGAAGGTTTCTTAAGACGGAACTTTGCTCAACAGATTCATTTTATGAGCTAGTTAGTGAACCATCAAGACATTTAAAGATAATGATACCAGGTGTTAAGTGAAATGCTTCATGATGTGATTTATGGATGTTATATGATGGAAAATGTTTGAGCAGATGGATGTTTTCAAAACTTAAAAACTTGTCAGATAAGAAAAAAAGGACAAGTCAGCACCACTTTACAAATTTAAAAGGATAGAAGAAAAATACAGCACCTGATCATGATCATTGCAGAATTCCACTTCACAATCATGCAGTAGAAGTTGCACCTGTACACTAATTGAAGTGAGTGCTGAATATAAATATTTCAGTGTATTTTGTGTTGCATTCTGGTTCTAAACCATAAGGGGTTGGCCCTTTGTTGGGAGTGTTTTGATGAGATGCAGAATCAGGCTAGTAGTAAAAAATGTTTTTATACATGCTGTAATTCAGGCATGTAATATATAGACTACACATTTTATGCTCAATTTACTCTTCTTTGCCACTTATAATAGCAATAACTAAGGCTTACTGGGGGTGGGGGTTGGCATGTATGTAGGTACTGTAAGTCATTTTTGGTCCATAATCTGATCCATATGAAATTTGTACAGATAAAAGATGTCCCCCTAGCTGCTTTAAATATGGATGGGATCTTTATCCCAGTTGTCTTTTAACAAAGGAAAGCAAACATTAAATATTCGGTGGTTTTCTTCCGCTGTGGTACCTGTGTCTGTGAATTACATAATTTGACTACAAAAAAACTCAGGGATTGTTAACCCTTTACCTCATGCAAGCCCCTTTTGATGCCTGCTGTAAACATGGGCCATTTTTAGCTGGTTTTCGTAGCGCCACCTTCCGGGAAAATCCCCTTTTAGATAACTCATTCATTGCTGTGAAAGATCATTACGTCAGATCACATGGTTGCTGTTTATGCTCTGGTCAAAATCTGGTGTTTAAAATAACTGGGTCGCAGATTTTGTACACTTTTTATGATAAGAATCACAACTATGAAAGCTTTAGTACCTTGGGTAAAGGCTTTGATGTTGATGTAGGCAGCAATTAGTTTTTATAAATTGTCAAATTCAGATGACTTAGTGATGTAGATGCAGACCAAGAACTTGTAAATTTTGAGTATGAGAAATGGCAGCTACGGTTGGTCATGCGACTTCACTGACTTGATGGTGAACGACTTCTCTCAAGATTTTAAAGAACGTAAAAAATTATTCTGTGAAAAATAATTAGTTTGTAACAATCGGACTTTACTCTTAAATTTTTCCATACATGTGTACCAAAAATGTGAAATGGTTAAAATTGCTGTTAAATGTAACATACACTACACTGCTTAACATTTAACAGGCAGGCCTATGTGTGTGGAGTCGAATTAGGTAGCACACCGCACTGGGTAACTTTGCTACATGTGTATTGGAGGGCTAAAATGCCATACACTCTGAGGTAAAAGGTTAATAGAGGCTGTTTACTCAAGAATACAGAAAACTTTGTACCAGATGTGAGACAGCAGTCAAACTGTTAATTTATAATTTGATTTGCAAACAATTGGAGCAGCTATAGTCTATCATCGTGACCGATTTTCATAATCCACAAAATGCATATTAATAAGTTTAAAGATGAATGAAAATCTGTACATTATAGCTCGTCTGTCTGTCCGTTTCTTGCACATATGTATGAATAGTGACCAGAAAAATGTACTCGTCAGCTTCAAGAAACCTGAGAACGATAAAAATGAGATGGAGCAAAATGGAAGCAACCAGTTGAAATAAAAGTATTTAAAAAGAAATTGCTTTCTGGGTTATTTTTAAACTAATTCAGATCTTATAGACAACGGTTTAAGTTATTATATATTTAAAAAAAACATGACAGATGGGAATAAAGAAATAGTGCTTGAGACAGAAGGAAGAAATAATTTTTTTATATTTATATAAATTAAAACCCCCAAAATAGTGCTCTGTGAGGCTCAGCTGCTGATTTAACATTTTGTGATTTGTAGTCGTCTGTCTACTACACCGGCTTTATAAAATGTCAAAAGGCAAATTGATATATAGTTGGTGTGTTGCTGTGTGAGGTTCCTTTCGGTAATATCATTTGTCACTCAAATTCTCTTTGCTTTTAGAAGAAAAACTTTTACGTGTCTCTGCATTAAAATTCATACCTTAATATTATCTTTTTTCAATAAATACTTTTTTCAGACCTAATGCAATCAATTTTATATTGGTTTGTCAGTCTGCTGGAGACTAAAATCATCTCCATTTGGTTTTGTTTTTAGGCTTATTTTGTCTCTATTGCAGAAGATACTGTAAAGTTGAGTATTGAAGTAATTCATCAGAAGGGGAAACAAATGAATAATAATTCTAACACATTGCATTTTTATTTTGTTAAGTGCTGATGTCAGTCCTTTCATACCCACTATGTACATGATTCATGTTATTATTTCATACTCCAAAGAGGTTTGCCAGGGTTCAAATTTGAAGTTGTGCAAAGGAAGAATATAGTTACAAAATGAATAATAAATGCTACTTAAAACGGTCATGGTAAGGAAATGATACATGGCAATCAGTTTCATCATGTTTGTAAAATTTTACTTTTTTTTATTGTTGTTGTGGGTCAACTTTCTTCATGTACCTGTTCTGTACTAGCTTCACTGCTTTCCAATACTCAGAACTGTACTAAAAATATACCAATATGCAATCAGAAAAAAGACAAAAGCATATGAATAATATTTAAATGTAATTTTTTAGGGGTGGGGGCATGCATTTTTGTTAACTTGTTGAAGTTTAGGCTCATGGTGACTGACATGAAGGGATTAGCTACGAATATAGTTTGTGTTAAATTTTGTTTTCATTCAGGAGTAGTGGAAACAAGAATATGTATGAATTTATTCATGTTTGGAATGTTTTAAAAATGTCTTCTTTCAAAAAAATGTATTAGATTGTGTTGATAGTTTTTAAAGTCTTTCAAGATGCAAAAATAGTGCAATTTTTTTTAATGAACATGCACACATTTAGTGACAAAGTTGAATGCTTATTTCAGTGTTTCACTGACCCATACGTACAGTAAATGTAGTCACTGTGGTATAACCATCACAAATGCTGTTAGTCACTTAAATATTGTTGCTAATCATGTGGTCCAACATCAGCCTGTATCCAATCTTGTCCTGTATATTTTGACAGAATGATTATAAATTATGCAACTACTTTAGTCTCCATGCAGTCCTTAAAATTTTGGAAAACATTCTTATAACAAAGTCCTCATTTATAATGCTGGTTATTTCATAACAATGTTTTGTGTGAAAACGTCTAAATTGTAGCAGAACATCAGTTTGGATATGTTAAATACTTGATCATTATAGAGATAACAGTGAACACTAACAGACTCTAGTTCTTATTTTTCACATGGTCCACAACTGGCAAAACCTTATTCTAGGTTATTTACACGTACCTTTAAATTCTTTAAAAATATTAAATGGGTTGTCACATGTTACTACCAGAATTTGTTATGCAGAATGGTTATTTTACAGCCAAATGTGACATCATGATGCGTAAAAGCAGACGTGCCAACCCTTTTGATTTTGACCATGTCTTACAAAAATAACCTTTAAAATTTTGGAATAATAGCATAAAATAAGATTGTGGTGGTACAATTCAGATCATGGCTTGTTCATGTTTGATTTGGATCCAGGTTTCTTGTTGGATTTAATGAAGGTTGTAAGGGGATATGACTAATTTTATCTGATAGCTGTATGATCAAGCTGCTGAGCATAGAATTTTCAAAAAAATGGCGTACATGTTCACTAGGAAAGGGACAATATGCCTCATAAAAACATGGAAATAGCATAAAAGATCTGAAACAGAATATTCTGATTATTGTGGGGGGGAGGAGGGAGGGAAACAACTACGTTTATTGGACTTGTTGATCAGAGTGCCTTGTGGCAGGTGACATTATTGGCATCACCATGTGAAATTGAAAAATAGCCAAAAAGTTAAAATCTAGTTGAGATAGCCAGAAGCCATTGTGCTTCATAGGGTTTGGAACTGCAGTTTGTGAAGCTGTGCTGGGTTTTGTTAAGGTCCAAATGTACTTTACAAACATTTTAGTTGAACATAATGAATAGTGCGAACTGTGTGACTGGATCAGTCTCTGATCACTTTTTAAATACATCCAACTTAACAATAGCAGATATTTTGATGCATCTTAATGCAAATTATTGACTTTCATACTGAAAAGACCTTGTTGGAGTTGGCAGGTCTGCGTATGAGGTAATTTCTAAATAATTTTCAAGCATTGATTGCAATTTAAAGATTTAAAATTTTTTACAAATGTTTTGCCCATGCTGTGCTGTTCTTAAACTTTCTTTTGTAATGTTGGGGCTAGAAAGAGGCCTGTATAGTACCTACCCCTTCAAATGATTAAAGCAAATGCAAAGATTATAATCAATGTTCTGGTGATAAAATGCATCTTCAATAATGGCAGTCATGGGGTTGAACAATTTAGGTGCTTATGTGAGATGATAAAAGGTAAATTAAGTGAAGAGATTTGGAAGGAATGCAAGTAACTGAAAGAGTGGGTTGCAGTTTTAAGATGGTTTCTGTAATGGAAAGAAATTATGTTTACTAAATTCATTAAATGATATATTTAAAAACAATTATGATAGATTTTGAATCTGTTTACATTAAAAGTTAAAAAATTAAATCTTAATATCCTAATTCAGATGAAAACAAATTTTAGTTAAATTAGATTTATGCCAAGTAAATGTAATTATATTTATTGAGAAAAGTTCCTTCAGCACTGATCCTGATTATGAATAAATTGTTTCTTTCAGAAGGAGAACCTATCGTTCTTTCAAGTGCCTCAGATGAGCCTGCCATGATGTACTACATTAATGATGGGGTGTATGGATCATTCAATTGCCTTCTGTATGACCATGCTCATGTTGAGGTCTCTCTTCCAGGGGTAGGTTGACATCACAGATGAATTGGGATATAGATAGGATACCAGTGATATGTGAATACTGTAATATTAGTACAGTGCACAATGTTCTTTTAAAATATATTTGCTTTGAATTAAACAGAAAAATGATTTTTGTTTGCAAGACGTAGGTCTAGAACAAACTTGAAAAACAAATGTTCAAAAATTTGAAATTTATTTTGGTGTCATCAAAAATATAATTGGGGCATGCAAATATAATTACAAAATTGCATACCAAATTTAATTTCGTCTGCTTTAGAGTTTATTTTGCTAAATTTTGTAATTGGTTTTTGTCTCATAGAACAGAAACTAAAAAGAAAATGTAGAATTATAAATTGTGGTATTAACCTGGAAATCAAATAAGGCCACCACATACAAACACATGACTTTCAAATTTTTGTTTTTGTTTTCAGTCATATTAGGGTATATTTTTCGAATGTTAGAAGCAAAATAACTCTTTCCCCACCCCCACCCCTTCTGCTACTATAGTTGTGACATTGAGCGATGTACAAAAAAATTCATTTATGGTTCTTTTTTCTTGGGCAATGACTGCCAGCATATTTTTTGTTGCCAATCACCACATGAGCCACATATGCCACCATAAAAAAGTTGAAGAAAAAATGAAATTTTCTCTTCAGCCACTATATTGATCTATGATGATTTCAGATCTAAACATTAGTTGATATTTCCTATCAATAACAGGAGTAAAGTATCGTCTTTCATTAGGCTACACGTGTTGGGTACAGTTTTTGGCTATACTGGTCATTGACCGGAAGAGCTTATAAATGATCTGTTGGCTATTGTCTGTCCATTCATTAGCACAGCTTTAATATGATAAATTATAATGGCACTTTTTAATTGTATATGAAACCGAAACAATAATGACTTGTTGCAGTAATTTTTTTTTTTTTTTAGTTCTTTCAGTTGTATATTTTAGAAATGTTGATGGAAATGTGGTAAACTTGGTATAGAAGTGTACAAATTTGAAGATTGTACATAGTCTTTAAAATAATAAAATAGACCAAAGGAAAAGTTGTCAAACAAAATGCTTTGCAATTAGAACTTAATTTGTTTCTGTTCACAACAGGAACCAGAGATGGACCTTACATACGAGTGCAGCCTGTGGGGTCCGACCTGTGATGGCCTAGATTGCATCCTGTCAAAGACCCATCTTCCGGAGCTGAAAATTGGAGACTGGCTGTATTTCCTGGACATGGGTGCATACACCATGGCTGCTGCCTCAACCTTCAATGGGATGCCACCACCAATTCGCTATTACTACTGCCTTGCTGATGATTGGTAAGGAGAAGCCATTTCTCAAATGAATGTTATCTTTAAGGACATTAGAAATGGTGTCGAGGTGCAATAGTTAGCTACTACAAAATGGTTCAATGTAGTCAAGTGTACGACGTACCTGAGAACTTGTTCCTGCGTTGTTGGGCACATTCAGTACAAAATTTTATTGAGGTGTATTTTACGAGAAACCCAAATTTTGATTGTGACACTACGTAAACCAAACTTTCACCAACCACAATTGATCATAATGTTTTTAGTCACTTGCAGCACCTGTTAATCTCAGGGTTCCCACGCTACCGGGAAATCGTGAAAAAGTCTGGTGAAATGATATTCAAAAAAAATTGCAACCATGAACAGTCCCAGGACTAGATTTCGCAAATATTGATGAAAGTTGGGAAAACCCCAGGAATTTTCCACCACCACATGACACCCGAAACAATGACATAACTAAACTGATCGGGAGTTAAATTTATGGAGTTCTAATCAGAATATTCAGAGGGTGCAGTATGTATCGTTTGGGTGCTTGCAGTAAACGTATAGCTGAGTCAATCCAAACGACCAGTGGAATAGATTCGTCTAGTAGACTTTTATTTTCAAAGTCAGCTCTTTCCATAACATGGAAGTTATGAAAACCAATCTAGCATCAAAAGAGGCCAACATGGTGGCAAAGCGTAGCTGCTTACCGGATGGCCTAGCAAACTTCAAACATTTCTAGATAGAGTGATACATGCATGAAATCGATATGAAAATTACTTATTTTCTCCAAAATTGTGAGTATTAAAATCGTTATGTCTTTAATCTGCTGAAAGACAAGATTAAACCACGTCGTTGATGAAATGTGACCGGGTGCTCGCGATTTGCATTGCTAGTTGCATGAGCGCTGTACACAAATCTAACAACCCACCTTTTCAAATTGTTGTAGAGGAAAAAATATAAAAAATATTAAATGAAAGTAGTATTCTGGTGGTAATAAGAATACAAAAACGAAACAACACAAAAGTTTTCCATCTTTATATATTCTGAGGACAATTTGTGGAGTTCTGTTGCATCATGGGACAACCGCGTTGACATGTACTCCATGCTTGATATATCCGACTGGCCAGATTGCTGGTTTTTACAAAATGTATCTGACTTTCATTTAATATAATTGAATTTCTCTACAACAACATTAAAATGGAGTTTGTTGATATGACGTGACTAATAGACTTCCAATGTTGTTGAGATTCGTGAAGTGACTAGTAATGCAAATGGCGAGTACCAGGGCAGGTTTCATCAGTGCTGTAGTTTGGTCTAGTTGTCAGCAGAATAAAGACATAACAAGGAAATAAATCGTTTTTCTATCGATTTCATGCAGCTATAAGTTACTGCAGCATGGGGGCGAATTCCAAATTTTCGATATGCAATTGCAACGACCCCACACTCCAACCTAAATGTCCAAATATGAAAAATGGGGTGGGAATATTTGGAGGAAACATGGATTAGAAAATTGCCGAATCTCAAAGCTGAAATGAGAAATTGTCATCCCTTGTATTATATATTGAAAACTATTCGAGCCCCTGTATCAATACTGGTTTGGGGACTGGTTTAACGTATTACAAGAAAAGTTGATTTTACAGAAAATTCAGTCCTTTTTTATACAACATTATATAATTTTGAAAGTCTTTTGTCAAAATTTAAATCGACCCTTTTGAAAATAATTTTTAAATGAAGGATTTTGAACCAGCTCTTAAGGAGCTTAGGGTGTTTGATAAATCTTGCTTGGGATTTTATTGGCACAGATAAATTCAGGGTTAAACTCTGCTACAAGACAAGATTCTAATTATTTGTGTTTATTTTTTTAATACTGTAATAGGAAATGTTTACTTTCTGTAAGATGCATATATATTTTGCTATATAATTCTTTGGAATTAAAGGTTTGAAAGGAAAGGAAAATCATGTATGGTCATTATGTTGTTCCCACTTAGCAACATAATGCAGGTCAGCAAAATAAAGTTAGAATTTTTATTTTGTACATTGAAATGACTTTCATGTCACTTTAATGGAATATATTCAAACTTGTTTCATGTGACACATTTTGTGGTTTAGTACATGATCATTTTTTCTGGCTTTGATGTTTTGGAGAGTCTTAGAGAACCATCTTTAGGTTTAGAAAGTGCATGTTTTATAATCTAAAATGTTCTTTAATCCCATTCAGTAATGGTCACATATGAACCTTGAAAAAAAATTAATTTCTTCTTGGAAAAACCAGGAAATGACCTGGAAATTTATCATTAGAAAAGCTTGGGAACCATGTACTCTTGATTCTTTAGTTCTAATGACACTATCTGATTTTGTGTTGGCATCATTGAATGTAGAAATGGAGCAGTTTTATATAGTCAGAATTGGAACAATGTTTAGTGTTATAGTCCAGTTGAAACAGTTAAGTCTTTTATAAAGAATCATGGTTTCTGCTTTCCTTGTATTTTATAATTGACAATTCTGCAGAATTTATTGTAAATTTGTACCAAACTTTAGTATTAAAGGTGGGCCAGTTCAGTAGACTTACTGGCCAGCCAAAAATATATTCATCCCATCTACAAAGGTAAAGATGGTGGGTTGTGTAAGATAGTCATATCCCAAGGTGATGGTTATGATGAGAAACTTTACAGCACTAATTTGTCTGTGTCCTTTGTATAATGAAACCAATATTTTAATTAAACTTGCTCAGTTATATATGATGTATAGGTTGGTGAAAGTACACCAGTCATGCCCCATTTTGACACAGCCTCCCTTAGCCAGAAAGGCGCTTGTACATTTTACCTCTATGAAACGTTGCACAGTGATATCATTCTCTAAAAATAGCCAGCAGCCCACTTTTGGACAAAGGCTAACCAGTGTAACGGCGATCTGCGATCTATTCCGTGTTATTGTTCTTACAGAAAACCATGTACAAGTTGCTAATTTGTTCATCTGAATATCGATGTTCATTCCAATATTTAATTACAAGGGGGTTTAAAGCAGTAGACAATATAAATTTTATAGAACAATATAGTACACAAATTGCTTACATTTCATCACCGATACATATACCCTGAATATTTTGAAATGAAAATTTCAAGGGAGCTTCCCCTAATTAAATAATGTTGATGCAGTATTCTTGTGATTCGTGTTTTTTAACATAAATTGAGAGGGATGTATGTATGAAAGTGACTATTTCTTGTATTTTACTTTGTGTATAAAATTAAATTATCGAATGTAGAATCGAGAAATTTTGCATATATATTCCGTATATTTGAACATACAAGAATAATGTATTTATTAGTTATGGTATTGAAAAGAGCAGTACTGGTTGATTAAATTTATACTACATGCATAATATATTTAGTATGTTTACTTCTTTAAAAGAAATTTAAAAAATCCATTTTGTGAGGAAGTATAATGGTATGCATGTAGTGATGGAAACAGGAATACAGAAACTATTCTCTCTAAAGATTACAGCCACCCTTAAAATAATACACATTTTACACATAAAAACTAACGGAAAAGGGAAACAGAATAGATATCAATGAATATTATTGGTTGCAACACATTCATTTGGGGGACACACACACACATTCCTTTAATGTGTACATAAGTTTTGTTAACGTAGATTTGAAAACAATACAAAACAATGACAAAGAAATAAAATCTTCAAACTTGTTACTGTACAGATATTTTTAAAGTGATTATATCAACATTACATTGTGAGAGAAGTGCACATGAAAACTATTTTGCATATATATCATGAATTACAATTTGTTACTAAGTGTCCCTCTGTGCTTTGTCTGAAAACAATTTGGCGGCATTGGGCACAGTGACATCATGTTCTGTTTTTAGCACAGTTGATTTCAGTACAAACGCCATGTTAAAGTAGGGAAAAAGACAAATCTATGACCTATCCATGGAAGCTTCTGAACCAATAAAAAATATTTTACTGAAGATCTCAAGGTTAAGGTTATCAGTAGGATAAATGTCACATGATGGATTATTGTGTGACAATACTCTTGTTGTATCAGATATACCCACAATTTGAAGAAAGGAAAAATTGGATGAAAATGTTGATGAATAAGACATTAGGCCTTGAGAGTATGTTTCAGTGAAGTTGTTTAACCGTGTATGACAGAACTATAAAAAAACCCAACTATATCAGCATGTTTCTTTTATTTCTTTTACGTATTTTTTTTTAAGTAACTGGAGACATCTCTGTATTATGTTTTTATAAATTGTAATTTATATTTTAATAATACCCCAGATCAAATAGCATTGAAGATGGCATATTGGAATTTCGAAAGTGATGCATAAATTTTAGATGATGGATCTTGACATACCAATACATATTCTAGAGAATATTATAATTTTTAAATTAAGAGAGCCAGAAAAAATATGGTAATACAATATTTTATGAATTTAAAACAATAATGTAAAAATAAGTAAAAGAAAATACACAAGTAAGGAAATTAAGAAAATCTACGGTAAGATTTAAAAAGTTTTTTCAGTCCAAAAACAAGTGGTTTTGAGTATTGTGAAGTTTTATAAACTAAATCTTGAAAAAAATATATTTAAAATGAAAACAAAAAGATGCATTTGTTTAATTTTATAAAAATGAAAAAAAAATGATCTTGTTACTTATGATTTAATTTCCTTGGCACATTACACATGAATTTGGGATGATTCTGTTTCTATTTTCCATTACTTTTTTTTAGTCTGCAAGAGGAAGTTTGTAGACTAGGGTTTTTATACAGTCATGATTGAATTTGCTTAAAAAGTTGACCATTTCACCACTTTCTATGCATCAATGAGTCACCTTTAGTTGAGTGACTATTTTAACATTAAAGCCTACTGCAAGAGTGCTGATATGTTATGATATCACTGGGTAAACATTTTGAGTATGTATGGGTATAAAATGCATGTTGCAAGTTAGATGGCTTTTAACGGACTTAAACCTAGTTATGTAAAAGAAAACAAGCTGTGCTGTTCTAGAAATTCAAGAATCAGTCTTCTGATTGGCACTGATGAAAATCAATATCAATTTTTAAAAAATTGATGATACAAGCAGGAAGAGTGCTAAATAAACTGATGTTATTTGGGAAACAAATTATTAAAATTGAGGCATATGTGCATGGGCGTAGTCAAAAATGCCCAGGGGCATATAATAAGATCATAAGGGCACAGGAGTGAAGGGGGGCAAAAGTGTGGTGATAAAGGGCATACAGGACAGGGCTAACCTGTTATGCTGCTATTAGAAAAAAAATACATTCTATATGCTACATTGTACCTTGCTAAATTGCTTATTTTTAATCCATTCTTACAAGTAGAAGTTTTTGTATGCACAGAAATTGCAAAAAGTTGTGAGCATTATCATATTTATAGTAACAGAATGTATGTGATCCCAATGAACAAATTACCAGAATGTTAAGCATGTAATTTCAGAATGAAAAACATTTTTATGTCCTATAAAATTCTTTACTGAATATTTTTCCAGGTATGAAGTTTACCCAAAACAACAGAGGAAGGAGAAAGCCTCCATCAGGCAAATGCCAAAGCATCTGAAGTCAGGTCATACCCTTCAGGAGGCCACAGCCACCCACGACTTCGAGAATTTACTTGACACCTCCCCAGCCATTGATGGCTTCATGTTTGGAACTGTATTTGATGCTGTCGAGCACTAAATATTAATTCATTTTATTTGTAGAATGCTTTCACTTTTCTTTAATGCTTTCCCCTATATTGTTCCCGTAAGATATAAATTATCCAAGTAGTCACATAAGTGCCAGTTGAATCAGAAATTGTGTTGCATGTATTGATTTGATATAAAGATAAAATAGATATTTTTTAAAAATATATTTTAGCAGAAAGTTGACAGTACATGAAATTGTTAAGGCCAAAGTGGACATCAGAAGTTTGAAAGCATACTGGTACATTAAAGACTGCTTACAGTGATGTATTGTGTAACAGTGCATATGAACAATATTTGGTATTTTATATTTACTGATGTTTACTGTGAAACTTGTACTAGACGTCATTATTTTTTTTCTATTTAAGAAGACAACAACAGGACAATATAAAGCAAAGCATTTTGAAGACTTTAAAATGCTTGTATGTGATGCATTCATTTTTCAAAATGTTGATTTTTTCTTAATTACATTTTGATGTTCATAATTAAATTTTAAATGCTTCATCCTTTAACATTTCTGTATTTTCTAATTTTAGTTCTTGATACTTTGACCACCAATTCTAATTTTCCTTTGAAAATAATTTATAGTTGCATAATACACAAAATATGTTATGTTAAAATCTCGTGCTTCAAGCAAATATCTGAATGTTGGAAATAAACTGCAAAATGAAATTTGACATGCATAATGTAGCTTCATGAATACAAAGTCTACTTCATATTAAACCAACAAAGAAATTTCCACATCCTGTGAGCATGCAGTTTGTTCCATCCTACATAAACAAAATGACCAAAGATATTATTTTGGTTTATATACAAGGTATCAGGATTTTGTCATCAAAAGTAAGATGCTAAAGTCACACCTCGAATACTTCTGTTCTGAATCATGTGTTCATGTGAATTTGTCTGTAATGACCTCATATTTAAAGGACCAAGCTATTATAATGTCCAAATACACATAAATACATGATGTCATGACCTACGGCTTGTTCTTTTGTCAATAAACATGGGGACAAATTTCCATTCACAGAATGAAAGGAAATGCTGCCAAATGTGATGCTCATACAAAGCCATTTTACAAGTTGCTGAATTGTGTGCATCATATAAACACATTTGTCCACAGAATAATGCCCTTTTCATCCCCTTAAATTCAATTTCAGTACAGTGTGTAGGACCAGGCATCTTACTTGTTGATAATGTATTTTCAGATATGAGCAGAATGATGAGCTAAACAAACAGAACATATTCAGCCAGTTTATATAGTAACATAATGTGTACACAATCATCCCTAAGTATTTTTGTAATTTTCATGCAGTTTGAATGAGGACATGCCAAAGAATTGTAATTTTCCATGTTTTTTGAAGATATTTGTAACAAGTCTCCTAGAACCATTTAGAATAATATTTTAAACTGAAATTTATAATGTATATGAACTGGTGCATGTACATATCATCTGGGGAAAGGCAAATTATTGATGTCCTTTGAAATTATGAAAAATTTGTTGCAAATATAAAATAGCATTTTATGTATGTTTTTTCTCCTGCAGTGTAATGGATAGTATTGAGTGATTATTGTAGTGTTTCATAATTGTTTGCTTTCTTAATTAATTGCTTACTTTTTGTGAAAGTTTAACATTTTTCATTTCTAGTAGTAACCAGATGGCCTTAGTTTTTGAGTGGGGGAAAAAAGAAATTTTGTGCCATTTTAACTTGTATGTAGGCTTTATGTGTAAAGGAACAGTGGTCCCTCTGTTTTTAGTATTGACTGGATATAGCAATACATTGTTCCACCTTTAACCTGAAAAAAGGTACTATTCACATTGCAATCTCGTGATTACAAATGACTTGCTTAAATAGTGTTATGGCTGTTTTTCCATCTGTAGTGAAGGAAGCTACAAAAATGCTTTGAGCAACAACCATACATGTTAATTGTAGGCCTAGATCTTGAACAGTTTGAGTATGCTTTGAATTTTCTCTTGGAAAAAGCTCAAACTACATTTCAGCTTATAAATGATGTTGATGACCGAGCTGTACAGACACCGTGAACACCTGCTGTTTTACTTGACTGACCAGCAAAACCTAGTCTTGACCTGTGTCCCGTCAGGTTCACTGGCTAGATGATGCTTTTAAATAAAGTTTTTAAGTCAAACACGACTTGTTATTATTTTAACTGAATTTCCTTATTGATAAAAATGAATTTTTATGGATTTTTTTTGTCAGTTATTGTATTTGATGTTTTAACAGGATTCTACTAGTAGTGTCTCTTTACATTCACAACTGAAGGCATCCCGATATAATGGGGATGGTAAATGAACATGACTTTACATTCAAGTTATGTTTATTTATCATCCCAGATATCTGTATCAATTATCGGTTAGTCATTGACCAACCCAATAATTTTGTTCATACATTTCTCTGCCTACCTACTTTCATACAAGTCTTATTCCTTGGCCATCCAGAATTGGTAAGTCCTTGAATTTTGCAAATATTGACGAAAACCCGGGTATTTTCCTCCACAACTTGACACCCGAAACAATTATTGAATCGCCGAGCCGGTGGCATAGTGGTTAGAGCGTCTGTCTCAGATGCGGGAGGTCGTAGGTCCGATCTCCGGCCGAGTCGTACCAAAGACGTACAAAAATGGTACAAACAGCTGCCTCGCTTTGTGCTAAACATCAAGATGTTAGTGTTAGGACTGGTCGGCCTGGTGTCTGGATAATTTGACTGGCAGGGACATCATGCTAGTGCATGATGCCCCAGTGATAGACACTATAAACTGCCACACTGCAGACATCGTAGTGATATGACTGAAAAATTGTTAAAGCTACATTAAAAATCCAAATCACATCACAACACAATTATTGAGTCGTTTCTAAACTGGTTGTGAGTTAAATTTATCGAGTTCTAACCAGAATATGTGGAGGTTGCAGTATGGATTATTAATCCAAACGCTCAGTGGATTAGAATCGTCTGGTAGAATTTCTGTTTCAGGCTTTTAGATATCAGTATCTTTTTTTTTTATTATATAGAAGGTGTAAAAACGAGTCTAAAGTCACAAGAGGCCAGTATGGTGGTGTTAAAGCATAGTCTCTTTGCGGATGGGCTAGCAAACATGAACATTGTTAAATCGAGTTATATCGGCATGAAATCAATACGAAAATTATTTTCCTAGAAATTGCAAGTATTAAAATTGTTAGGTCTTTAATCTGCTGAAAGACGATAAAGGTAATGCGTCGGTGAAATTTGAGCTGGTATTAGTGATTTTGATTGCTAGTAGCATGAATACACAGAATCTCACAACCGTCATTTTCAAATCTTATAAAAAATACTAGAAGTCGTTAACTGATTGTAATAAAAATACTAAAACGAAAAGGCACAAAATGCTCTATATTTATTCTGAAACCAACTTCCGGAGTATGGTTCTATAACGTGACTAACACGACGCGCTCACACGCAGGGAGCATACAAAGCAGGGAACTAGACTACTCTGCTTGATGAATCAGAGGCCAAATTTCTTATAGTTCTCGAAAATAAATATGTTGAGAATTACATGTTCTTTCTGGTTTTTACAAAAGGTATAATCAGACTTTCATTTAATATAATTTAAATTTTGTACAACGGCATTTAAAAGTTGTTATCACATTACTATTGGACTTTTGCTGTCATTTGAGAGTTGTAATGTCGTGTGACTATTAACGCCAATGACGATAACCGGGTTAGGTTTCATCTATGCCAAGTTTCGTCTAGTCTGTCAGTGGATTAAAGACAACGATTATAATACTTGCCATTTTTATAGAAAATAATTTTCCTATCAATTTCATGCAGGTATAAGTTGATATAACATAGTTTAAATTTGCTAGGCTCTCTGGTAAGCTATCTTAAGGGGGCGGCAGATTCCAATTTTTATATGTAACTGCTCTGAACACACACTCCATCCTAAATGTGAAAAGCGGGGTTGGACTATTTGGAGGAAACCCGGATTAGAAAAATGTAGAGTTTCTGAGCTGAACTTCAGTGCAAAACTATTTCACAGTGACGTAGTTTGAAGCATTGGTTTCGGATCTTAAATAGAACTTGGGTGACATGGGAAATTGTCGTCCCTTTTATATATCAAGGAACGATAAGTGCCAATGTATCAATACAGATTTTGGGACTGGTTGATTGAACTACAATTGATCTTACAGAAAATTCAGTCCTCGTTATACAACAATATATACTTTTGAAGGTCAAAATTTAAATGAAACCTTTTGTAAATGTCTTTAAAATATGGAATTTTTAACCAAATTGTCTTAAGGAGTTTAAGTTGGTTGAAAAATCGTTTGAGATTTTATTGGCACACAAGTACATTATAACACTTGCCATTAACTTCCCATGGGTTAGTGCTTCTTTCTAGTTAATTCCCGTCATGTATAGCAGCCTATCATATGCTGACAAACAGCATTAAAACCACAAATCCTGACCATGTGGGGATGCTCAGTACATCTAGTTAAGTTGCTTTTTCGCTTAGGGGCCATCCATTTAGTACTCAAGCAAAAATCTGGCAGATCTTGACCCCCTTCCTATACACGTGCGTACTTTTTACACACACACCCACCTGCGTACGTACGCTTGACGCACCCCCCACCCCCCGAGTTATATAGAACGGCCGATATTTTTCCACACAGAAACGATCAAGGATTAATATTAAAAGGTTACGTATTAGACAAATTATTATCGTTGTTTTACACACCCACCCCTCCGTTTGCTATGCGTACGTACATGATCAGTAGACATCCCCTCCCCTGATGCATGCGTATGCATTTGGGTTATATAAAAAAAAAAAAAACCTCCATGCGTGCGTACTACTACTTTGGATTAAAGTCCCGTGCACCATTTGGTATGTGCGCCTGGTTAATTTGTACACGTTTGTGTACAATTTGATTTATGCGATTCACCACTATTAGTATAATGCCTCCCAAGCAAGCAACAGAGCATGGCTCGAAGAAGGCTCCCCTACTGCTTCCAAGACTGCCACCAAGTATACTTTACGATGAATAATATTTAAAATGCCCAGTTTCCTAATTTGCGGGGCGGTCCCTAACTTAATGCCAAGCATGTGAAAGTCACATCTAAGCCAGATATTCCCGAGTTATGAATTTGCCTATTGTTCAGTTATGTAATTTTCGTTTTCTATGCGTATTTGTATTTTCCCAATTTTTTTTAAACCAATCATTTTGGTCTAAAGTAGCCATAAAATGTGATCTTCATTAGGGTCGCGATTTCATTAGTTATTCAGCAGCTTATCAATCAGTATCTTTTCAGAGTTTTTGCGTAAAAGGGCTTTCGGGAGTCCGAATGAAAGCCCTACCCTTCATTCTGACAATCTCAGTGGGATATTGGATCTCTTCACCCCTTGTTCCAACTGGGATCTTCTTTGGTCGTCGGTCGTACATCTGGGCTGCATTTTTTGGGGTCGGCTATATTCCTCGGTCTTCACGTCATTCTCCGGTATTTCTAAGGAGTAATTCCTACCCGTGTGGCCATCGGAATTCACGCTGGCCCTTCCATGCAGTTATCTTCGGTCGGTTTTCTTTCCGCTTTCTTGATGTGAACGCCTCATACCCATGGAATTTGCCAAGGAATTCTGTGGCATCTAGCAGAGTTGATATCGGGTGTTTTGAGTATGCAGTGTTGAATCTTTTCCGTAGGATGTGTATCCCGGCATGCCATTGTTGTGATGTGGGTTTCTTGCTCTTTAGTGACCTCCAGGCTATGAAAGCAGTTGATTTAATAAAATCATTAGCTAACCTTAGGTCTGCTGGTGCCATTTGAAGTCCCAGTGCATTCAGCCTTTTACTGTCTGGGTCGCTGTCCTCGTGTGCTGCTACTGTCCCCTCTGCTAACTCTTCACCGGTCGTAATGTGAAATGTTTTATCCGGCAAGGGAATACTCGGTTGTTGTGGTGACTGCAGGATCAGTTTAATGTATTCTAAAACCTGTTCTGGTATTACCTGTTGGTGTCTGGTAGAGTGAATATGCGTACTTGTTTTAGGTGGCGTCCTATTCCTTGGTGGTGGAGGCGGTGGTGGTGGTGGTGGGGTTGTACTCTTAGGAGATTTTGAGACGATGGTTGCAAATGTCTCGTTTACCTTGGGTTTCTGGGCTGGAACGTGGTCCGGCGAGTCCTGGGCAGTCCGAGTTATAGGCTTGCTGACCCCTGGAGTTGATGTGAATGGCCCACCCAACTGCTGAGGTTTGACTTGTTGAGGGAGCGTGCTAGGTTGGCTGCTACCTGTCTGGGTTCTGCGTGTTATGCTCCCTCTGCTGTCGCACTTTTCCACCTCTACGTCTCCTGGGTTGTAAATTCATTTCTTTTTCTAAGTTGTTGCTTTTCCATATCAGCAGCAACGTAGTACGTTTATTGTGTGCTCTGAGGGTCCATCCTGCTGCTACCAAGTGGCATAGACCCCTTAGTGCATTCAATGTGTGGGCGGGAATAACATCCGTCGCTAGTTTCATAATAATGAGTGCTGCTTCTTCTCTGTTAATTGCCGACTGCTTCACATATTATATACTATCCACACATGGGGAGGAGAAAAAGCCACAATATCTACTATCCACACAAACGTACACGAACGCTTACAATCCCAAAATCTACTATCCACACAAGGGAAGGAGAAAGAAAGAGAAAAACCCAAAATATACTACCCACATACGGAAAGTAGAAAAACAAACCCTCGTTAAAATATCCACAAAACAAATATAATATCCACACAAGGGAAGGAGAACAAAACAAAGTCAAAATATACTATCCACACACACGGAAAGTAGAAAAACAAACCCTTATTATATTATCCACAAAATCCAAAGATGCTATCCAAACAAGGCTATGAGAAAGAAAAAAAATGCTATCCACACACGGGAAGGAGAAAAAATAAACCCTTATTATACTATCCACAAAACAAATACACTATCCACACTAGGGAAGGAAAAAAAAAATATATACCATCCACACAGGGGAAAGAGAAAAAACACCCTTATTATACTATCCACAAAATTTAAATATACTATCCACGCACGGGAAGGAGAAGAAACAAAACCCAAATATACTATCCACACACGGGAAGGAGAGAAAAGCACACAATATCTACTATCCATACAAACGTACGCGAAAGCTTACAACCCCCTAAAATCTACTATCCCCACAAGGGAAGGAGAAAAAACAAACCCAAATATACTATCTAAACACGGGAAGCAGAGAGAAAAAAACAAAATCACAAACCCCAAATATACTATCCACACACGGGAAGGAAAAAAAAACCTATATATAACATCCACACACACGAAGAAGAAAAAACCCAATATACTGTCCACACTAACGTACCCTAACTCATACAAATTATTACAAACACACACTCTACTATCCACACAAACGTACGCTAACTCATACATAAAAAAACCCACACACAGAGCGGGAAGGAGAAAAAAAAAACATTTACTGTCCACACAGGGGAAGAGGAAAAAAAAAAAACAAAATTAACTATCCACTCAGATGTGAGAAGAAAAAACAAACATTATTTATTATCCATACAGAGGGAAGCAGAAACAAAACATAATATACTAACCACACCGAGAGAAGAAAAAAAAACATTATATACTATTGACACAGAATGAAGAAAATAACTCACTATATACTATCAACACAGAGTGAAGAAGAAAAAGATTTTTTGAAAGCACCTAAGCCCTCACCTAAAATGACTTACTTTACCAAACACCCCCACCACCACCCCACACACTCAAAACCCATTTAACTCATTATTATATAGCGTCAGTGTGCGATTTTAGAAACAATCAAGACAAAATATTGAATGAACAGGTTGATTATATTTTACCCATTTGCATGCCTAAGGTGCGTACGTGAAGGACCCCCCCCCCCCTTTCCATTTCAATTCTAACTAAAATATGACCCAGAGGGATAGAAAGTGGTGAAAGAGCACATATTCATGCAGTGTCAATAAAAACAAAACATACCATACTTATTATAAAAACTAAAGAACAAGAGACAGTTACGCTTTCTTTCTGGTCGATTCTCTTTTAGATGTTAGTATGAAATTTCACATCAGGGCCAACGCATCGTCTCAAATTATATTTTTTTCCTTCTCATTTCCATCTCTTCATTGGCACAAGTTCTTCCTCAGCTTCAATATCTTTCTCTTGTGAACCCCTCTTTCTCTTGTTTCTGTTTCTTCTGTTTTGTCCTAAGAAACTCGGAAGCCCAGTGTCGTTTCTCTTGGCAACGATAACAAATATCTAGACTTTTGTCTCTCCTTTTTGGACGAAGCAGGTATCCTGGAGACAAATACCCATTTATCTTGCAGATATAGCAAACTTCATCAGCACTTATACACTTTCGTATGACTCTCATCAAATCAACGAACAGAAGGGTAAGTTTTGTTGCCACTTTCGCCTGTGAATTATGCTTTCTTATGACTCTTAGCAAATCTTTGACTAGCAGGTCGATCTGTGCCGACTCTTCCATTTTCTTGATCGTTTGAGTGTTGAATGAATACTCTTCTGACTATAAGACAATCTCCCCATATGCAGGGACCTGCTGCGTGTGAAACCTAGTCAAATGAAATTTTGCAATAAGATTAAACAATTTTTTTTTGGAGAAAGTAAGAGTCAAAGACGTGCCATATCGTCTTCACACAAGAGCTGAATTGTTAGCTCAAATCCGTGCCAGCAATCTCGAAGACGACAAAAGTGAGCTTGAATCAATGCTCTCCACTTATGCCACAAAAAGAGTCCTGATTCACGCCAGAAGAAATTCTTTCCGTCCATAAAAGATATTACCACATTTGAGAAACACAAAAACAAACTTCCAGAAAATTGAGAATGACGGCTTACACCTACAACGTGAAATGTTTCGAGTTCAAGTAGTGTGTCAAATTGATTTTTTTATAATGAAGACGAAACGATCTATTTTCCAAGGAGAAAGCAGACACCAAGCGACAATGGCGATCCGTGTCTCACACCACTTTTCAAAATGTGTTGGTAGAGATTTGTGCTAGCGGTCTTGAAGATGATATAATTATCTCTGATTCAAAAACCATTTGCATCCACTACATAATGAAATCAAGAGGTTGAGAACAACGGTGGTAAATCCAGAAGAATGACAGAACCAACAAGACCAGTGAAGAAATAAATTTGTTTGTTACCTCTTGAAGATTATTTCTTATAATCTAGTAGCCCCAAAAGTGAGTTGTAGAAAAATTTGGAACGATGTCATACACCTACAAGGTTAAATTAAATGGTTTACTTCAATGGCTGCTATTTCTTTGTTATTAAATGTTCGTACAAACGATATGTGCTTAATCGGAAGATAAGACACACGCACGCACACAAGTTTTAATGCATTGGGTGACAGTAGAAGGGACAGTACTTTAGTTTAGAGTGTTTTGAGAGATGGACAGATAGACCTAACATAACATTGGAGAGAGAAAGAAAGAATTGATAAAGAAAAAAACAACGTGGGACACCATTTTTGGTTCTGTTGTTTTTGCGGTATTATAGAACAAAGATAATTGAGACAACCAGATTTCTATGCGAGATATGTTCATTGTTTTCATCCATTCATCAATTTCATACAAAGGTAGTGTGAGATTTATTGTCGACCGACTGCTTAACATTTGCTTAATGTAACTCAAAAAAAAGATATGCCCTGTGTTTCGCAGCACACTCTACAAACAGTGTTGCAAAGTTTCCACAAATCTAAGGCCGGGGAAAAAATAATAATAAAATAAGCAGCACCAAAACGCATCCTGTTCTATCGACAGTCTAAAGTGAGAGAAAATAGGTCGAACATTGTTACATTTTTCCGGACGTGTGGTTTGGTTTTAGAATTCAGATTTAACCATGGGCGGGGTTATACAGTGCAATGTCACTCGCGTCATTCTTGAACATTGTTACATTTTTTCCGAACTTGTTTTTCGGTTTTAGAATTCAGAGTTAACTATAGACAGGGTTATACAGTGCAATGTCACTCCAGTCATTCTTGAAAAAGCCTCGTGTTTGTTTCCTTTCTTAAAAAAAACTGTACATCCAATGTTAGAAATATTTTGCGTAACACATTGCAGAGCCAAAATAAGGACAAAGCTAGATACCTGAATTGTACAAGCTCGTCCGCTCAAGATTTTACTGCATCGAACGATTTACTGATTTACATTTTGTAAGAGTGTAAGTGCTTGGGAAAAAAATTACATGACAAACGGAACAGTTCACATGATTATGGTGACTACTGATCACAATTTTGAAGAGGTATCTTCAAACGGGAACATATAACATTAGGATTTCAATCAAAACTACTGTGACGGAGAGAGAGAGAGAGAGAGAGAGAGAGAGAGAGAGAGAGAGAGAGAGAGAGAGAGAATGTTATTCCTACTGTACAAAATGTCACGTTTGTTTTTACAGTAAATATTCCTTAAGAAAGATTCAAAGAAACACACATTCCACTTAGATAATTACATCCATAGAACAAATACATCATTATTAAATATCATAAAAGTGAACTGAAAATGTAGGCAACTAAAAATTCCCTTTTTGATGACGTGGATGTAAAATTTTCACAGAATAGCTCATCCAAATATGCTGTTATGTATTTGACTATAAAACTGACACAATTTCCGTGGGACCGCCCAGGGTACGATTGTTCTTGCGTTAGTTTACTTTCTTTTATATTCTTTTATAAATCGCCTAGCGGTGAGACACTGTGTGAAGAGCTACTGAAGTTAGTTCGAAGTGAACGCGGTAAGAAAATCTAGTCTAGCCAATGAAATCGTTTATGATGAGTGATGCATTGTTTTGTTCGAAGGTAGTATGGCAAAACAATGCCTTCGCTCTTGCACTGTTAATATTGCAGTGCAGACGGATTGGAATATGAACTTAAATCGCTCTGTTGTGTATTGTACAATTTCATCTTAACACATCAACTACTGAACGATCACACAGGCTCACATATGCAGAGTCAGAAGTGTTATAGTACTGTGTGGCATGGCAAAAAAATTGTTTTTGTTTTTTGTTTTTAAAATTCTTTACTCTGGGGTTTGTATGAAGTAAAGAAGCGAAAGTACAGTGAACTTAAGGATGATGGCCAAAACTGTCTATTGATGCGTGTATTTACTTAAGAAGAAATATGACCTCTAAAATACAAAGATACACGGCAAGCATGACTAGAATGAACACAACGACAGCTAAATGCATAACAAAGGGGGTGTTTTCCTTCACGTCCGTGTAACTTAGAGTTTAGGGCGTACAGCTTTCCTGTGGCGTTTCGCGCCCCGCGGGCCCCTTGCCTCCTTTCCTCGGGCGGACATGTTCATGAATTAAAAAGTGCGACATTCGCAAATAAAAGCGAGACTGTAGTAGCTCCATTCCTACAGTCCCGATCAATTGAAAATCTCGACCTTCGAGACTTAACCAGTCGCGAAAGCACTAGTTGCGTAGGCTACTTAAATCCTTTAATTGATTGATTGACAAATTTGGTATCCTTTTGTAGGGCTTAAAATAAAAAACTGAACAAACTTAAACACTTTGCTATAGATAATTTCAGTAACAGATTAAACAACATAATTACCGCTACAACAATAGAAAACCTTAAATATTTTATCAAAAAGAAATGCATCAAAAATAAAATTACAGATTAACAATGACTTACCAATAAAACCGAATTTAAGAAAAGTAATGACTTGTGTAGAAATGTCTCTCTCTTTGGGCAGGTATGCGGATGTGATCTGCCATGCACCAACAACTTGAAAGAAAAATGTATAAACAGAGAAACCTCAATTCAATTTTTTTTTCTTAAAATTGTTTCTGTTTCTTTTTTATTTTTTTATTTTTGGAACATACTTAAGCACTAATCAAGGGTAGAAGAGGGAAAATACACATAAAAGCCGTGATATTTCTGAAACATTGAGGGGATATTCCTAGCGTTCTTAACCAGTACTGTATATTGGGACGGGTTTGTGGGATATCCACAAATAAAAGAAATACAGATTTCTATTAAAGCTGCAAGTGTGTGCGTGTTTTGGAAAATGGTAAAAAAAAATTGGATATATATTTTTTCCGTGACACTTGTAAAGTGAAGAGTCTGTTCAAGTGTCTAAGCTAAAGTCATGTAACTTTTGTACGGTTTGTAGACTATCACTTTGTAAAATGTGAAGTATCGTTAGTTATTATCACAAACAGAACTGGAACACAGGGGACTTGACAGGTGTTGTTTAGATACATCCACCAAACTTCACAACTTACTTGCTCTGCCTCATAGTTTGGTCTTAGGAAAGACCACCTTTGTAGGTGCAGCAATAGTGGTAAGATCAGGAGGACACATTAAAGCTGTTGTTGTAAAAAGGTAGTTCTTTTAAAAATGGGTTTAGTATTTTTTAATATCAAATGAAGGAAAACGTGTGTTAAATCAGGGTTAGTAGACATCGTGGTCAACGACAAAAGTACAAGTGACAGAGAGAATGAGCCATCTTAGTCGTGTAGCGTGGTTTTCTGGAGTACGTACGTGTCCTAACGGCACAGTACCGCCTCTAGCGCTTTTGATGACACCAACTGTCTGTTTTTATTTTCTTGCAGCCTTTCTCTTTCGTGGTAGGTTTTGAATGAAAGGGATGTCAACTTCCAATTCAAAGAAGATAGAAAGACACAGAAAAAGACAGAGATATTTCGAAGAAAGACTCACAGAACGTGTAGTGACTCCAAAAAGAAAATTATCTTGTATAAGTACAGACAGTTATTCAATTACATACGCGAGCTCTACGACCTGTGCTTTGGTCTAAGCATTATCCATTTAATACCTAACAATTGGACATGTAACAAACATATTTACAAGTTATGCACATATTCATCTGTATATCCCAATGCAAAGTACTTTACACATTTCTCGTTCCTCAACACGTTTAATTTTATAAAGCCCCCAGATCCCATCTACACCATGATCTTTCACTACTTCAGAGTCCTTATACAAATCATAAGTATCATGCATATATTCCTCACGTTTTCCGTTTAAAGTATGTGCATATTTCCTTTCCATGTACTAATTTTAGCCACATGTAAAGCCATAAACTTTCGCTGTCTTTACTCTTCCATCTCTCAATTTAAAACCCTTTAAGTTCACTCCGCTTCACATCACAAACGGTACTGTTAAACTCTGACACAGTTACTGAATTAACCTGAGATTCTAACTTCTACTTCTCCATCTTCTTCAGAAAACAAATACTCAGCCTGATTCTTTATAGTGATAGTATCATTACGTGATATTAATGTAACTAGTGATATCAAGAGCTTACCAATGGAAATACAAGAACATATCTACGAGTTTCATTACAAGTCAAGTGGAGAGGAGAAGTCCAATGTAGTGAACACAGATGATCTTGGCCAAGAGTTGCATAGCAGGAAAGTAGATCAAGATAACAAATATATTCGATTCATATTTGTTAGAACTTTCTGTTGGAGCCTGTACATGTCAAGAACAGATTTGACAGCTCAACAACAACATGATAATCTCTCCAGGTATCCTATTGAATTTACTGGAGAAGTTTGTAGATATATTCTGTTCTTTGAAGATTTACTACAACGTACGCGTAATGAAGTAGAAACAGAATGAGGCTGAAGAAGAAATTGCAGATGAGGAAGAACTTGTGCCACTGAAGAGATGGAAATCGAAAAATTAACAATTTCAGCCGATGCGTTGGCCCTGATATGAAATTTCATACTAACTTCTAAAAGGGAATGGACCAAAAAGAAAACGTAATCGTCTTTTGTTCTTGAGTTTTTATAATAAGGATGGTATGTTTTGTTTTTATTGACACTGCATGATCATGTGCTCTTTCACCTCTCTCTCTCTATCCCTCTGGGTCATCTTTTAGTTAGAAATGAAATGGAAGGGGTGTTTTCCTTCAAGTACGCACTTTAGGCAGGCAAACGGGTAAAATATAGCCAGCCTGTTCATCCATCATTTTGTGTCTTGATTGTTTCTAAAATCACACACTGACGCGTTGGAATAATAGGTTAAATGGGTTTTGGAGTGTGTGGTGTGGGTGTGTGGGTGTTTGGTAGAGTTGGTTATTGTAGGTTAGGGCTTAGGTGCTTTCAAAAAATAATTTTCTTCTTCACTCTGTGTTGATAGTATATACTAGATTATTTTCTTCACTCTGCGTCGATAGTAAATAGTGGTTTTTTCTTTCCTCTGTGTGTTTAGTATATTGTTTTTTTTTCCTTCTTCACTCTGTATGGATAGTGTATAATTGTCTTGTTCTTCTCACATCTGAGTGGATAGTATATTTGGGGTTTGTTTTTTTTCCCTCTTCCCCTGTGTGGATAGTAGATATGGGATTTGTTTTTTCTCATTCCCCCTGTGTGTGTGTGTGTGTGTGCGTGCGTGTGTGTGTGTGTGTGTGTGTGAGTGAGAGAGAGAGAGAGAGTTAGCGTACGTTTGTGTGGATAGTAAAGTGTGTGTGTTTGTAATAATTTGTATGAGTTAGGGTACGTTTGTGTGGATAATATGTTTGTTTTTTCTCCTTCCCGTATGTGGATAGAATATTTAGTTTTTTTCTTCTTTTTTCTTCCTGTGTGTAGATAGTATATTTGGGTTTGTTTTTTCTCCTTTCCGTATGTGGATAGTATATTTTTTTCTCCTTCCCTTGTGTGGATAGTATATTTGGTTTTGTGGATAGTATACTAAGGGTTTGTTTTTCTCCTTCCCGTGTGTAGATATTATATTATGGTTTTGGTTTTTGTCCTTCCCCTGTGTGGATAGCATATTTGGGTTTTGTGGATAGTATAATAAGGGTTTGTTTTTTATCCTTCCCGTGTGTAGATAGATATTTTGTTTTTGTTTTTTCTCCTTCCCTTGCGTGGATAGTATATTTGGGTTTTGTGGATAGTATAATAAGGGTTGTTTTTCTCCTTCCCGTGTGTGTGGATAGTATTTTTTTTTCTCATTCCCTTGTGTGGATAGTATATATTGTGGTTTTATTTTCTTCTCCTTCTCGTGTGTGGGTAGTATATAATATGTGAAGTGAGTATACAAACGGATGTTTTCCTTCACATCCGTGACACATATAGAGTTAAAGCGTTAGTCGTTCCAATGCCCGATATAATTTGCATACGAGAAAGCAAGATGTCTAATAAAACTAGACATTTACCAACACTGCCAGGATACTCCCCAGGTTACTTTAAAAATCGCAACATCGGACAGGGAGGAGGATTCGCAATTTTTATCCTAGACAATCTACCAAATATAATACCAGTTGATATAACACCAACACCAGGTAGCAATGAGGCATTTCAAATTCAGTCCTTAATAGTCCAAACGGGAAGTGGTAATATTCAAATCTTTAATATTTACCACGGGGGGGGGGGGGGAACACTAATGTATCCAATCTGGCCACCTATAGGCAAATAACTAAACACCAATTAGAAGATCATATCATCATCTGCGGAGACTTTAATGCTCACAACGAGCTGGAGGGGGGTAGGACGGACAAAAGAGGCGGGTTGGTTGAGGCATGGACTGCCGAATCCAACCTGACCATCTTCAATGATGGGGCAAGTGCACGTTTCAACCCGGTGGATGGAACCCTGTCTGCTATCTACCTAACCATATACTCGCCAAATTTAGCACAAATGATTGACTGGGGAGTGGATCAAACTGACTCGCTTGGCAGTGAGCACTTTCCAATTGTTATAACTCTGCAGAAAACGGTCCAACATTATCCCATCAAAAAACACCCACAATGGAAATATGACAGTGCAGATTGGGGAACATTTAGGGAACAATTAACCAAAACAAACACCAATAACTTAGAAAATGAGGATATAAATACTTTCTACGAAAACCTCCTTAATACTATACAAACATCAGCAGCCCCCAACATACCCAAAACTAGTGGCACAAAAACTAAACAAACAGTACCCTGGTGAAACCCACTATGCAAACAGGCACATAAAGGAAAAAGACAAGCACTTAAAAAATTTAAACGATCAGGCAACTCCATAGATTTTACAAATTATAAGGAAAAGGAAAGAAACTTAAAAAAGTCAATTAAGCAGGTTAAAGAAAAAACTTGGCAAAATTACTGCTCAAAAATCAATATTAGGACCAGCTCTAAACAAGTTTGGTACAAGATCAAATCAGTTAGAGGAAAAACAGTTAATACCACTCCCAAAATAGCAGGTACACTCACAAATAAGGAAAAGGCAGATCAACTAGCCAAATATTTCTCAGCTATGAGTAGCAACCTAAATCACACCCAATCCTTTCAGCAACACAGGGATAAAGTGGAAATAACACATATACACCTTTTCAAAAATATAGGCCCTATAGAATCCAACTTGAATAGCGATCTAACATTATACGAATAGGAAAGAGCACTGACATCAAAAAAGGAAACACCCCCAGATGAAGATCAAATAGGCTAAACCATATATAAAAACGTGCCTGAAAACGTTACGTACACCATAATTAAGCTGCTTAACAAGATCTGGGAAGTAGGCAAACTACCCAATAAATGGAAAAATGCAATAGTAATCCCAATCTCCAAACAAGGTAAAGACCCCAACAACATAAACTCTGATAGACCAATCTCCCTGACTAATAATTTTTGCAAAATTATGGAAACAATGATAACCAATCGACCTAAATACCACATGGAAAGTCAGTCTGCAGCGAACAGAGCAAGTGGTAACACATACAATGTAGTTAGCGACGGAATTAATCCCCCCCCCCCCCCCAGGCGATGAACGCAATAAAAGGCTTAGGCCTGTTTGTTGCCTCCGGCTGGAGTTGAAGAGCCCAACAAAGTAGAACAACGCTTCTCTTAATCTGGGAGAATAAAGAGGATAAAAGAATAAGGCACAGGAGTCGCCGCGGTGGACTCAACCGACAATTAGCAATCAACAGCCGACAGTACCAACCAAAAATCTAGTCTGGAAACCATATTTACACAAACCTGATCCATTGGACTGCCACATCGAAACTTAAAACTTTTTATGACCTAATAGCGACTAAACTTTTTATATGTCGCTTAGACATATAAGTTAAATAGGACAATTAGGGCATTTCATTACGTACACTGTGTACTAGAATTATATAGATTGGTTAACAAGTAGGAAATTTTTTAGACTTGCTGGATTTGATCTAATTGCACAGGTGGCTAACACATTATTGGCATTTTGTATTGTCCATTAGGATAACTGGACTAGATTTGAAATAAGTACGGGCTGGCGTTTCTGGGAGTACACAACATCCATGGCTGGCTGGTCGAGTTCCTTGCCTCCTTGCCTCTCTTGGACATCGTACATTGACGGAGATGTGGAACCATTTCCACCTGTCAAAAAACCAGATGACCTAATTGACTGCCGACCAATCATAGCGGTCGTTACATACTGATTGGGTTGACACCTGGTGCGTTCAATCGCGACTGAATTCCAACTTTTTAATCATGAGTGCGTGTTGGGTTCATTCCCACTCATTACGGCCCTACATTTAAGTTGTTAGGGACTAATTAGTCCCACGATCTGATGGCCAAATTAATCAGTGTTCCTTGAACACATAAATGCCTGGGGGATGAGGCACCGATTCCTTCCCCCAGGAGTAATTAAACATCCAGCTGTGCTGGAATAAACCGTCGAACATGCCCTAACCGGCGAAATAGACGTTAATTTAACTCACCTACCTACCTGGAAAGTAACAATTTAATATCCGAAAACCAATGAGGATTTAGAAACAAAAGGTCCACTACGGATCAACTAGACAGAAACCTATTTGCAGTATTCATAGACTAGGAAAAAGCATTCGACCTCGTTTGGACAAAAGGCTTATTAGCTAAACTTAACCACTTCGGAATAACTGGACTATTATTTAACTTTATCGAGAACTTCTTAACTGACCGCAAATTATAACTAGAGTTGGGAACACTTACTCGGACATATACTCACTCGAGAATGGTACCCCACAAGGGAACATACTCAGCCCCACACTCTTTAACATCATGATTAATGACTTGGATCAAAACATAACTTCAAACCTAGTCGAAATGTCACAATTTGCGGATGACGGTGAAATATGGAGAGCAGGAAACCCTACAAGTCACAAAATCATTAGTGAAGTCCAAGATAGTTTAAACAATATAGGGAGATGGGCAGATAAGTGGGGATTTAAATTATCACATGAAAAAAACTATTGCAGTCCTCTTTACAACCAAACATAGTTATAAATTCAAGTACCCCGAACTCACCATCCAAAATAAAATCATCAAAGTCGTAAAAAGTAGCACGATTCCTAGGCATGTATTATGATGAGCATCTTAACTGGGGACACATAGGGATCCAATCAAGAAACGCTCTTAACACTATACAGGGCATTAATAAGATCAAAATTGGACTATAGGTGTCAAATATATAATTCAGCTCCGCATAGACACCTTAAAAAAATAGACCAGATATTAAAAAAAAGCGCTGGTCACTTGTACCGATGCTCTGCCGTCTGTATACCTAGCTGAACTCCAAATCATTAACTGGAGAACTGCCCCTACACCTAAGAAGGTAGAAATTAACCCTAATATATGCAGCTAGAGTAACTATCCACCTTATCACACACCCCACCCGTATAGCCATCAATAAATGCAACACACCTTTCAGTAACAAACGAGTAACTACCGTCACTGCTGGGAAACTTATATACCAATTGATTAACCAACTACCAAATGAAAATTACCAAGCCGAAACAACAACAAACTACGACACAACGACATGGACCAATATCATCAGTCAACAGACAAATCACGGAATTTGGCAATAAAAAAGACCAGGAACTAAAACTTAAAACAATTACCACAACTGAAATTACGACAAAATACCCTAACTCAATTAAAATATACACGGACGGGTCCGAAATATTAGAGTATTAGAGCCTCTCTCCCCCCCCCCCCAACAGCAGCAGCAGTGGTAATATCCGAGCTGAACATCAAAATGGGCAAAGGGCTACCTAACCACTGCTCTATTTACACAGCAGAATTCTGGGCTATCCTGGAAGCCCTCAGATAGATTAAGGACAACGACATACCCAAAGCAGTGATTATAAGTGACTCGCTGAGCGTCATAACATCTATACTAAATAACGATACTAAATCAAGAGAAACTTTCCTTAGGCAAACATACTAATTAATTAAAGAATTATATAACAACAAACAATTAATCGAATTCATGTGGATACCATCCCACAATGACATTCAAGGAAATGAGTTAGCTGACCAAATAGCGAAACAAAAACTAAATGAACCAACTAACATATCCATTAATTAAAGTGTCAGAGAACTCCTAAGCATAACCAAAACCTTTATTGATAGCAAATGGCAGGAATACTGGAACCAAAACACCAAAGGCAGGAAACTATACTCTATTCTAAAAGATATCAACAGGAATAAGAAACCACCTAAAATCAACAACAATGATAAAAAAAAAAAAACATAACTAGGATCTATACCGGAAAAATCAAACTGGCCTGCACCTTTGGGCAATACATAGGACCCCAACCCCACAACCCAAATTGCTACCACTGCCGGGTTCCAGAAGACCTATCACATATATTCAGCACCTGCCACAAACTGAAAAAAGAATGAACCAATCTAAAAATGGAGCAAAATAAAAGTGGATCCCCGGAAACATACACAGGATTTTTAATGAATAACAACCCTAACCTCAATCTCACCTATATAAATATAGTTAACTTTATACATGAATCTGGGTTACAAAACAAAATATAAAACCAAAATTACATAATTCAATTGTTATCAACTAGAAGACTGGCTAATAGACCAAACGTAATGACCAATAAGGTCAGATGCCTTTGACATGTCTTAGTGACCCGAGTATTCGGCAAAGAAATCTATCTTATCCAAATAGTTTTAGCCAGAAAATAACATCACACAACTAGTACACGCTAACAAACTTAAACATAGGGGACAAATAAACTCAGACGTCTTTGACACGTATTAGCGACCCGAAAATCGGCAAATATATCGGTCTTATCCAAATAGATTTAGCCTGGAAATAAACATCACATAACTAGTATTCAGGCTAAGAAACTCAAATTTAGGGGAAAAATAAGGTCAGATGTCTTTGACACGTCTTAGCGACCCGAGTAATCGGCAAAGATATCTGTCTTAATCAAATAGACATAGCCTGAAAATGAAAATAACACCAAACAAATCTAAACAGATAAAATACAAATAAGGCAACTAGGAAACAGAAATAGGAAGGGGGAAAATTAAAAAGGAGGAATGTTTTGTTTTCCATCCTTTTTTCTTCGGAGAAAGGGAAATAGAAATTGTCGCTTTAAAAAAAGATTTTAAAAAAATTCTCCTTTTCAATCTAACCACTCCTTTTCCACTTTCTCTAAACATACTTGACAAACCTAGCATGCACGTAACACCACTAATACCTCTGAGAATATTGTAGCCGAAGGTGACAGTAATATCTATACCACGAGAAATTCTAGGACCCCAAAATTAGAGCATATAAGTTGGTCCAACATCCAATACCATCAAAGCCCGCTACAAAAATAGCAAAATTATAAACAACTTTAGGAAAGAAGGACCCCAAATAAATTAGCGTCTATAAGGTGGTCTAAATACCAACGACCATCAAGCCCAGTAGCACAAGGCTGCAAATAAAACAACGATAATTTAGAAAAGTAAAACCCTAAAAACAGAATCCTTCATATAAGGTGGTCTCAAAAGCCCAAGACCATCAGGACCAGCCACACAAGGTGGCAAATTTATTAAAAACTGTCACCTATGATACTTCTCCAAGGCTAAATTCTAAACTCAAAACAGCACAGTTTTTTCAAAATTGTGTAGGACGACAATTTAGACCCGATACCCTGAAGTCTAGGAGCACCGACCTGTGACCTTGGAGCCGCCTTTCCACCCTCTCCTCTCTTGCCACGGCCAGACATCAAAACAAACAGCGTGCAGTGCACGCCGTTAATACTACTGAAACATATGAAAGTGTGATGGGTAGATTCCCACTCATATATACCTAAATGCAGCTTAGTAGTGACGACTGAATAGGTTGAGTGTGTGCTGGGTCTATTCCCACTCGTCTTCAAGCCCTCCATTCAGACAGTTAGGACCTCTTGTAAGGACCACTGCCTTGCAGCTTTAATTAAAAAGTGCTCCCTGAGCACATACATGCCATGGCTCCAATTCCTTCCCCTAGGAGCAATTAAATAGCCGACCGTGTAGGCATAAAGCAGAGGTACATGCTCGAAAGAGCATAAACCTCTTTAATCCAACATAGATAAATATATCGTTCGTTCAACATTCCATTCCATTTAGCAAGTGGACGTCACACATTGAACACATCGACACAACCACTATATCGCTAACGGGGTTACCGCTCTACAGAAGTGGGACCTGATACCCAAAGAGCAGGATGTGATTAAGAAAAAAAAAAAACAGAACACCAGTGAAGAGTTTGTTAGATCTGATCAAATCTGTTCACCACTACAGCCACCACCACCAGCAGCCCAGCAGAGTACACAGTCAACCCCGCAGTCCACCAGCCCGCGCAGCAGAACATAGGAAATACGCTACCCGCCATTTTTGATCTTAAGGGGGAAAAAATTAGTAAGTCTGTACTAAACCTACGGGTACCAATATTCTGTGCTGTTTTTTTTTTCTTCATTTAACTCAACATCTACTAATTCAACTAACTAAAATTCACGTAGGAATCAAATAATTTATTTCATAAATCAAAAAATTTATCTAGTAAAATCATTTTGTTTATTTAAAGATGATCCAAACCTTTAATCCGATTTCCAATAACTTTAGTATCTGATCTCCCATATTATATTGCATAACTTACAATTAATTCAAACAAATAATTAAAGTAATTGATATGAGCAGTTGGAAAAACTGGTTCTGAAAAAAAACATAAAAAACACAACAGGCGCTAGGAACCACAATAGTACTCGTCTGGACGGAGTCCTTGCACGCCAACAAAGCACAATTTGTTGACCCCTGCGAGATTTTCCGTCACGTGAAAAGGAACAATAAAAATCAACTGTAAATAATCAATTACAAACTTTTTCTTCAATACTAAAATCATTAAAATAGTTCTTAATTCCGTAATTCAGTAATTCTATAGATAAACTTGTTGCAATTTAAGTTACCTAAGCTAGACATAAACTTGATTCCAATTGGAAGTTAAAAGCTTCGGTCGATATTAAAATTACTAAATCTAAACCAGGCTAGTTCTGTTAAAACGTGTTTGATTGGCAGTGAAAATGGCCCTAGGCTATCAAACAAAGAAAGACCTAGGTAAACATAATTGAGCCGAACTGTTGGACTAATTGATTCTAACATACACAAAAGGCGCTAGGAATCATGTTAGCAACTGCCTGGGTAGAATCCTTTCATGTCGATAAGCCCTATTGACCACTGTTAGACTTTCCGCCAAGTGATATAGAGCCATAAATCCAACTGTAATATACTCAATTATCAATTCTCAAACCATTTTAACAATCTAAATTGCTCAAAGCCCTGTACATGTCTCAACTAAATAAATAAATAAATAAAAATAACAACAAAATATCAAGAACTTACGTTACAGCAATAGAAACCATAATTCTCTACAAAAGAAAATGTCTCAAACCTCTAAAAACGGACCAAATTCACAAGGAAAACAACCCAAGCATCGCACCAACCACGAAACCTGATGCGATCATTTTTAATAACAGCCCTACCATCATAAAGAAGTCACTAGAGGTCACGTCGTTAATTCCATCCTCACCCATGTTGACACACCAATCCCTCCAATTCACGCCAACCAACCCCCCAATTATATCATCCCCCTCGTAAGTAGCACAGGAACTTGGACAGGGACCCCAACCAACCTAAAGCCCAAAGCAATCTATCAAAATTCTCCTGCATTGCCAACTAACTGCCTCACCGGTCACCTTCCCCAAATTACAACCAGGACCGGTGGCAGATATTATTGACCTAAATGACACAATTTCAATGGAAATATCAAAAGCTAAACCACTCTCAAATCAAAATACTAGCAATACGCAAGGCCCAAACAACAACCATGCCCTGGAAATAACTGGAGTAACTCCCCCTAAAAACCTGCGACATCTATCCAAATATGTAGAGAAGATACAATTAGACCCTCAGAAACCACCTCCACCAAGAATCTAACCTCAGACTCAGTACAAAAACCCAAAGATAAAACCACACAACTCCACACGAAAACCACAATTATTGAACAGACTGTAATAAAACAAATTGACCCCGAAACCAGATCAATAAGAAAAGAAATAATCCACAGTAGCCAAACACCAGGCCCATCTAAGGTAACAACAAACCCAGACATCGATGAATTAAATGGCATGCAGGACCTTATGGACAGCCTTGACAACCCCTTCTACACTCAAAACACAAAAATCAAGCAGGCAACCCAAAAATATTATATAGGCAAAAGGAAATAACCCATGAAAACCCCACAAAAACAAACACTTAAAGAAAACCTAAATAAACCCCAATACATCAACCAAAACAGGATAAAACCGAACTCAAATCAAGCATGCCAAAAAACCAAAGATCATTCAACTGAACAAGGAATAAAACAAAAAGTCACAACAAAAACAAAACTAAACCCACAACAACCAGAACTTAACTCAAGACATAGGCAGAAATTCCACCCTATTGATCTAACTATTTACATAACAAGCAAAAGCTCTAAATTCCTCGATCTTGGACATAGAACCATAGCAAATAAACTCACTAAGGCTCGCGGGGGGTCGGGGGGTCACAATAGTAAGGCCTAATACAAACTATGTCATTATTAAATGTAACACAACCAAACAGGTAGCCAAGTACATGTAAATTGAATCAGTGGCCTCAATAAAAGTAACAGTCTCAAGGCATTTTGCTCTCAAAGGAAATAATGGAAATAGGAAAACCTCGACCCCCACAACCACCGAAAACCAAAATAGTAGAACTATAGAAAATGACATTGTAACCACCAACAAACAACTCCAAAACAGTTTACAAAAAGTCCTGAAACTCCCGAAAAGTCAACAGCATAAAACAAACAAACAATTGGAAACTGAACTCAAATAATATGGCCACAACATAAACAAGGTATATAAACTTAAGAACTCCCGAAAAATAGAAACATCAACCATAATTATAGAATTTAATATAACACCTTAATCAAACGTAAGACTAGGGCTTATGGAACTCGCTATCGTCCAGAGAAATATCAATACAAACCCCGCTTTTGCGGAAACTGTAAAGGGTGGGGTCACTTCACCACCTCTTGTAGGCACTCAGCAAAGTGTAACCACTCTGGGAGTGCCCACGGGGGGGGGGGG
Organism: Sinohyriopsis cumingii; assembly: GCA_028554795.2. NCBI lineage: Eukaryota > Metazoa > Mollusca > Bivalvia > Unionida > Unionidae > Sinohyriopsis > Sinohyriopsis cumingii. The sequence goes on from CM068824.1 coordinate 55,781,266, forward strand.
GTGCGCGGTGCAAAAGAAGTGAGCTTAAGTGTGCAAACCGTACAGGGTCACACCACCATAAGTCCCATGAATCTCACTACACCATTAGGGAATTTGAAATTGTCCAACTCATGGACCAAGAACAGATATCCTATAAAGAAGCCAGGCAAAAAACAATCTCTAAGCACAAAAGCCAACTGTACCTGAAAAAAATAAAAATCAAACTAATAAAACACCCCTCAAATTAATATAAGCCCAAATAACACCACTAAACCAGTAAAGACTAACAATCAAACCAATAAACCCACCCTCAAACTAACAACAGCCCAAATAACACTAGAGCATGCAAGGGAAATAACTCTGACATAGATAAATCAAATAAGGATAAAACACACACCCCATAGGGCAACGAACACACATACCCACTAGAAGTACCATTTCAATTCATAAATGAATTCCCTAATAGCATCCTCCAAATTATCAAAAATGGACAAGTACCAACAAACTTTATGCACCAGTTACTATACAAACTAACCGCCAAATTCTTTCCAGACACTCAGGTACACCCAAAAACACTCAAGTAGCAAAATTAAAAACTAAGTGTTAAACAAAAGGTACCATTATGCATCGCAAAATACGTAAATGCCTGATACTGTGGCAGTGGAACTGCCCGGGGATCATTAACAATATGTCCGAACTAATAAATAAAACTGAGACAATACAACAAAAACCTGATATAATATGTCTACAGGAAACTCACATAACAAAGGACACCAAGAATATTCCAAAACTACCAGGGTATTCAACTGCATACTATAAAAACAGGTCCAATGGAAAACAAAAAGGGGTTCTGGCAACATACATTATAGGCTCACTTCCCAATACCACCGAGGTTATCACTAATCAGAACTCTGACCCACCTAGCCACATTGAAACACAATCCATTCTGGTCCACAATGGGCAACAATCCATAAAGCTCCTGAATGTTTACGACCCAGGGGTGACAACACTCTTGGAAGCGATCACTTCCCCATCATACTCACTCTAAATATAAAGCCTCAATTTCAACCAACAAACAACATACCAAACTGGAGATGTGATAAAGCAGATTTGCAACAGTTTAGAACCATCCTCTCAGCAATAAACTTAGAAGACCTGTACAATGAGGACATAGACCAATTTAACCTAAATATATTTAACACCTTAACCTCAGCAGCAAAGCAAAGTATCACCAGGACAGGAGGACAAGAACTCAAACCCACTGCCCCATGGTGGACTAATGAATGTAAAACACCCAGGAAATTCAAATGACTTTAAAATATATAAAAAATAAGAAAAATTAAATGAATACTATTGTTAGAAATGCAAAAGAAAAATCTTGGCAAAAATACTGCCCAAATATTGACTTCAAAACAAACGCAAAACAGGTATGGGATAAAATTAGAGCAATTAAGGGTAAACCAAAACAACAAACCCCCAAACTGATTGGTAAAATCACTAACAAAGAAAAAGCGAACTGTCTGGCAACACATTTTACAAATATGAGTAGTAACAACAACCATACAAACAAATTTCAAGATCACCGACAAGCAAAAGAAGAAAAACACCCCAGTCTATTTACTGATCTTGGCCGCAAACAGTCACCACTAAACGAAAACTTTACAATAGCCGAGTGGACAGCTGCCCTAACCACAAAAAACCAACATCTCCTGGGGAAGATCAACTCGGCTATGAAAATGATAAACACATCCCCGAAAATATGACCAAAAAATTGCTAGACCTCCTCAACACTATCTGGCAAAAAGGGAAAAGCCCCCAAAATTGGAAAACTGCTATCATCATCCCTATACCTAAGCCGGGGAAAGATTCAACTGACATCAATGCATATAGGCCAATATCACCAACTGATAACATCTGTAAGCTAACTGAAACAATGATTCACAATAGACTCAAATACTACCTGGAAAACAATAACCTTATATTTGAAAATCAAAGCGGCTTTCGCAACAAAATGTCCACCTTAGATCAGCTATTTAGACTTGAAGCTAGTATCAAACTCGCATTCAATGCCAAGCGCAAGTACGACCGACATTTAATCGCAATATTTCTAGACTTGGAAAAAGCATTTGATCTAGTATGGACAAAGGGTCTAATTACGAAACTAAACCTTTACGGAATCACTGGCCGCGTGCACAGTTGGATATCAGATTTCCTGACAGATCGTAAAATAAAAATTAAAGTAGGGGATCAATATTCAGACACGTACAACTTAGAAAATAGAACACCACAAGGTAGCGTGCTTAGCCCTACACTTTTTAATATCATGATTAAAGATCTAGATAAGGTAATCAACCAAAATACAATAGACATGTCCCAATTCGCTGACGATAGCGGGATATGGAGAGCAGGAAATCCCTCCAGTCTAAAAGTCATAGAGCACATTCAAGATAGTCTAAACTTGATAGGTCGGTGGGCTGATAAATGGGGTTTAAAAATCTAAAACACTAAGACAGAAGCGAATATGTTCTCCTCACACAATCGAACTAACATAGATTACCCAAAGCTATACCTACAAGGAAAATTATTAATATTCACCAAGGTAACGAAATTCCTAGGAATGTACCTTACGGAAAACCTTACATGGAAACACCACATTAAAGAGCTCACCCGCAAATGTAAAACTGATCTAAACCTGCTAAGAAACCTCAAGGGAACTACGTGGGGGGCCAACCAAGAAACCCTTTTAACATTATAACAGTCCCTTATAAGATCCAAACTAGATTAGTGATGCCGTCTATGCATCAGCTAAACAAACAACACTTAACAAACTAGATTCCATACAATATAAGGCACTAACCATTTGCACTGGAGCACTAAACTCAGCCTCCATAGAGGAGCTCCAAATTCTCACGGGAGAACTACCACTGAAACTAAGAAGAAATGAAAGCATATTAAAATATGTCGCACGAGTTTCAATTCACAAAACTAGCCATACCACCAGGAAAAGTATCCAACAAAGTCATATCCCTTTCAGTAGAAAACTAGTACCACAACCACCGGTGCAAACAAAATACATGAGCTAACCAAAGATCTTATCCTACCCAGACTACAAGCTGAGCAATGTAATTACCCGGACCCAACACCTTGGATCGGAGATAGCCAAAATTGCAATACAACAGCCCTTACTTATGGCAACAAACTATACCAGACACATGATATAAGGACCAAAATGTTAGCCGAACTTGAAGAAAAATACATAGGGTACACCAAGATATACACCGATGGCTCAAAAATTACAAATCCGAACAAAACTTAAGCAGCAACAGTGATCCCTGAAACAAACACAGGATTCGGAGCTAGATTACCCGACACCTGCTCCTTTTACGCAGCCGAATTCTGGTCCATTATGGAAGCCCTAAAATGGCTCTAACTAACAAACATTAAAAAAGCAGTTATCATTAGCGACTACCTTAGCGTCATCAACTCGATCAGATCAAACCACTCTATCACAAGAAGTAACTTTCTGATGGAAACCAATCACTTAATTAAACAACTACTACATAACAAACATAAAATAGAGTTCATGTGGGTGCCCTCCCACATCGGACTAACAGGTAACGATAAAGCAGATCAAGTAGATAAACAACATCTACATGGACCTAACTCAGTAGCATTATACTACAGCGTCCAAGAATTGTACAGTATTATCAGAATTAAAATTGACAGTAAATGGCAACAGCTGTGGAATATCAGCAAAAAAATGACGCAAGCTATACTTCATACTAAACGAGGTCACAAGACATAACAAGCCGCCACAACTCGTTAGAAGTCAGGACCAAAAACATATCAATAGGATAATAATAGGCAAAACTAAATTAGCCACCAGCTAAGGGAAATATTTGACAACCACCACAAACTCAAATAGCAAATGCCCACACTGCCCACTCCAAGAAGACTTAAAACATGCATTCAACACCTGCCATAAGTATATAACTCAAAGAACTAGGTTTAGGACTAAACAACACAAAATTGGGACCCCACCGACCTACCCTGAATTCCTTAAAGAACAAAACCTAAATAAGGACAATACTTACCAAAACATCATAAATTTCCTTACCGACATTGGGAAAAATGGGATTCAAACACAAGAAGAAATAAATACCATTTAATCAATCAATCAATCAATCAATCAATCAATCAATCAATCAATCAATCAATCAATCAATCAATCAATCAGTCAGTCAACTAGTAGTCAGGCCAACAAACCTAAAATAAGGGAATTAATAAGTTCAGATGTCTTTGACATGTCTTAAGAGACTCTCTTTAAGGCAAAAAAAAGCCCCCCGTTAGAACACCTAGATAAGACCCCAAAACAACTATAAAGTGGTCTAAAAAGCCCAAGACCATCAGGCCCCGCTGCACAAGGCAGCAAAGTCTAAGATAAGAGAACATACTATAACCCCAAAATTAATACATATAAGGTGGTCCAATTCCAAGGACCATCAGGCCCGGCTGCACAATGCGGCAACCAAATATCTAGCGAAACTAGTTAGGACCCCAAAACTTAAGGATATATGAGGTGGTCCAAACCTCAAGGACCATCAGGCCCAGCTGCACAAAACAGCACACCAGAAAAAAAAACAGTCTAGGAAAGCTTAAGATAACCATAAGTAAAAGGGTGAACTCAATCAAAATCACCCCATCCAAATCAGACAAACTGGATAGTTATAATAACCCTACAGACTATCACTAAGCCGTCACTGATGCGGTACTATCCTTAATTAAAACAGCACAGAATATTTCTTCAATATATCTCAAAAAGCCAGTCAAGACGACAATTCAGTAACCTTTTGGCAAGGGGGTCAAAATAATAAATATCTTGGATACACCAAGGTGCCTTCTTGTTGCGAGGGTTCCTCCCTGACTGAACCTTCTTCCTTGCCACTTTCAGACATAAAATTAATTAATGTGCCTAGCACATATTAATTACATGGAGGGAGAAGCACTTTTTCCTCTCTTCATGAACAAACAACTAAAACACCTAGGTGTCCCGATGTGACGTCATAGTGGCGACCAATCGCTACTGGCGTCACATAATGATTAGTCGACACGTGGCGCAGTAAATGCAAAATGAATTACCACCTTTAACTCGAGAGTGTGCTGGGACTATCTCCACTCGAGTGCAGTCTTACATTCAGGTCGCTAGGGTCTATGAAGCCAGTCATATTGGCCCAAGACATGACGGCTCAATTAAATAGTGCCTTCTATACACAGTAATGGCTGGGGAATGTGACACTATTCCGCTGCCCATGACCAATTAAATAGACCATTTCGGATATTAAACAGAACGTGCATGCTCGTATGGGCGATTACGTCTATAATTTAAATATGATGATGATGATGATGACGTCACCGCAATCACTCTGACAATCCTGGAAATATAAATACCCAAAATAAGGATACCACAAACACAGTCACAAGGCCGATGTGCATATAGCTACTTCAAGAACTAGCAAAATTAGACAGCACTAAACCACCGACATTAGGAACTATAGTCACTAAACTAAACACAATCCTCTCAAGTCACTTTCACACCACTCTATCACTCCACAGGCCCCAATCACAACAGTAAAATCCAACACACACAATGGATAGCACAAACAAAAAAGACCGTATAATTTGGCAATAGAACTGTAGGGGATTAACCAAAAACCTACCGGAACTATTATCTAAACTAAATCATGCTAATAACAAACCGGATATTATTTGCCTACAAGAAACCCATCTATCCAAAAATCATATTCACTTACCTAAGATACCAGGGTACTCCCCAGGCATATTTAAACATCGCACCAATGGGAAGAAAGGAGGAGGCCTGGTATTTTTTTTTTACTTGACCCCCCCCCACTCAGAAACTCTAACAGTTCCTACATCCAACGACAATAACTCCAACCTTGAAATTCAATCAATCCTTGTAAACTCTGGTTCAACTAATAATATAAATTCGTACTGACCACTCTCACTCACCAATAATATCTGCAAGCTCATGGAAACTATACTTGCAAACAGATTAAAACACCATCTCGAAACCAATAACCTACTAGCAGAAAATCAATGTGGCTTTCCAAACAAGCGCTCCACCACTGACCAATTACTAAGGTTAGAAGCAGATATCAAACTGGCCTTCATCTCGAAGAAGAAAATAGACACCTAATAGCTGTCTTCGTTGACCTCGAAACAGCCTTTGACCTAGTTTGAACTAAAGGTTTGATTGCGAAACTTAACCATTTTGGCATTACTGTGCGCATGTCTAACTGGATCGAAAACTTTCTATCAGGTCGTAAAATTCTCACTAGAGTAGGGAACACTCACTTCAAGGAATTCTCACTTGAAAACGGCACTCCACAAGGGACTGTGCTCAGCCCCACGCTCTTCACATTATGATCAATACCTTGACTGTAACCTTGCCTCCAAAAAAGTTGATATATCGTAATTCGCCGACGATAGCGGCATCTGGATGGCAAGAAATCCCGCCAGCAATCTAGTCATATTTGAAATGCAGCAAGGTTTAGATAACATAGGGAAATGGGCGGATAAATGGGGATTTAAAATGTCGCAAGAAAAAACTGTCGCTTTCATTTTCTCCCCAAAAGGAATAAATCATCCAACTTTCCATAACCGCTATATCCAAAATCAAATCATCAAATATGTTAAAGTAGTAAGGTTCCTAGGGATGCATTTTGACAACAACATGTCCTGGAAACACCATATTGATCTTTTAATACAAAATTGTAACAAAGACCTCAACCTCTTGAGAAACCTCAAAAGGACCACATGGGGATCCAATCAAGACACTATGCTCATAATCTATAGAGCACTCGTCAGATCGAAACTAGACTATGGTTGCCACGTATATAACTCTGCATATCAAACACTCCTGAACAAGATTGATGCTATCCAAAGAAAAGCCGCAATCGCATGCACCGGCAATCTCCCCTCAACCTCATTGGACGAACTCCAAATACTCACCTGAGAACTTCCACTAAATCTGAGAAGACAGGAAATGCTACTCAGATATGCAATACGATTGGCTAAACACCCCAATACGCATCCCACAAAAATTGCCATTGACAAATTAACAAAACATTTAGTCAGAAACTAGTTCCAAACCCTCCAGGTGGTAAACAAATCATAGAACTTAAAAGATCCTTGCCAATCCTAGAAACAGGAGGAATTCACCAAACCACCTGATCCAATCCCCTGGCTACAACCCAAACCAAGGATGAACACCAAAGCAACCGAATACGAAAACAAACTGGAACAAAAAATTATGCTAAAATATATCATGGCAAAGGATATCACTGGACAACAAATTTTTACAAAAGTCATGTTACTGAAATAAAATTAGTCAATTCTTATCAATTTTTATGTGCTGAACACGAATATGACAGTCAAATTGCAAAATTGGCTCTAGTTTTTTTGTAATCTGCAAGAAATTAATGTTTACATAACGAAATGCATTCCAATAGTAAAAGGTCAACTGTAATAGCCTACCTATAAAAAATCAAGTCATTGACTACATCTTAGATTTCTTCACCTGTCTCTTGTACAGCTGTTCGGGAGCATCTCTGAGGAGTGTCCAGCAGTAGTCAGCCAGCATTGTAGTGGACCATTTTCCCTGGTATCTTTGTTCCATTGTTGCGATATCTTGATGAAAACGTTCGCCGTGTTCATCACTAACAATACCACAGTTGCTAGGAAAGAAATCCAAATGGGAATGAAGGAAGTGAATCTTTAGAGACATATTGCAGCCAAGTTTCTTATACTTCATCAACATGTCTTCTACTAGTTCCTTATAGTTTTCTGCCCTAACATTTCCGAGGAAGTTTGTAGAAACTAGGCGAAAAGCATTCCATGCTTGTTTCGCGTCACCTTCCAGCAAGTTGTTGAACCGGTCATCTTTGAAAAGCTCTCGAATCTGAGGACCCACAAAAACTCCCTCTTTAATCTTTGCTTCGCTGAGTCGAGGGAATTTTTCATGCAGGTATCGGAATGCTGGCAAAGTCCGGTCAATGGCTTTCACGAAGTTCTTCATCAAACCTAGTTTGATGTGAAGGGGTGGTAGCAAGATTTTCTGAGCCTCAACCAGAGCTGGGTGTTGGATATTCTTCTCTCCAATGGCTACATTCTGCCTGTGAGTCCATTCCTTCCTCATGTAGTGCATTTCCCTTGCTCGGCTATCCCACTCGCATAAGAAACACATGTATTTTGTATATCCTTGCTGCAGTCCCATTAAAAGGGCAACTACCTTCAAATCACCACAGAGGTGCCAGCTGTACTTGTTATACTCAATGGAATTCAGTAGCTGCCTTAAGTTATCGTATGTCTCTTTCATGTGGACAGCATACGCTACTGGAATAGATGGAAGAATGTTTCCATTGTGCAAAAGCACAGCCTTGAGACTCAGTTTCGAAGAGTCCACAAATAGTTTCCATTCTTGTGGGTCATGAGTGATTTTTAAAGCATTCATGAGGCCCTCAATATCGGAACAGAATATCAGATTACTTTCCTTTCTGAAGAAAGGCTCCAATTGCTGGTGGCGCTTTCGATATGCAGTAATTGTGACATCTTCTTCTAGAAGATTCCATTGTTGGAGTCTTGATCCTAGCAATTCTGCCTTGTTCTTTGATAAGTCCAAATCACGAATCAGGTCATTTAGTTCTTCCTGTGTTATTCTGTGTGGGGTTGATGATGCACCACAGTGAAAATCTGGATCACTGCATGCTGATGGACCAGGAGAAGAACAGGTCGACTCACTTTTGTCTTCGTCAGATGAATCAAGAGAATATTCTGCTGGAGGTTCTGGAATAGGAAGTCCCTCACCATGTGGAACTGGTCTCAATGCAGACGGAATGTTTGGGTAGACTATTCTCGACTTCTTTCGCTTCGTTATTCCGCCGGAAAGAGGAGGAACCAAGCAGAAGTAACAGTCATTTAAGTGGTTGCTTGGCTCTCTCCACACCATTGGGACTGCAAACGGCATTGATGACCTTTTGCAATTCAACCACTGTGAAAGCTGTGTTGTACATGTAGCACAGCATATATGCGGAGCCCAAGGCTTGTCTTGGTCACCAACCTTGCATCCGAAGTAAAGATGATATGCCTTCTTCGCTTGAGAATTGATACTTTTCTTCTGGTTGGCAAATGTCACTTCCCCACAAATATAGCAAAAATTGTCCGCGGTATTAACACACTTTCGAGGCATTACTGTTCTTTATTGTACGTAAATGGATAAAATAATAAGTTTTATGTAACAGTAGCTTGAACTGTCTCGCACAACGTCTAAAATATTTTAAATGCTGAACCTATCTGATTGGGCTTTATATAGTACACTGCTTACGTCAGCTTCAGCAGCCGCCTGGCATTAGTATAATAGGCCTACACATGTATAGTACACTGCTGACGTCAACTTACTTCAGCAGCCGCATGGCATTAGTATTGCATTGCATCAGAAAATGATGCAATCAACTGTGGATGATGTGAGCATGATGGTATTATGCAATGTTACATCATTATTCCGGATGTTGCTGCAGTCCTACTGGAGAAATTTACACAGTGAAACATAGAAAATGAGGTATATGAATATCTTCAAAACGAGAGCCAATACAAATTTTTCACGGTTATATTCGTGTTCGGCACACCAAAATACTACAGATTAGGGCCTTTTCAAGTCAGTAATGATTTCACTGTTGACCAGTGTATTCAGGACACCTACTCTGGTTTCGTAAAAATATTCACAGACGGATCAAAAACAGCTAACCTCCCAGAACAAACAGATGCAGTAGTTATCCCCGAATACGGTATCCAAATGAGAGCAAGACTACCAGACCATTGCTCTATATCCTCCACGGAGTTCTGGGCAATTATTGAATCTTTACAAGAGGGTGGGAAGGGCGGATCCAAGGTCACAGGTCGGTGCTCCTAGACTCCAGTGTATCGGATCTAAATTGTCGTCCTACACAATTTGGAATGAAAAATTCTGTGCTATTTTTTAAGTTAGAGTTTTGCTAAAGAGAGGTACGTTAGGTGACATTTTTTAGTAAAATTTGCCACCTTGTGTGGCTGGTCCTGATAATCTTGGACTTTTGAGACTACCTTATATGTTGTAGTAAGTTTTAGGGTCCTACGTGTCTGAATTATTGTGGCTTTATTTGAAGCCTTGTGCTGCTGGGCCTGGTGGTCTTTGGTGTTTGGACCACCTCATAGGAACTAATTTGGGGTCTTATTTTCCTAAAGTTATTTATTTGTTTGCAACTTTGTGCAGCTGGCCCTGATGGCCTTGGGTGTTGGACCACCTTATAAGCTCTAATTTAGGGACCGAAAAATGCTCTTGCTATAGATATTGCTGTCACCTTCGGCTACAGTGTCATATTCTAGGAGGTATTAATGATGTTAACGTAGATGCGGGGCTGTCAGGTAGGGTTTAGAGAAAGAGGGTAAAGGAGGGGTTAAATAGATGGTATAAGGAAGAAGTAAGTGTAGAAAAGAATTTTTTCTCCCTATTTATGTTACTAGTTGCACATTATTTATAAGGTGTTATTTTAATGTCAGGCTAAATACATTTTGTTAAGACATACCTTTGCCGAGTATTCGGGTCTCTATGACGTGTCAAAAACATCTGGTCTTATTTGTGTCCTAAGTTTTGTTTTGTTAGCCTGTCTCCTAGTTTTAATTAATTGTATGTAATTAATTTACTTATTTGGTGATATATTTAATTGTTTTAATTAAGAAATATGTTTTTGTCGAGTATTCGGGTCTCTATGACGTGTCAAAGACATCATATCTTATTTAGACCCCCTATTTACTTTCCTGGCTTATTGGTTTGTTAAGACCGACGTTTTTACCGAGTTTTCGGGTCTCTGGTGGGACTTTTCAAAGGCGTCGGGTATTATTTGGTTCCCTAGTATTGCGGATGTTTCCTAGTTATCATTCTGTAGTTTTATATTTTATTTTGTAGAATAGATTCATGTATAAAGTTTATTATATTTATATACGTGAGGTTAAGGTTGGGGTTGGTATTCGTTAAAAATTCTAGTTTGGTTCCGGGGATCCAATCTTATTTTGCTCCATTTTTAGTTTGGTTCTTTCTTTCGTTAGTTTTTTGCAGGTGTTGATTATATAAGTTAGGTCTTCTGGAACCCGGCACTGGTAGAAATTTTGGTTGTGGGGTTGAGGTCCTATGTACTGCCCAAAGCTGCTGGCCAATTTAGTTTTTTCCGGTGTAGATTCCAGTTATGGTTTTTTGATCAGAAGTGTTGATTTTGGGTGGTTTCTTGTTCCTGCTAATGTTTTTTTTTTAGGATGGAATATAGTTTCCTACGTTTGGTGTTTAGGTTTCAGCATTCCTGCCATTTGCTATCGATAAAGTTTTTCGTTATACTTTGAAGTTCGCTGACACTGTAATTGATGTTTATATGAGTTTGGTTCTTTTAGTTTTTGTTTCGCTATTCGGTCAGCTAATTCGTTTCCTTGAATGTCGATGTGGTATGGTAGCCACATGAATGTTTGTTGTTATAGAATTCTTTGATTGATAAATATGTTAGCCTGAGGAAATTTTCTCTTGATTTAGTATTATTGTTTAATATAGACGAAATGACGCTCAGCGAGTCACTTATTATCACAGCTTTAGGTATGTTGTTGTCCTTAATCCAGCTGAGGGCTTCTAGGATGGCCCAGAATTCTGCTGTGTAAATAGAGCAGTGGTCAGGTAGCCTTTTTCCCATTTTAATGTTCAGTTCGGGTATTACCACTGCTGCTGCTGTTCGGGGGGGGGGGGGCTCTGATATTTTGGACCCATCAGTGTATATTTTAACCGAATTAGGATATTTCATCATAACTTCCGTTGCGATAATTTGTTTAAGTTTGAGTTCCTGTCCATTTCTGTTACCAAAGTCCGTGTTTTGTGTGTTGTTTGATGGTTTGATATTAGTCCATGGCGTTGTGTCACAGTTTATTGTTATTTCGGCCTGATAAACGTCAATTGGTAGTCGTTTAATTAATTGATGTATGAGTTGTCCTGCACGGACGGTAGACACTCATTTATTACCGAATGCCTTGTTGCATTTATTGATGGCTATACAGGTGGGGTGTGAGTTAGGGTGGATAGTTACTCTAGCTGCATATCTTAGGGTTAATTCCTGCCTTCTTAGTTGTAAGGGCAGTTCTCCAGTTAGTATTTGGAGTTCAGCTAGGGATACAGACGGTAGATGATTAACGCTTTTCTTTGTATCAGATCTAAGTTTTTTAGGTGTTTATGTGGCGCCGAATTATATATTTGACACTCCTGTAATGAAATGATACCTAGGTACACTGTTGTCAGGAATCAAAATGTTTTCCATGAAAATTTAGGGACCAGTCTTCTGACTGATCCCATACTATCAGGATAAAATGAAATATAAACAACCTGAGTGTTCAGTGTGAGACAAAATCGAGGCGTTGATTGTTTGCTTTTGCCTCAAACATATGAAATTCAGGAATATGGGCTGAGAGGCGCCGGCAGAAAGGCATTGCATTTGGGTGTTAAATAGAGGTTAGGGTTATGAAGGTACATGTAGAGGGGTAAAAGGGGGTAAATCAAAGGAATATTCCTCTATTGGGAAAACTCTACCCTCCGTGGTTGATGCGCTTGCATTTTATATTCTGTGAAGTTATTATTTGTAATGATAATTTTATTATTACTAGTCAGATACATTTCACAAGCATGAATTATAGTTTGCAAATATAGAAATTACATTTTAAGTTATGAAGCTTTGATTCATTTGTATTGCAACTAAATATATAATGTCTGTGATGCCATTTAACAAACTTACAAAAAGACTTACTACTATCAAACAGTGAGTGATGCAGGCATGAGATCCACCCCAAAACAAAATAGGTAACAAGTCTTAATGAAGCAAATTGCAGGACATCTGAAGTCCAGCAACACCATTTAGAAAGCCGTGCCAGCGACGGCTTCGAGAATTTAGTTAGCGCCACCTCTCCTCAATATATTTGCATTAAATTGTTTAGCAGTGCATATCATGATGTAAGCAAAATTTGACTTATTAATGTTTACTGTGATCCTGTGGCTAGACTAGTGTAATAACTACACAAAACTATCTAATGAATAAACAAGCTATTGAGTTGCATGTATCATGTAAACACAATTGTCCACATAATAACAGAGATTATCAGTCCCTGCAATTTCAGTCCAATGCATGACTAGGCATCATACATGTTAATACCAGTTTTGTGGCATTTAAACTTGTATGTAGGGCTTTTATGTGTAAAGGTACAGTGTTCACGCTGTTTTAGTATTTACTGGGTATAGCAATACCCTATCCTTTCTTTGACCCTCGTAAAGTTAATATTTATTTTTCAACTTAATGATAACAGAAGACCTGCAACAACAATCACTTATATTCATGTGTGTTTCCATCTGGACTGATATAAGCTATACAAATGATTTTTGCAACATGTTAATTATTCGGTGCAATATATTTAGCGCATGCTTTGAATATTCACATGGAAAAGAAAGAAGAAAAAAAAAACAACCACAAACTTCATCATTTTATCTTGTGTTCGTTGCTGATGAATGAGCTGTACAGACAACGTGAAAACTTGTTGTTTGACATAAATGACCAACAAAACACCTAGTCTTGAAATATATCCAGTCAACTAACAAAACACCTAGTCACGACCTGTATCCAGGAAACAAACAAAACACCGAGCAACGACCTGTTTCCAGTCTCCCTACAAAACACCTAGTCTTAACCAGTATCCAGTCAACTAACAAAACATATAGCCACGAAATGTATCAGGTCAACTAACGAAAAACCTAGTATTGACCTGCATCGATTAAAACGACGAAACAACTAGTCACGAGCCGTATCCATTCAAGCAACAAAACACACAGGCACGACATGTATCCAATCAAGTAACAAAACAACACGTATTGACCTGCATCCATTAAAACAACAAAACACATAGTCTTGACCTGTTGCATGTTAACGAATTAAACACCTAGTCACGAGCTATATCCATTCAACCAACAAAACACCTAGTCTTAACCTGTATCTAGTCAATCAACAAAACACCTAGTCAGAACCTGTATTCAGTCAACCAACAAAACACCTAGTCACAACATGTATCCAGTCAATCGACGAAAAACCTACTTTTGGCCTCTATCCAGTCACCAAAAAAACCCACCTAGTCTTGATCTGTATCTAGTCAACCAACAAAACACATAGTCTTGACCTGTGTCCAGTCACCCAACAAAATACCAAGTCTTGAGTTGTACCCAGTCACCCAACAGAACATTTAGTCACGACCTGTATCCAGTCAACCAGCATGACACCTAGACTTGAACTGTATCCAGTCAAACAAAAATACGTATTTTTGACCTGTATTGAGTCAACCAACAATACCTAGTCTTGACCTGTATCCAGACAACCAACAAAACACCTGGTCACGACCTGTATCCTGTCAACCAAGAAAACACCAAGTCACGACCTCTATCCAGTCAACCAACAAAATACTTAGTTTTGACATGTATCCAGTCACCTAGCAAATCGCATAATCTTGACCTAGATCCAGTCCACCAACAAAACACGTACTTACGACCTGTATCCAGTCAATCAACAAAACACCCAGTCACCACCTATGTGCAGTCAACCAACAAATCGCCTAGTCTTGACCTGTATCCAGTCAACCAACAAAACACCTACCCGTATCCAGTCACCCCCAAAAATACAGTCTTGACTTGTATCCAGTCAACCAACAAAACATCTAATCACGACTTGTATCCACTTAACCAGCAAAACATCTTGTCACGATCGGTATCCAGTCAACTAAAAATAAAACCACCTAGTCTTTACATGCATCCAGTTAACTAACAAAATACCTAGTATTCACCTGTATTAAGTCAACCAAATAATTAACTAGTCACCAACTGTATCCATTCAGCCAACAAAACACCTAGTCTTGACATGTATCCAGTCAACCTACAAATCACCTAGTTTTGACCTGTATCCATTCAACCAAAAAATACTAGTCACGACCTGTATCCAGTCACCCAACAAAACACCTATTCACAACCTGTATCCAGTCAACCAACAAAACACCTTGTCACGAACTGTATCCAGTCAATCACCAAAATACCTAGTCTTGACCTGTATCCAGTCGCCCTAAAAATTACCTAGTCACGAACTGTATCTAGTCAACCAAGAAAACACATAGTCTTGACCTGTATCCAGTCAACCAACAAAACACATAGTCACGACCTGTATTATGTCAACCAACAAAACACTTAGTTTTGACATGTATCGAGTCACCCAGCAAAACGCGTAGTCTTGACCTAGATCCAGTCAACCTAGAAAACGCCTAGTCTTGACCCGTATCCAGTCAACCAACAAAAGACATAGTCTTAACTGTATCCAGTCAACCAACGAAACACTTGGTCGCGACCTGTATCCAGTCAACCATCAAAACACTTTGTTTTGACATGGGTGGCTCACCCAGCAAAATCGCCTAATCTTGACCTAGGTCCTGTCAACGAACAAAACGCAAAGTCTTGACCAGTACCAGTTATGCGGCCTGGCTTGATGGTATTTTTAAATGAAGTTTTAAATAGTCAAATAATGATTGTTGTGATTTTGATTGAATTACCTAATGATAAAAATGGTATATTGAATTTATTGCAAGTATCTAAATTTCTACCTGCAATCGTGTCTCGCATTGACGGGTTTTGCACGACAAAAGACAAAATGTTACAACATAACATGCTCAGGAAAATAAGACAAAAAGATACAAAACGAGTAAGTAGTTTTCTTAGAAAGCTCGCAATAAGACATCATCAAACCAACCACTATCTCTTGTGTTTCATGGACATTCTGCGTGCTAAGTTTGTTTTCATATTGTTAATCTTCCGGTAGCGTGTATGTACATCTACTGGAGTCTTGGTTTTGCTATCCAAAGCTTGGTGGCTATATGACTATTTCAATCTGTAAAGCGCATTGACCATCCCAGATCTGGTTACATTCTTAGATCTTTCGGAATAACTACATTTAAGTGGTAGTCGTTGACCATCTGGGGTTGGTGGTTTTCATGGGTTCATATTGTGTCCTACAACTCTTCAAACCGCACGTGCAATGTCAAAGCATAGGAATCAACATTACAATGATTACTACGTTAGGATTTTTGTCATTTTTTACAGAAAAAAATTATTACCTACGATTTAATATGGAACTTGAGTAGAATATTGCTACATGTCTGAAGTTTGTACCAGATATACTAAGGTTACCTGTATCGCCTGCATCAATGGCATCAACAGTGTCAGCATCCGTCGTTAGTCACCTGTCAAAAATTATTATTTTTAACTTTTTTCAAATGCTCTAGATCAATTCAAACCAAACGTCTCGCAGAGGACCCTACTAGAAAAGCCTTGCAAGTCTTTAGAAATGATGCTCATCATAATGTCTACCGTTCATAAATATGAAAAGAAAATTTTAAACGACTTCTCTGCAAAACCAGAAAACATATTTTAATCAAATTTGACAGAAAGCATTCTAGTAAGATGATGTTTGCTCTTGGTAGAAATGATAACTATCCTCCATTAAATATGACCGCCTTTACCACAAAATAGACAAACCAGTCCGTTGTCAGTCAGCTATTCCTATCTACAACTTCTTCTAAAAACCAGTCAAATTGATTGATCCAATGGCGGCACAGATCATTCTGTCATAAAATCTTTTAAGTCTGTCCAAATGATGCTTATCCACAACAAATATGTAAAAAAAAAAAAGAAAATAAGGGTATAAAATGACTTCTAAAAAGCCAGTTGAATCAAATTTGACAAAAAACGTGGTGGTATAAAAGCTTTCCAAATTTATATAAATTTATAAAGTAACGATCCGCTATCAACGACGGCCACTGTTACTAAAATATATATAAAAGTAAACAATTCGTGCGAAATCGCTCAATAAAATTTTGCTTTTCCTGACATGAAGACCTTCAGTTGATAAAGCAATGCTAGTTGTCATCGAATATAGCCACTGTTATTGAAAATTTGAAAAATCCCTAAAACATGACAAAAACCACCGAACAGATTTTTGGTTACATTGTACATGTAGCATCATTCTACAGGCTGCATCGTGGCAGAAAGGCCTTTCTAATATGTACAAACGATACTGAGAGGAAATATAAATGGTCACTTTCAATACAAATTTCAAAACAGTCTTCTTCAAAACACCTAAATAGAATTGAATTGATTGACAGAAAGTATTGCTAGATAAAGACTTTTTTAAGTTTGTACACATCATTTTGATTCTCTATCATGTATGGCCACTTTTAATAAAATAATCTCCGTTACTAAAATTTAAAAATACGAAACAAACCCAAAACGAAACATTTGAGTGATGTCTGTTCCAAAAACCACTGAATACAACTGAACCAAATTTACCGAAAATCAGCCTGGATTGACGACATTTCATGTTTGTACCAGTGATGCCGAGTCACCATCAAAGATAGCCAGGGTTACAAAAATAGATACAGTAACAAGCTTCTCAAAACTATTCAACAGAATTTGAACGAACATAACAGAAAGCATCGTAACATGAGGATCTTTTGGACACAAAGTGTCCTCGAGGGGTCGAACAATCTTGGAAAATGCTTGAATTTTGTTGGCAGTTACCTTGGAATGTGCTTTAATTTGAGTTCGGCTCAAAAACGTACTGGAAAAATCACAGGCACTCGATTCAATCAATACAAAGGGGGAAACTCATAATAATACCCAATTAACATAAGGTAACTAACTCGGGCGCTTCGAAATCAGTCCCCTCGATGACACCGTGCGAACTGTTTTATATTGTTTCTGCACTGAAACACTTGTAACATATACCACCGTAAAGTAGACATTCCAAGCTAAATTTCTCTTGCTTCATGTCATGTTTACTTTTCCACTTGTTTGGAAGACAAAACTTCCGGTCTGATTTCGACTGGAGTTAGCTACCCTGTGTTAATTGGGAGTAGAAGAGGGTGTTAGCATGAGATTATCCCTTTATACTGTTAACATCTAGTGCCGGTGGAGAAAATGCTTGAAAACTCACAGTAGTTCTTAAAACGTGCAACGACATACCGATAATTAAATCAGAAAAATTCTTACACTTTAAAGATGTGACCTCCAAAATGGCTGCCTTTATTGTTATGATTCTCTATAATGAATCCTATATACCTTGATTTCTTTCATAGGAATCCAGAATGACTGTGTAGATAGATGAGAATGAATTACTAGGTCGTCATGTAAGTGTCTGCTACATACGATCGCATATAACACCGATTAAGTAGCATCATTTTTTGGTGATGTGTGCTTGGTCGTGATGGAATATGGGCTGATGTGTGCAGGCAAGGCGATGGGTGCGTACGAAATTACATAACCTGTATGAGAGCATATTTAAATATATATATTCTTGGATGATAGACTTATCGACATGTTTTATTTTGACGAAAACACTATTATAGCAATATTTATCTGGTTCTGAATAAAATGGTCCTCTTCTGTCCTCCGTCATGAGACCACTGGTTCCATCTCGAAAATCTGGTCATCACTTTCCTTTTTGCATGAATGGTTACATTGACGTGGTGGTTTTTATATTAAGTTTGCTAAAATACTTCTTCAGTATTTTTAATTGGTTCAAATGGAAAGTGACGTAGGTCTGAGGACAATATGTATTCACTGTAGTGGAAGTAGTTTTGAAAATTTGTATTTTGTACTTTGTTGATTTTGAGAACACAGTGATTTGTAAAAACACAAGTGAGTTTTTAACAGGGGTTTTACTTAGTTGCATTAAAATGAAGAAGTCGATAGTTATCACTTATATCGACTTTAAGGTAAAATATCTATAATGGCTTCTGAGCAGAATAGCGAAAAAAAACCCCACGTATGTGAATGGATTATTTTTAAATACAATTTTATTTTGAATCTATTATTTAATAAATGCTTTGAATGACGTATATTGTCTTAGCCCTGTTGGTCATAAATGAGACGAAATTAGCCATGATCCTGTGTCGAACGTCTAGCGTGCCGTTAGCACAAATTTGGTATTGCTAATCCTCTTAAACTGCTAGAGGATTGTCACGAAACTTTATGAAAATGATTCCGAAAGACCTCTAAAATAGTCATCAAATCTTTTCATCGCTACGTTTACAAAATGGATGTCCGTAGCCACATGGTATTTTCAGAGAAATGTTTCTTATTACGTATGGTTGGCACAAAATTGTAATAATACCAGCCTAACGTACAATATGACCATCTTAAGAATATTGGCATGGATAGTTCTCGAAAACGGATGGTCATAGCCAACTATTGTATTAAACTAAAGGACCTATATAGTCCTAAATGAAAAGGTGATGATCTGGCATCCAATATGGAATATACAATGGCCGTCTTGCAAAATCATGTTATAGGTGGCGCTCACCAGATAATATGTACTTTTGAGAGAGTGATGTATGTAAGGTGAAGTAGCTCGCATTTAAAACATGCACAGTGGAGAGAATGTTTGCATACCTCTATGCTACATTAATGTAATGTGGATGATATTTCTTTTGGATATTGTACTTTTGGAAATTTTACATGATTTAAGCACACTGCTAACTAAAATGACTGCTCCCTTGTGTTAAAAAATCAATCTGAATTAGTCTAAAGTACACTATACATAGCAGCTATTAAAATAGGGAAAATGAATTTTGCCAGACTAGACAATACCAGCTTCTGAAAGTGCAATGAATGAATTACCAAATATATAAAATGTAAAAAAAGTTATCGGCTCTTTTTTATACAATTGACCTCTGAAGTTCAGGAAGTGAAAATGACCAAGTAGAGCTAGCACTTTTTTGAAAGGTGCACATTTGAACTAAGGCCAAGCTGTATACTCTATAACCCATAGTACACCCATCAATCATACACCAAAATAAAGGGAATTAAAGGTTCTTTGCATTATACCTAAGATATACAAGGTCTTTTTTAAATAGCCAGTATAACCAGTGAGGAAAGCCGGGGACATTCTTTTTCTTTAAAATCCTAACCCTATGCAAAATGCGAAACTGTATAGCGCCACCATAGTTATTTGGCATGAATGATAGCATTGACATAGGGTGCCCATGGCATAAATAATAGCATTGACATAGGGTTGCCATGACATGAACGGTAGCATTGACATGGAGTTGCCATGATATGAATGGTCGCATGGACATGAGGATTGCCATGACATGAATGATATCATTGGCATGGGATTGCCATGGCATAAATGATAGCATTGCCGTGGGATTGCCATGACATGAATGGTAGCATTGACATGGAGTTGCCAAGACATGAATGACTGCATTGACATGGGATTGCCATGGCATGATGATAGCATTGACACGGGGTTGGCATTGCATGAATGATAGCATTGACATGGGTTGCCATGGCATGAATGATCGCATTGACATGGGGTTGCTATGACATGAATGGTAGCATGGACATGGCGTTGCCATGGCATGAATAATATCATTGACGTGGGGTTGCCATAACATGAATTTTAGCATTGACATGGGATTGCCATGACATGAATGGTAGCATGGACATGGGGTTGCCATGACATGAATGATATCATTGACATGGAGTTGCCATGACATGACTGATAGCATTGACATGGGGCTGCCATGGCATGAATGATAGCATTGACATGGGATTGTCATGCCATGAATGATAGCATTGACATGGGGTTGCCATGGCATGAATGATAGCATTGACATGAGGTTGCCATGACATGAATGGTAGCATGGACGTGGGATTGGCTTGACATGAATGGTAGCACTGACATGGGTTTACCATGACATAAATGGCAGCACTGACATGGCGTTGCCATGACATGAATAGTAGCGTGAACATGGGGTTGCCATAGCATGAATGACAGCATTTACATGGGTTGCCTGATACGAATGGTAGCATTGACTCAGGGTTATAATTTAATTTATTCCTGCAATATTTAATTAGTTGTAAATAAAATACGGTGATTCTCTGGTCGCATTTGTGTTTCAGCTTTAAATACCAGACCTTGTAGCAAAAAAAAAGGTATTTTGTCTGCATTTTCCTTGTACTTCCCTTAGCTTATGAGGGCAGTGACTCGTTCATACACAAGTAAAGCGTTAGCAGGTTTTGTATTTAGTCAAACATTCTTATCCACGAAAAAATACTTACCGATTTTTAAACAGACTTAGGATGTGGGTGGGCATATCTTAACACTGCTGGAAACAAGTTTACTTCTTTGTTATTAGGTTCAATGTCAAATGTCTTAGTAGCAAATATTTTGTACTGCACTTGCAGATATCTTGAAAATATTTAAACTCAAACATTAAAAAAATAGTTTTGATTCCAAAGTCGTTAACTTGGAAATTTCTCAAGAATAGCAAAACTGGGTTTAGTACTGACGAGTTAAAAGATGATATCATTTCATCTCGAATTCCATGTAATTCTTTTCATCCAGTAGTCTTTCAGTCTTTCTGAGGGACTCTTGTTTCCAACATATTAATTATATACTTAACAAAACTTAGGATATGGTTATATCCTGACATTTTCTGAAACAAGCTGAGTGATTTCTTTTACACCCGTTACATCAGGTTTAAGGTCAAAAGCTATTGTGAAGAATTTGTATTGCACTTTTAAGCATCTTATGAACACGTGAACTAAAGATGCAAGCATTATGTAATAACATCACACACTATATTCATGTAATAACATCACACGCTATATTCATGTAATAACATCACACGCTATATTCATGTTCTTTTTCTTATATACCTCATATTTTGTAAAGTTTGTAACTTGAGTGCAATAAAGTCTTTGTGCCTTGCACTGGCTTAGCATGCCTTGAAAAGCAGCATTGCTTGTATTAATAAATGGCAAAATGGACTTTAGCACAGTGACCATAAGCCATGTCCTTTAGCACAGCAACTATAAGCATGGCCTTTAGCACAGTAATCATGAGCCGTGGTCTTTAGCACAGTAATCTTGAGCCATGGCCTTTAGCACAGTAACTATGAGACATGGATATTAGCACATTAATTATGAGCCATGGCCTTTAGCACTGTGACTATGAGCCATAACTTTTGGCACAGTGACTATGAGCACTGATCTTTAGCACAGTGACCATGAGCCTATGACCATTAGCACAGTAACCATGAGCCATGCCTTTCGACAGTAACCATGAGCCATGGCCTTTAGCACAATGACCATGAGCCATGGCCTTTAGCACAATGACCATGAGCCATGGCATTTAAAACAGTAGGACGTAAAAAAAACACTCTCTGATGAAGCAGAACGCGGAAACGAAACCCGATTACATTTAAGTTCAGATATAACGCAAACACATTAGTTATACACAATTCCGTGACACCATCTCGGTTTTTGTTATCGTATATTGTCTACAGGTACAATTTGCTAAATGTTATGGTAAAAACTCTAGCTAGTAATTATCAGTGGCCAACGGTACAAAACTGGTCAAGTTAATGTATGCATATATTATTGTCATCTTTCAGAGAGTTGCTAAAGACAATAATATAGTCAGTGACAGATGTATCTTCAAAAGTTATTGAACCAGCTGTTACGTGTTTAGGCTCTTACAAAACGTAACAAGATAAAAGTGAAGACAAGAAGCTTTGAAAACTTTAGCAAATAGTTTATTTCCCTAGAAACAAGGTAAAAATGAGAAAAAGAACTTACGGTTTTACGAATCAAATCCAAAAATATTCCAAGAATTAAAAAATAGAAGTCCTAGTAATAAAAGTCCTAATGAAACTGAGTTCGAATCCCGATGAAATCCAAAATGGAAGGCGATGATGTATGATGCGGTCAGCGTCGTACTTATGTGTCAAAAGTTCCTTGTTCAATCACGGAAAATAATATTCCAGTTTGAATTCTGTATAAATTGTGATAAATGTCCTTGTCCAAGAATTAATTTAGACCACTAGTATTTCCAGGGAAACAATCCCTTGTCTTTAAAATAAAATAATTAGCCCCAAAACTGGTCACAACATAAAACACCTGGAAATCTCAGTGTTAAGGCAAGTATGATTGTTATTTCTCAAAACATCAACAATAAATCTACCTACAATGCAAAACAGATGTCCTGATGTGGGTCAATCCTCTGGGAACACCTACCAGATACATGTTATTTAACACGTAGTCAAAGTATGGCCTCGATTCCACTTTATGAATCTTACTCTGAGAAAGAATAAAAAAAATTGTTTGTTTACTACAACTCTTACTGGTTCTGAATCAAGGTCAGGAACTAGGTCAGCATTAGATACAATGTTTCTATAAAGTTGTTAACGTCAAAAATAAGTAAATAACAGTCAGAACTGAACTCTATTCGAGTAAATAAAGTTAGATTGCCATAACATGTAATGGAATATATAAAAAAACATACAAGCAAACAGTTAAATCAAATATAAATTAAATCAAATATACATAACACAGCAAGTGTATCGTCACTTCATCTTCCGTTTAATATTCTAACATTATTATTTCTATATATCCATCGCAATTTTTCTGGTGCTATTAATTTCCCAATCACGTGTTATTAGTTGTTTTAGGCAACTTATACTCAGTGAGAAGTTTTATGGTATCATTGACAAACTTTACGTAATTGGCACTGCTTGAGAGGGAACTCGTCACTGAAACCTTTTCATGCAGCGATAAAAGTATTTACCCATGGACCAACATGGCGCCTATGCTAAATTCCCATTTGGCTCTTTACAATTGTTGACCCTTTTGAACCCGAAGGGTCCTTTGGTTCCGTCTCGCCACCGTATGCTACTGACGTTTATTGTAGAAGTCGCTGCGTGTGTTACAGTGAGGTTTACAGCGGGCGTTTACGTGGCTATCGAAGTCCGCTAAGCTTGCGTCTCGTTTGTGGCAGTGATCTTTGCTGGCGTTATAGCAGGAGTTTCAAGCACCACCGCAGGCGTAGGAAACTTCACTGCAGGCGTCACAGTTGATGGGGACAACAGCGGGAATTATGAGAGTCAAAGCTGGTGTTTGAGCAAGCGAGCATTACAGCTGTCTTGTGATATTACAGCTGACGCCACAGAGAACGTTACTGCTAGTGGCGTTGAAGGCTTCACATCGGCCGTTGCATTTGTCACATGTGTTGCTGCTGGAGTCGCAACGGGAGTTGCAACCGCCACAACGGGCTTTGCCAGCAGCACAGCGGTCGTTGCAGACCTTATAACAAATGTAAAGAGGGCGTTGAAAGCCTTTTGTCTTTCTTTGTATCGAAGAACAATTCGTCCTCGCCACAATTTCGTGACTCATCTTGGAGATGAACAGTTACATAATAACAATTACTAACAGAAGTAAATGGAGATATAACTGGCGGAAATGCAACACGAAGGTTCCCATTTACGAACAATTAAAGTACACGAGGTATGTTAATTACTATGTGATTTACCAGACAAATAAGATTTTGTCAATATTTGAAAACTTAATATGACACCCTAGTGCTCTGGAGCCAGTCAACCCATACAGGCAGAGCTATTATGCAAGGCTATTCATGTGTAATCGGGTTGCCCGAAATGCTCTTCCTTCTCAACGTTATGTTGATAGCAATCCGTGTTACTTACAAGTAAGGTGTAAGCGACAAAACATTTGTCACATACATTTATGACTCCTTCCAAATGCTAAAGTCTTTTAGAGGTAAGTAATTATAACTTATAATTTAAACAATGTATGACACGCGGTAATTTGCATTTCTATTGAACAAAGTTACAACTACGCGTCTGCTTTACTATAATGTGTAACAGTTTACCTGCTCTGTTAAGATTTAACTAGTTCTCATGAGAGAGAGAGAGAGAGAGCGAGAGACAGACAGACAGACAGACAGACAGTTATTTCTGTGTTTCTTCGTCTGCGAATTGAAAATTGAAATTTCGATGAACTGATACATGGCCTACGCGGTTTCGTGCAAATTTTTATTCTCTCCACCACCCTATATTACCGTCAGATTTAAGATTTGTATTCTGGTATTTTGGCAGATGTAAATATATGTCAGAATTCAAATTTTAATATTTATGTTGCTTTAGTTGCCACTATTAGTTAGTTTGCTCACAATCGCGGACAACTTTATCTGCGCAAGTTTATGATCTGATCACTTCAGAAGAGTGGATGGCGATCTAAACATCATAATGCTATCGCTATAGTCTTATCGACTAATTTTCTTTACCATTATTTATATTTTGCGAGCGCGCAAACAACCTTACAGTGACACATTTTCTTGGAGGTACCTTGAATATTTAGGATTACTAGTTGCACTGAGTGACCCAGCCTGAATCAAAGACTTATAAAAATGGTACTAACAGCTGCCTTACAAAGCGCTCAGCATTAAAAGGTTAGTGTTAGGACTGGTCAGCATGGTGTCAGGATACTATGACTCGGTGGGACATCATGCTACGTCTGCGGTATGATGGCCAAGTGCTAGACATCACTATAAACTGCCACACTGCAGACATCGTAGCGAAATGACTAAAAAACTGTTAAAGCTATGAAAATCCATATCACACACACACACAAACACACATCAGCCTGAATCTGTGTAAAGACCTGTCCCATAAAATTAATGAACTTTTGGAGTTGTTAACCTTATAGATTGCACCTGTGGAGACTGACCATGGTTTGAAAATGGTGTACTAGCTTGAATATGAAATACATGACGTCACTACTGCTAGATACCAAT
Organism: Sinohyriopsis cumingii; assembly: GCA_028554795.2. Taxonomy (NCBI): domain Eukaryota; kingdom Metazoa; phylum Mollusca; class Bivalvia; order Unionida; family Unionidae; genus Sinohyriopsis; species Sinohyriopsis cumingii. Next base: position 55,807,050 of record CM068824.1, read on the forward strand.
TACTATCCACGACTAAGGAACACTGATGTGTGCATTTTGAACATATAACAGTGAAAATCAATTGTTTAAAATGCCGGACTTAAACTTGACATAATGATATCTTTTGGGGTAATCCTGAGCCTAAATGTCCATTTCTGTAAACAATTTCAGTAATAAAACAATTGTGGGGGGAGGGTGTTTTAAATTTATAATGCCGTTTACGCATTAAAGTTTGATTGAGAACGTATGAAAGCATCTTTTGGACTGGTAGCGCCGACTTGCACATTCCTTATGTAGAGACAATTTCAAACACAGAGGGTCGGATATTATTTCTTTTGACAGAGCTATTCTGCCCTTGAAGTGATTAAATCTTTTCAATGCGAATTCTGGCTGACCGCCATTTCAGCATATATACGCTTCTCTCTTTCCGTCCTGGTCGCTTACGGCACTGATGCTTGTGATAATGCAAGTGCAGCATAACACACACAAAAAAAGAACGATAGAAGAAAAGAGTATCAATGTCGTCGGCCAACGACGTGGAGTTATGTAACAAATAAATGGTCTGCTTGAGAATTTACTGAAACACTGGGAATTTTTATACCTGTAGAACCTCTGTAACAAACCATTATTACGGCTGTAGCGATGGTTTTAACGACTGAAAAGTTCATTGTCCAAAGTATTGTGTATACCACGTGAAGGCCAAGTCCCTGTTTGCTTGGACATTTCCAGAAAAACCGAACTGTGCAAGTCCTGACTTGATGAATTAGGACCTGCATCTGAATTCATGACGTTATGACGTATTCAGTGTCACTGTAAAATCCAGGGTAGAATTTCTTAGACGAATGCTGTCAAGTGTAAAGACTGATTGAATATCCTAAATACAGAAAACAACATTTCCGGCTTTTGTTCTGTAAACCTCTATAAACTATCTGAAGACAAAAACAAACACGCAAATAATAAGCAGAATCTGTAAGAAATAGAAAACTTAAATGCCGTACATAACGAAGACGTCTACACAATGCGGGAAAAACGCCTATCCAAAGAGAATTGGTACACTATAGAAGCTAACATGGCAAAAGAACCTAAGACAAAACTCGCATGTATTACCAATGAGTACGGACGTTCTTTGATATTCCACACATTACACGTAGAGTCGACGACACAGTCGACGAGAAAGCAGACAAATATATAAAGGAAGGACATTAGCTAAGTATTAAGTGACCAGGATTACATTCCGTTATTGGGCCAACCCCAGTCGCACTTTATGGTTCTTCTATAACAACCAAGCATTCCCAGGTCAAGCAGAGTAGGTCGAACTATATTTCGATAGCCTTTTGGTTTTATATTGCAGTAATAACAGTTGTCACATTGAACAAACACGTAAAATGTACTCTGTCGTTTTCGTCATGGCAGATGGAGCTGGTCAGTTCATGTCCTTAGCCATGAAGAGATGCTCTTCATCGATGAAGATGGTTACCATCTTATTGTGCCTAAACTGCAAGGACCATCCTTGTCGACATGTCAGTCTGACATATAGACAAAGGAGCATCTTGCCTTGTTTTCGAAGTGTACTTTTCCCCCGACAGAAACGTTTTCATTCGAAAATTCTAACATGTTTTCATAGATCACTGTACGTTTACATACGACTCAGTTTAAATATATTTCGGCTCGTATCGAACGTGTGAATACAGTTCAGATCTATGTAACATCCCGGTCCGTGGTGCGCACAGTGTTGATCATGTACTTCAGTGTCTTCCACTTTTGAGCTAAGAATGAGTCTGTAGAATGTTTCTCTTGCTTCTTTCTTTATACAATAATACACTACTGGTAACACATTAACAGTAGCCCACAACTACGATGATCAATACCAATCTGTCTGTTTATACTGAGCGTCCGACTGCATATCAGCAGTATTGCATCGATACCATCATATTATTATATGGACAATTTGGCAACCGTTAGCAATTCCCTTTGTATGCAGGGCATTCTGGCTCCCTTTCTTTGAGTTAGAAGGCACAGATATAACATCGAACCCCGTTTTTAAACGTTAGGCCTATGAAACCCGCTCTGTCTAGATCTATGATGTTGGTTCCAGGCAGATACTTCAATTACTTCTGTCCAAACGCTTTTTTTAGCGTGCCTCAGATATCTTGAAAACAGTACCAGTTAGATATCTTCCATTTTTCCACGGGTAGATTAACTTCTTTTTCACTGCAATGGATACAAAAGTGACGAATGTCCTGACGAGAATATTTAGTGCTTATGTTAATTGAAACAATACCACCCAAATGCCATTTGTAGTTAACATGTTTCTCTTTATTCAGGTCTGCGATGACTTCTTGATATTTTCCAAGGTCTGCACTAAACATTTTCAACTAAACAGGAAAATTCACATATTTTGGGGTCGATCTTCCGTTCTCATACCACCTAATGAGGACTCAGCAGTCACCTGATTTTTCTACGTAGTATCCGTTTCCAAGATACAATTTATATTCTCCAAAAGGATATCGAAATACAGTTATACCTGCTCTTAAAGTTTCATTGGAAAGGTTTTCTCTCCGTTACAATGAAAGTAGTCATTTTGAAGGAGACGAGGAATGGTGCGATGTAACATTCAACGATAAGAAAATCATCGTGACATGGATTTCGGAAGTAAATTTAGCAGTTCGTCCCAATTATTAAAACCGAAGAGAAATGCTCGTATAAACATCGGGAAAATATTGTTAGGTGTGTGTGTGTGTGTGTGTGTGTGTGATTTGGATTTTTAACGTCGCTTTAAAAAAAGTCAGTCACATCGCTACGATGTCTGCAGTGTAGCAGTTTAGAGTGATGTCTAGCACTGGGGCACCAGGTCACATTATCCTGACACCAGACCGACCAATCCTAACAATAACCTCTTAATGCTGAGCGCCTAGCGAGGCAGCTGTTTGTACCATTTTTATAAGTATTTGGTATGACTCGGTCGGGGTTCAAACCCGCGACCTCCAGCATCCGAGGCGGATGCTTTAACCACTAGGTCACCGGAGCGGTAAGGTATTTAAAGTTACGTTCACGCTTGTGAAATTTAATGACGTCAACAACTTCAACATCTAATGTGCTTTGTGAATAAAGTTACTGACTCAGATTCAAACAAGGTCATTTAAGGTCACTTCCAATACAAAGTACTCACACTCAATCCTGACTACCGGCGTCACTTATTACGTCATCTGAGCATAAATATTCGATAGGTCTTTAGTTAGGTCTCTGCCTAAGTCGTGGGTGATCCACTCTTGTCAGGTCACTAGGGCACACGCTTACTCATATAACGGCCTTAGCGCATGCATGGTCAATGGGGATATTACGACTCTACTGTCACTGTAATATTTGCTTGTTTGTGTTGTTTTGTAAATTGTTAGCCCTTAATAGTACGACGCAAACCAATCATGGAAAAAGAAACGATGTTGATATCGGAGTACTTGTCACGATGAAAGAGGACGTAACGATTCATATTATCTCTAGTATTCTCTCATATATTCTCTGCACCTATTACACGTAAAATGACAGTTCCCTTCTCACTTTCGGGTCGTAGCATGGCTTATACATTACGCACCGTAGGTAAGATGAGATTAAGAAATGATCCGCAGATATTAACCTTATTCCTTTTTGATAGTTTCTTTAAGTATATATTAATCCTGTTGTACCACGTGATCCTTTATCAGGTAAACGTGACATGCCTGCAATAGGAAGAAAATGTGCTCTACAAAAAATTTCAGGATCGATGTGTGTGATGGTTCTGTTTTTAATCCCCTAAACAATGTTGTATAACACCAACTTATAGGTTGTGTAACAAACCCTGATTGATGTTAGAATATACCAATGAAATTTGGGAATGCTTTAATCTATTCATTGAATCAGTAAAGACTTTAGACTTTTGAACAGTGTGTATCAACCAATGAGAGAGAGAGAGAGAGAGAGAGAGAGAGAGAAGTAAATCATATACTTATAAATCAACATCCAGCTCTGGGGAGAGCTGTTACTACAAGCAAAGGATATTTTTACCATTATACAGAATGACTGGCAGGGAATGTAAATTATGTGTCTGCACAACTTGCTCTTAGCAAATTTCAGCAGGGGTGTAATGCTGTAAGAACGCATGGGAACGGCGTTCCCATACTTTTTTGCACTTGCCATCCCCTCCCCATTTAAGTAACACGCGTTCCCTCTGTTCTTTATTGCGTTCTGTTACCTCTTTATTTAGCACTACACCACTGCTACCCAATAGACCATTCTTGCCTGGAAACTGTTTCTGACTAAAGAGAAAACAATATTATCAAGACTGAGATTGACATTAATGGCAAAATCATGTTGGTTGCTTTGTACCCGGGTCAGAAAATCTCGATATCATATTTGTTCTTTTTACTGAAAATTGCTCGTTTTGAATCAATTTGAACTCTGTTTTATATATTGATGACAAAGATATGTTACCATAAGAAACTGACATCTATCATCAAAATTACATAACTTTTCCATGGAAATAAGAAATGTACTATTTTTGCACATTGCATGTTGACATGCGGGTGGCAGCATGATATTCATTAACAGAATTCAATTTGGTTTGATTAGTAAATTGATGTATCATTCCTTTAAATATGCCAACTAAATATTGTCAGGTAAATTTAGTTCTGTGAGAAAATTTTGCACTTTCAAATGAATTTTTCCTTTAGGAAATGAACAAATGGCAGTTTCCCTTTAGCAGTAGAAAGTTAACGAGAGGCGGTCAGATGTACGTGGCAGACTGTCCAGAAATAACCATTTGAGACAGCGCGAATTTTCATTAAAGAGGTTGCTTAACTCGTGCTAATTGGTCTACTTCCAGTCCTGCTAGTAGTAGATAGTAATGGGGGTTCTGACTCTCTTTTATCACTGCGTGATAAAGGGTGATCGAGAGTGCTGCCTTTCTAATCTACAACTGGGTTATGGGGTTTTGGGCTCACTTTTGTCCTGTAGATAGAAATGGGGGTTCTGGCTCACTTTCATCACTTCGTGATAAAAGAGTGAGTGCCCTCTTTCTAATATACTACTGGATTACGGGGTTTCTGGCTCACTATTGTCCTTTCTTAGTGTTCTGGCTCACTGTATTATAGTTGTACTTTGTAATAGAGTGAAGGATGTCTCTTCCATGTTATCCCTGGAGTGTAGATCGATTAGGATTGAGTAAGGGGAGCAAACGTCCAGTGCCGGACTTAAGTGAAGATTAGTCTCAGGAGTGGCTAAAGCGTGTCAAGAAGCTGATAGCGTACGCAAATAAGGGTTCGAGTTATGTGCCTAAGATGATTTATTGTGAGGAGAGCGAAGAAGAGGGAAACGAGAAATGGGTGAGACGTGACCTTACCTGTGACGATGTGTGCTTTGTTAGAACCACATGCGGCACACCTCGACTTGATCATGAGACGATTAGTTTTGTTGACCACCTCGACACGGTCGACACTCTCCGTTTCGGACTTGCACTTAAGACACCACGATTTCCTGTTGTTATATTAGGCATGTACATTATTTTTCCATATTTAATATGGTCTCGACGGGGGATTTACCTTTCTTTCTGCTCTGGATGTAGTCGATGTAGTATGATCCGCACGTGTTGTCGCTGACGTCCTGAAGTTCCACTGAGTTGTATACAGCTCTCTTGTTCGCTGTTTGGAGATAACGCACGACTTCATCGGGAGGAGGTAAGCAAAACGAATTGAAATACTCTACATCGCTGCCGTGGGGATCGTTGACGACTGCTACCCAGTGAGTGCCATATCCATCGGGATAATTTTGCAGGTTAATCACACAGCTTTCGTTGGGCGTGATATGCTCTGGAAGTCGATGTTGCTTAAAAACTGTTTTTCTCATTCATGTACCGCGGATGGTTCCTGGCAGCTAGATTCCTTTTCCGATGCAGATCAATCCAGGCGGTAACGATCTTTCGATCCTGCTAACAGAGGCTTGATAAATCCTCCTTGTTTGGACAGCTCTGACGCTTATTATTATTATTATTATTATTATTATTATTATTATTATTATTATAGACAGCATTTTCAGACTGACCGGTAAGCATACTGGTAATTTCAGAGATCGCGTACGTGGTCAGATTGGATAATAAATAAAAGGATTAGGTCGAATTTGCATGAGCGATCCAGGGGGAACGTTCATCAATGTCGAATAAATCACGTTTGAAGCTGATCTGACTGATGACAATGATCCCTGAGCGATTAAGCAGTTGATGCGAAGGCTGTTCACGTCGGTAATGTTGACGAGAAGATCTCCCTCGTGTGTACCATTACCGTCCAAGACAGTTTCAGCGCTATATCCCAGGATGGATCCGATCGAATAATGAATGTCAAATCACACGCGATACCCTGCCGAGAGTGTGATCGTGGTACGCAGTGTGGAATGGCTGGGTTCAATATTGTCGGATATCATCCTGGAGATTTCCGTGGTGATGCCGGTGATGTTGTACCCTCCTGGCGAGATCGTGATCGTTTCTCGCTAACCGGATGCCCAGTACGAAAAGTGATTGTTGTTAGCCGTGACGTTACATAAGCTATTCCAGATTTCAGCGGAGATCAACGCGATCTCGTACGACGACTACTGGTCCAAATCCAGCGAAGGATAATACCTTACCGTGGAGGTGACCGAGCGTGAACCGAATAGCAACTTGGTATCCTCGAGAGCCACGTCTATATCAAGTCCTGGAACAAAATCTTATACTGATTCGACGACGCCAACTTTTAATCCAGAAGATGATTGAGGATCTCCACCATCTCGTTGTCGATGCCCATTCTGACATTTTCCGCTTGTTTGGAAGTGATCAGTTGCTTGAGCCGCGAGACAATCTCGGATGGGTTGTGATAGTAGCGGATGCCTTCCCCTGCTTGTGCAACTGATTTAGCAACCGGTTTTGATTCGTTCTCACGCCTTGCCTGCTCCTGGTGTTATTTCTCTCTATTCACCAACGTTTCATAAGTCAGGTGCATTGCCTCTTTTATCCACTGATCTTTCATCTCCTAGGTATGAGGTGTAGGGTGAGCCAGCCATTGGTTCCTGGCAATACCCCCTTCTTTCCGCTTCTATAAATTTTACACGAAGGTCTGCCTCCACAGCGGAACGGTTGATTCTCTTAGTCTCTTCAGCAAATTTCTTCCTTATAAATTCTCCAGTCTTTCTTAATGACTCCTTTGTGAACGAAGCAGATGTTCTCTCAGCTGGATCCGCGGACGCTTGTCTTTTAGCAGGCTCTTGCTGCATGACAATGGGAAAATATAGTTCTTATATGGGAAACATGGGTCTGGCTCCTGCGCGGTGTACGTCCTCCCTGATGCTCAATTCCTCTCTCAGCTGAGCAGCGTACTCTTTCGTATTCTCAAGAAGATGGTTCAGGTACTCTTTATCTCTTTCGTCACTAAAGTTTCTAATCCCTGGTCCGTATATTCGGTTGACATTATTGATTTAAAGTAATTTACCTCGTAAGACTAACCCAATGTCACATGATTCGTATTTCTCGACGTGTGTGTTTTATGAAGTGTTGCAACTACTTACCGCTTAATGACGAATGCCTTTCATAACCGACAGCAATCTCATATCGTTCATATCGTCAGCGAGCTTAGTCTGCTCACGTTTTCTGGTCATTTTCTCTTCCAAAATCTCTCTCTAAAACATTTCGTTTTCCAGCTGAATCCCTTTTTCCTCTTTCAGCTATAAAAGGCTCGATTCGGTTATTTCCTTTTCTTTTTCCATCTTTCTCCGATCTTTTTCTTTTCGTTTCGTTCTCTTTAGTTCGGCCTTCCCGACTTCTCCTTTTTGCTTGGCTTCAGCTGGTCTCTCAACATCGCGGCGATGTCACTTTCATCATTTCATTATTTCAGCTGCGTTATTTCCTGCAGCGTTCGTCGTCGAGTAGATTTCAGTGTGTCTAGCAGCTGTTTTTGCCTGGCATCTCAGTCGTTTTGGCTTCGTCGAGTTTTGTCAGGAGGGGCTTGAATAGTTCTCCAGCCATATCGCGCTGAAAGGTCTGATGACCTATCTTATCCTCGAGGACGCGCTGTTGTAAGGCGGTTCGTTGGTCGATAAACTTTTGAGAACAACCTCGTGCTGACGATGAAAGCTAACCTTTTCGAATGGCATGGCGGAAACAGAGTTTCTGATATACTAATCAGGAAAGTAAAATTCGTCAAAGCATTTTCGATAGTCGTCCGGGATCGTTCCACATCGCGATGAAAGGACATAAAACCATGTTTGGAGGTGGCCGTCTCTGCGCCATAGCAGTATTTGAACCGTTTGGCCGTGATACCACTGCAATGATCTCTCGCGATCGCTTCGTTGTCTGGGTTAAGTCATGAAAAGAGCAACAACCATCCCGTGTTTCGTCTGATGTATTAACCTACGTCGTAGTACGACTGAACGTGGTAGAGGCTATTGAAGCGCTTGTTACGCGACAACGAAAAATACTAATAATTTTATTAATGTTACCTCGCTCGATCTTAATATCCTCGAAACGATGATATTGTGCGTGTCTGAATCCAGTTCTTCTACGGGCTGGATCTCTTCTGGATCTGCTATCGTCAATGCATCGTCAAAGGCTGTTGCCGAACTCGTTGAACGAATTTTACTTGTCCTGGTGAGGATTGAGCGCATAAGGGATCACGCGATTGTACTTCAGCATGTTATTGAGGAGCATGTTCATGAGGAGATTCGTTTTACCACGACTGGTCTAATCCACGATCATGTAATGCCAATCAGCATAAAAAAAATTATGTGGATTCTCTTTTGTTTTCTCCTTCGTGTCCTTTTTATATAACCATGTCTTATACATCCTTTTGGTACGCTAATCGGATCTGGAGTTAGTTCCAGTTATGATGAGTTGGATAAAAGAAAGTCAACCGCTCTAGGGATTCCATGCAGGGAAATCTCAATATGAGCGGTCACATCCTCGCAATATCGTCGACGTGAGTTATCCACCCCCGGGCACCAATGCTGCACGATGGTCCCACGTGAACAGACTAGCGCAGACTAAATTGTCGTTGTCGGGCGAAACGATGACAGGAAGTATCAACATGGGTGGAATGATCTTGTACTGACTCTCCTAAGCTGCTGAGGAATCTTCCCAACCTGTGAGAGCCTGTGATTTCGATGTGTCTCTGGCTGGAAAATACGATAAAATTGGTGGTTCCATCAGTGGAAATGTGCACATGGCTAGAACCTTTCCGTAGCTACTCACATCACAAGCGATCTGGTGATGTCCTCACCAACCTCTGGAACCACTTATCAAAATTCACGACGCGTTGGGGGTGACTACCGGACTAAACACCAGAGCGACGATGATTTACCACTGTAGAATGATGGACCGTGCTATCTGGATCGATAGAAAAGCCGGAGGAAATTACACAGCTGTCAGTTATGGAAACGTTAAAAATTATGCGGTCAGCAAAAGCGGATATACCATTACTGGAAATGTATTTTTGGCTACTGAATCACGGCTCATGATTACAGACAATCCTCCGGTACTCGACTCATAGGCGACGACGAAACAGTACGTGGACAAACGACGTGTCAAAAAAAATAATGGTCACATTCCAGGGAATCGATGTGAATTTTCTGTCTCGGTGTCGTCGGAATACAATGCCTCTCACCAGGCTTATCTCCTGTACTCTTAGCATTAAGTCTCGAGTAATACTGCCAACGAGAGGGAAACCGCTGCAGTGACTTCCAATTTTTGGATGCAAGTGCAAATTCCCACGCCGATGTCCATCTAGAAATTTCAGGGGCGTGGGGACGCGTAACAGGAAGGTTGCGCGTGCTCACATGGAGAGTTGTTGGCATCAAAATCAATGGAAGCGCTCATGTGTTGTATAACGGAACTTCAAGCACTGGAACGACGGTGATGAAATTTATGACGGCGATCACCAATAACAAATGCATGGCTTTAAAATTTGTGGGTCTGACCACAGAACCAACCAATCCCGGCTTGAGTTACTTTCAAATATTTACTTTGGATGATCTCATCAAACGATCTTGTATAGATCATGGCGGAGATCGTTCGAGTCGCAACGGAGCCGTACCAGTTATTGTTCGGCGATACTTACAGACAAGATGCATCGTATGCTGCCCACGACCAGCACGTGCTCAAGCAGACCACGGGAGTGCACGAGGAGATCACCGAAGTGAGAACTGCAGTTCAATCATCTCAGTATTTGGCCTATCTTAAATTTTGTAATGACAGAGAATGCAAGACTAGTCAAAACCATCGAAGGCATCGTGCAAGACGTCATCAGCGTATTACACCAAGACCTCGTGGACGCGATCCTGAGAATCGGGTACGTCAAATGACGACGATTTGGACGAAAGGAAGACGACGAGGCACAGCGAAAAGATCACGAGTGCATGGACAAAGTAGTGTCACGAAAACGCTTTAGCAGCAGCAGAAAACGGCGATACGCTATCGACAAACGAATTTTTTTTCTACACACTGGCTTGGAGTACGATGACGTGGATACCATCATGGCGATGATGACTCTCGACGAAGGCTCAGGAGAAGGTGCTTCTGACGATGAGGAGTCACCTGCAGTGGATCCGAATGCAGATCTAAACAAAACCAAGGAGCCTCTGCTTTACATTCTTGTGTACGATGATCTTAAAATATTTGACACGAACGTGATTGCGGAAGCGTATGTTTACTTAGAAAGTCTCAAATTATCCGATCGTGTGTTTAAATCCACGATTTTAGATGTGAGAAAGTTTAAGAAGGCAAATTTCGTGGATGTTCCAGAGGTTGAACAGGAAGTGAAGAAAAACACTCAGGATAAAAAAGTTAGATGTGTACAAGTACAAAGTACATATGTGGTCCAATTAAAAAAATGGTGAAAGAAATGTTAGAATACGAAAAGGTGAATCTCACCGCGGATAGAATTGCTATGATACTTTACGAAGTTTACATATATCATCATATACCCAGTACCAATGCCACTGCCACGAATGTTCTTGCAGGATATCTCTACTTGGGGAGATTCAGCTGCAGGTTAATCCAGATACACTTGTATATCTTGCAAAATTCAATCAGCTCACAGACATAAAAAATGAAGGCTTATCACATCTCCTCAGGTAATTAATCATCCAGAAAAACTGCGTCCAATAAAAAATCGACCACTCAGTGAGAAGAAGTACATGAAATTCATAAGCGGTCATCTGCGAGAGCTTGAGTCGCTATTCCAAAGTTCAGTCAACGCAGAATGAAGCCAATCATTGACATTAACTGCATCGATGAAAATGTGCCTTCAGAGCAACGTCGTGAGCTAGAATCGTATTATCGCTATTACCGCCGGAGAGTCTACTTGTTCAAACATGCGTACCGACGATGCAAACACATACTTTAAGTTATTTTGCTGATTCCACTTGCCGTGAATTCCACCGGTGTCATCACCACTAGAAAGGTGGCTAACCCGATGATGTTGATTTTATCCGGAACCGGACCGGCCATGCAGACGATGATGAATCGCATCGAGCCACGGATGAAGGCCAAAAAAAAAGAACAAAAAAAAAAAAAAAATAAAGAAACAAGCAGGCCATGCTGTCTGTGGAGTTCTACTGTGAAGTTCTATGTGACCCACTGTTATGCGTTGGGGTGGAATGCTCTCAATATTTATTTGAATTACTATGGAATTCCCACTCTGGCTCGTTTTTGTAGGAAGTGAAATTAGTGATAGCGAGAGGTAAAGCTCCGAGCCCCCAGTCAGCAATACCGACAATTAAATTATTAAGAACACAAAGGTGAAATTCAAAAGAATAACAATTTAATACAAATTAAACGATATTAATTTCTCAACCAATCTTCTTCCTCTCGACCATGTAACAACCTATTTCATCACGCGATTATAGTGTGAGATGGCTTTCCCCTGTACTTGGTTTCTACTCATCTATGTTTACTCCGCCAATTGCTTTCCTCCTTCCAGCGTTCTCCGATTCTTCCTATCCTCTTCCCCTTTTGTCTCCTTTTCTCCTCCTCCTTTTCTCTCTCTTTCTCCAGCAACGAGGCTTGTTCTCCGCCTACTTCTATCCTGTCTCTCTGAGACTCGGGACTTGACTACCCGGTAGTTCTGTCCACAAAAGCTTCCTACGAAAAACACAAGGACGTTAGCATATGTGTTAGCCATCTCGCCTCACACTACATCAACAATCAATCAATCATCAGATAAAGGCTATCTACATCTTTGATCACGCATTCGTGCACATCGAAAAACCCACACGTTCTTATAGAACAGCGTTGCAATAAGAGCGGTATCCTACTTATCATACATAAATCACTAAATTGCGTCACATCAATATATATATATATATATATATATATATATATATATATATATATATATATATATATATATATATATATATATATATATATTCTGAATCTCATTATTCTGAATCTCATTATTCTCAACAATATCACAACAATCCGACGCATTTCTGTACATTACACTCCCGCAAGTGTACACAAATATTCAAATATCCATATTATTTAAATTTACACACTGCAACCATTTTACAAGTTACAATTTAATTCAACAGTTGCAAAATCTAGAATATCACATAAATAAATACACTAGTCTACCACGAAGTAACTAATAGCGAATTACAATATTAATTCTGACGAGCGAGCAATCTACATAATCATAGCTCATTTATCAAGTACGCGTGTAAATTAAACAATACAAAGGTAATTCTGCGTACTAACGATTCTAGTAAGTAAATATACATACTGCACATAATTACATTTACAATGCCGTAACATTCTGCAACAATCGAGCAAATAACTCACTGACCTTTACGAAGCTTCTTGTCCTTGAATGTACCAAGGTTTTTCCCGCCAAATCACGAGTGGCTTCCGGAGTTATTGCTACAACTTGTCAGCACGATGCTTCACAATGACTAATTCGTTCCCAGCCCAAATGACTGTTAAATTCTGGTTCGAATTGATGGCCCCACCCTTTCTCAGTTCTGATTTGATATCAATTCTACCCCAGTCGGTTCAATTTAACAGACAAGCCTCAGGCCATCTGTCAACGCGGGGAGATTTACAACAGCATCGAGGGTCCTTTGTTCGAGCACAAAACTTCTAAAATCTACATGTTAGTTTTGACACCTAACAGAGCGGCTCTTGTACAAACACAAATCGCCACGGCAGTGCAGGGTCGACATACTCATGGCGCTAACCCATCCCTTTGTTCCTGACTTACGTAATCGCGGCCAGGCAAACGTGACACTGTCCTATCCAGAAATGCTCGATAAGATCCGATCGTACCCGAGTGGAGCTCCCTTTTGACATGTCTTCGCTGTTTAGCGAAATGAGAACCATTGACGATCTCATCGTAGACATGGAACAGTTCGTGTCGCTGAGCCAATTCGAAAAAGTCTACGATAAAAAAATATATTGAGAATGTCCTACTGCTGTGAGGATGTGTTCTTTACCAATGTGGTCCTGAATTATACTGAGGCTTTCCACGAAGCCATTGTGACGGTTCGTCGAAATAACGTTCCCGTGACTCTGGAACGGACGCTAACTAAAGTACAGGGAGCAGCGCGAATGCAAGTGTTACTCACGCGAGATCAACGTACTGAGTTATTCCGAAACAGCATCGTCAGGATCTATTTCTGTGAGGATTGATGAGACAAATACGACAAAGATCTCATTTTCAAGCACACCATTTCCTGCATGCATCGAGATGAACTCCTCAAGTTGATGAATAAGGTATAAAAATGTTTTCTAGATAGTGAATAGATTTGTTCTTTTGCTATCCATTTGGCATTATTTCCAAATTATCCAGACCATTATCGGATTTATCTCCTTTGAGATGATCGACAGCGCATCCGATGAGAACGACTCCGCGATCAACTTCAAACAAGAAACGATGACGGTACATCGTTGCGCTGGTTCCGTGAATGTATGAAAGAACGATGGAATAACCAATAGTGCTAAATCTTATCACGTGTCTGATCTTCGTGCGTACGTTACGCACCTCACCTTTGTATTAACTTCATCACGACTAAACACGGGATGAACTTTACACGGATGCGTCATGCTTAATCTTGGGAAAAACCTGTTCAAACACCGGAGAATGATTTTCGGATAGCTGGGTGGTTCTCAATTTTTCGAAGTAATATTTAATCGCCCTGATGCTTCTCGCACCTCAGCGCTGACATACCTGAAGCTGACCACGAACTCCTTCCTGACAGCCCATGCAGGGCTTAAATACGTGACTACCTCGCTTGATAAGAGAATTCTGCTGCTCCAATACTTTTCCATGTACGAATTGTTGCAGCTTTCCATGCTGCTTTCGAGTAACACTTATTAAATCAACGAAGAGGCATTTTTCTACGTCATAGATTAAATTTTATCTCACAAGAAATGACAAATTAACAAGCAATTAAAAAATGGAAGACGGTACTGTAATTAAATCTCAACTATCACTGCAAGGATAGACCAAAATCTTGCCTAGTATCAATAGAACGCAAGTATAAGGCAGATCCAAGAAAAGAAAAAGATTTTATCCTGAGATAAGATATTGTTCAGCGTATTAGGGGCATCGCTTGGTCGCTGAAAGTACCCCACGTGCTCTATCCCAGATCGAATGCCGCTCTGCGTGAGTTGATTGAACGAGTCAGAAAGTCCTTAAAGATGATGCCTAGAGACGATTTCCGCCGTAAGTTCGTCCACGATTCTCAATTGGTCCTTTTTGATTCATTGATTCGTTCCAGTTTAAGGAGTCGTCGCTAGAAGAACTCGGTCGAACCTTTCCTAAGTTCACGCACTTGGAAAAAAGAATTTGGAGCTCATGCAACTTTCCTCCAGCAAAAAGGACTTTATCTCTACGAATACATCGATGCGTGGTCGAGATTTTATGAAACCTCGTTGCCATCCACTGACATTCTCACTTACATCTCTCCAACATCTCCGATGAGGAATGTAAGTTCGCGAACAAGATATGGAACGATCTCGGATACCAAACTCTGTGCGATTATGAGGACCTGTACCTGAAAACGGACGTAGTTCTACGCATGGCATGGATGTCTTCGAAAATTTGAGACGCACCTTTCTAGATCATTACCAACATGATCCACTCTGGTATTTCTCCTCGCCTGGTTTCTCCTGGGATGCTCTCTCCTCAAGGCGAGTCAAGTCCAGCTTGAGCTCTTTTCAGAGCCAGACATTTTCATGTTCACTAAACAAATGATTCGCGGTGGAATCTCAGCCATCGTCCAACAACACGCCATTGCCAACAACAAATACATGAAACACTGCGATCCCACCAACCCATCCACATACAACGATTACAACAATTACCCCGTTACCATTAATCTATATTGTTGGGCGATGTCGCAACCTCACCGGATCACCGGAGAAAATTTCGTCAAGGAAGGACAAGCGGAATACGACGATGATCATGGCTATTTTGTCGAATTCGATATCCCTCTCATCTCCACGACGCTCACAACGATTATCCCTTCTGTGTGTAACCACTCCTCATCGCACCTACGATGCTTTCTCCACAACAGTTCTAACAAAAAAAACCAATTCTGACTAAACGATATCAAGGTTAAAAAAAACTAGTACCCAATCTCAACCACAAAACACGCTACAAAATACATCATCGACTATGCGAACAAGATCGTCTACATGGACTCATTCTTGACAAAGTTCGTCGTGCCTTCAAGTTTAAACAATCTCCATGGATGAAATCCCATGTAGACCTCAACACAAAACAACGAGCCGAAACTACTACGGTCTTCGGTAAAAATTTCTTCAAACTCATGAATAACGGCTTCTTCGGAAAGACTATAGAAAACATCAGACGCAGAAAGAAAATCAAAGTCGTCAATAACCAACGAAGGAGAGACAAGCTGGTGGCCAAAAATGCATTCGTTACCACGAAATTCTTTGACGAAGAACTTGTCGCTATCGAATCCAGAAAAACACATCTCAAGCTAGATAAACCCATCCACGTCGGTCCAGCCGTTCTAGACCTTTCCAAGATGCTCATGATCGAGTTTCATTGCGACTTCATCAAACGCAAAACCGGAAATAAAGCCACACTACTCATGACCAATAAAGATTTACTCATTTACGAAATTCACACCGACGACGTCTACGCGGATCTATATCAACATCGAGATCTCTTTGATCTTAGCGATTATCCTGAAACAAGCCCATTCCACTGTAATAATAAAAATAAAAATAAACTTGGAAAGTTCAAAGATGAAACTTGTTTGATACTCTTCACATAATTCATAGGACTCATGTCCAAAATGTACTGTCTCACGCACGGTGACCATACCATCAATATAAAAGCCAAAGGAGTATGAGAAAATAAAACATGTCATCGGTCGCATTGCCACCATCGATCATTACAGACAGTCATTAAAGAGCATCTACTCTACCACTCCTTGAGAGCTTTCCGATCGCAGGGACATCATCTCTCCACCATGTTCATCAACAAAAAAGACTATGCTCCTTCGATGATAAACGTTACTCCAATGATGGTATTTATACACTTGCACATGGACATTATCGCACGCAAGACATAACAAAGTGAGCCATACACGCCACTAAGAAGGACAACAATGAGCGAGATACCTCATAACCCAGTAGTACGGTAGAAAGGGAGCACTACGTCTTCTATCACGAAGCAATAAAAGGGAGCCAAAAAACCCCATTTCTATCCACAGGACATGAGGGAGCAAAAACCCATAACCCAGTAGTAAATTAGAACGGGGCACTGTCAATCTCTCTTTAGCACGCAGTGATAAAAGTGAGCCAGAACCCCCATTTCTATTAACTACTCTTGCTTTTGCCAAAACGAATCGGTACAATTCCACTTCTCGAGCTGTTTTGTATATCTTACCCATACTACCGACATAATAATTGTATCTTGTGTATCTTACCCACACTAACGACATAAAACTGTATCTTGCGTATCTTACCCACACTACCGACATAATAATTGCATCTTCTGTATCTTACCCACACAACCGACATAATAATTGTATCTTGTGTATCTTACCCATACTACCGACATAATAATTGTATCTTGTGTATCTTACCCACACTAACGACATAAAATTGTATCTTGCGTATCTTACCCACACTACCGACATAATAATTGCATCTTCTGTATCTTACCCACACAACCGACATAATAATTGTATCTTGTGTATCTTACCCACACTACCGACATAATAACTCCATCTTGTGTACCTTACCCACACAACCGATATAATAAATGTATCTTGTGTATCTTACCCACACTACCGACATAATAATGGTATCTTGTGTATCTTACCCACACTACCGACATAAAAATTGTATCTTGTGTATCTTACCCACACTACCGACATAATAATTGTATCTTGTGTATCTTACCCACACTAACGATATAAAAATTGTATCTTACCCACACTACCGACATAAAAATTGTATCTTGTGTATCTTACCCACACTACCGACATAATAATTTATCTTGTGTATCTTACCCACACTACTGACATAATAACTCCATCTTGTGTACCTTACCCACACAACCGATATAATAATTGTATCTTGTGTATCTTACCCACACTACCGACATAATAATTGTATCTTGTGTATCTTACCCACACTACCGACATAAAAATTGTATCTTGTGTATCTTACCCACACTACCGACATAATAACTGTATCTTGTGTATCTTACCCACACTACCGACATAAAATTATATCTTGCTTATCTTACCCACACTACCGACATAATAATTGTATCTTGTGTATCTTACCCACACTACGACATAAAAATTATATATTGTGTATCTTACCCACACTACCGACATAATAATTGTATCTTGTGTGACAAAATGATACATGACAGTCCTTTTCAAATGGTATCACGGCATCGCTAAAGGTACATCTACAAATGTCGTGTTCATAGAGATTTAGAAGATACACTGGTATGAGTAATCTAAAATGACTGATTTGATATATCTTGATGCAAAAGTCAGTTAGATAATATTCTCCATTTTGGTACCAGTTATATCGTAGGGTGGGAAAATTCAAATGGAACTGTCAGAATTATCTCCTGGCCCTGCAATAGGATAGAACAAGGCTGAACCGGATCTAGCAAAGACACTTCACACAAGTACGTAAATTCGATATTCATTTGTAATGCACATTAATGCTGATTTAATTCATTGATTAATATATGCATTTATCAACATATTCGTTCTATGTATGGAATGGAACTAACAACAGTCCTCTCCTCCTCCCAACCCGCCGAAGGGTCTCTAAAAAAAATTACATATCCCCTCACACCGAGTTGGCCAGTATGGTACCTCGAACAACCACAAAGAATTTGAAGACTGCCCGTAACAGCTAAATAGCAATAACTGTTTTGCATGAGACACGTTTGAGTACGAATATAGTGACATACATTAAGCATTTGTACCCACTAATTGACTTCGTTACACATTAAATTGTGTCGTAAAAACGACTCTGCAAGATTATTGCTATAATGCAAAATTTTGGCACTGGATTATAAAAACTCGAACGTTTCTCATCATTTAATGTGTACAACATAATACTTAAGTTAACTTGTTAGTTCAGCTATAAAATGTCGAACTTGGAACGTACTATATTCCATCCGAAAGCATGACGTTGTGTGACATAGGCCTGACTTTCTAGAAAATTTTGAATAAATTCTGAAACATTCAATTTATAAAATAATCTTATCACATAGAAAGGATAACAAAAAGAATACAGTTTTTATTTTTGCATGCCTCTGTACATGAAGTCTGCATCCGTAGAGTGGCCAAAACGTGACAAAATGATGTTAAATAGTCTTGGGAAAATGGTATTTCACCTTTGTTCAATGTACTTGTGCAAATCACGTGTTGATGTGAGATTTGAAAGAGACACGACTTGAAAATGATTGGATGCATTTACCTTGGTAGATGATGCAACATTTGAAAACACCAGACCGAAATACACAAACAAAACATGTGAGCCGGCTGAAGAAGAAAAAAATTGGTCATATAAAAATCGGAAATAATGTGGCAGTCATATAATGAATCGGTTAGAAAATATTCTATCGTGTAATAGCAGCAGAATCGAAGGGTCAAGGACTCAAACAACATTGCCTAAAACCTCTTCGATTTCACTACCAAAACCATTTCTTTGCCTCACCTATTGATATATTTGACAGAGGTGCGCGGTATTACCAGTATTTCGGTTTATGGCGGTATTTGTTCTGGTGGTACGTACCACGGTACTTTTCACTGTACTGGTACGTCGGTAGTTTCCGTGATG
Organism: Sinohyriopsis cumingii; assembly: GCA_028554795.2. Taxonomy (NCBI): domain Eukaryota; kingdom Metazoa; phylum Mollusca; class Bivalvia; order Unionida; family Unionidae; genus Sinohyriopsis; species Sinohyriopsis cumingii. Next base: position 55,826,371 of record CM068824.1, read on the forward strand.
ATTGTATAGAAATTCTTCAGGAATCTTGTTACAACTTAAATGATATTAACAGCAAATTAACTTTCTTTTTATATAATAGTTATGTATATCCCAAATTATTGTGAATATTACAAATATAATTTAATTACATACTCATTTAATGTTACATGTATATTATACCCTTGCAATATTACATGGCTGATCTAATGTACGACAAAGATATTCACTTTGTAATTCGCTGGGGGATAATGGGATAATACCGTAAGTACTGACGAGCAGTTTGAGTGTGTGTGTGTGTGTGTGAGAGAGAAAGAGAGAGAGAGAGAGAGAGAGAGAGAGAGAGAGAGTACTTTCCTACTCAAATCATGTATTGATTTTTTTTAGAATCGAGACAGAGTAAGAAAGACTTGGGGACTCATTGGTCAAGATTCAAGATATAGTTAGAATAGATACACCACGCGTTTGGAGAAAACTTTACACCATATTTTATCGAGAGAGACATTCCACAAAGTAAATCATCCGAAACTTAACTAAAATCCATTTTAGCTTCAAATTTTCAGAAAGATTGTTTCCGAAATTGTGTTTTGTAAGAAGCTAGTTTAAGTAGAGGAACTTTCAATTTTTCTATTAAAATGACTAAAGAATCGAATTTGTTTAGTAAACTTGAAAATAAAACTGACCAACATTTGCAACATAAACGTAGACGTATCACAGAGAGCAGCAACTGTTTTGAATATGAAGCAAAGTTAGAAGGATTACATTTTGTTTCAATATTTTTGGTGATAACTTTTTCATTATTTGGACACACGTTGGGAATTGTATGTTGTTTACATCCTAAATTCTTGTAGAAATTAATTAGAAGAAAACAAAACAATATTATTCAGGATGTTCTGGTCTGCGTGTTAGAAAGAGACTAAATCTTCGTTTTCATTAAAATATATGCTATATTGTCACTTTTAAGTTCAATGAATCGATAATATCTTGTAATGAACACAAAAGTAGAGCTTGAAAACAACAATAAGTACTGGTGTAAAACCTATGTTCCATTTGCGAGGTAAGGAAAAATCCACTTGGATTTGACTACAGTAAAATTAATTAATACAACATTTTGGAAGCATTAAAGACTAAAGTCTCAATCACCTCCTCAGCAATGCAGACAGATTGATGGCACAACTTCGCATTATATATCTAGGCCTAGCCCCTTTACGTTCGTCACATGGTGATTTTTCAGAGATTGTACAATATGTTTCATAAAAAGCCAAAATGCCTACTTCATATTTTAAATTGATACGTTACAAAAATTTCAAAGAATGGTGTATTAAAAAGAGGGTATGCACTAAATACAAAACCAAATAAGTGTTTCATTCCAAATCAGAGAAAGAACTCGTTTGATATGGAGTATTCCTACGCCGCATCCAACTCGTTGTTTTCGCCCACTCTGAGCAAATCACATATATAGTTTTGAATATATAGTTATGCTCCTTTAGTCACATGTTTGACACGTGTCACCTAAGTAAGCGCGGTGACTAAATGGAATGTTATAAAACTCACGCAAGCCAAATCTAACTTTTTGAAAACATTATGAATTAAAAGAAACCACAAAACACAAAACCCAAATGTCATATTTTAGTTACTTGCTAACTTATATAAATTTATTAAGTACTTTTGTTTGTTTGTTTGTTGTAATGCTCCGAATTATCCTAGGATTTTCAAAAGCACACGTGTTTCCTGTCTGAACCTTACGTAATTTTCTCGAGTCCACCAAATATTTTATTTTCTCATTTGCTACGTAAGAGTGTTTTATGTTTACTGTTTTCTCCTAATTATGCCATTGTGTGGCTAGTAAACAGTTGGCTTCAGTATTAACACTTTCGATTTTTATGAATAGGCTCTGGAATGTCAGCACGATGCCTTTAACAATATCAGACACAGTGTAAATTTAAGCCTGCATCTTATACAACAGTTAACATACACAGAGCAAATTCAGCAGCAATAAAGTTTTTGCCATTTAATTTCGGGTGGAGTTGTTATTTTAGTTGAAATATTTTCTTTTTTTATCTCAAGATAAAAAAAATTCTTCAAATACTATCATGGATATAGCATAGTGTTATTTTTCTATAAATCAGAGCAAATTATTTGACTAAATATCGAAAGACAGACATTAAACAATATTGGGTCAGACCGCTGCATGAGCACATTAAATTGTTAGTCCCTAATTATTTTCGCTGGCCAAGGTATTTCTGTGCTTCGGGTCTGTGAATTTCATTGGAAAACAGTCTGTTTCCAATGTTTTCTGCGTTCTAAAACTTTGGTCACTAACGGTGTACGTCGGACGTTAGGCACCATGTTACTGGACAACTCGTCGTCTTTGTTGTTGTTGTTGTAGGATTTAACGCCATTGATCAGCACAAGATAGGCTTAACATGGCGGCCAGTATAAATGGTGGAGGAAGAACCCGGGAAAACCTCTGAAAGAGCCACCGACCCACGAGAAGCTACTGGCGGCTTTTGTCATATGCCCACATTGGCTGAATCCGAGACTCGAACCCACGCAGACAAAGGTGAGATGGCAGTTATCTGTAACGGTGCGCACTTTAGACCACTAGGCCAATCGGGGCCCCCGTCGCCTTTGTCAACTAGTCAATACTCGCAAACAAACAACTGGAGATAGGCTTTTTGGATTGTAGAATGCATTTAACTCTTTACCGACATGAAATTATAATCGCTGATCGGCCAGGTCAAGCCTATTAAATGCTTGTATGCTACAATAAATAAATACATATATCAGGGAACGACCCTTGATTCTTGGGAGGGGGGTTAAGGCTTTCAGAAAAAGTCATTGATAGAATTTCAGTTAAAAGTAAACAAATGATCAAATACTGACTTCAGTGTAATTCAAAATCCTAGCCCCAAGTCCACTAATGGTTTTAGCCCTGACTTCCAATTAATTACTTGATTTACCCCAAAGTCATCGACATTTTTATGAATAGCAATATTTTTATTCACTCATTTTAATTGTAAATTTTTATCAGAGGATTTTCATTTAATTATATGTAAATTAAAACAGATTTTTGCATTCGACACTTTTCGATTTTACACAAATAGGAAACGCAGTAAGCCGCACTGGCGCGACCGCTCCGGTGGCATTGTGGTTAGAGCGTCCGCCTCGGAAGCGGGAGATCGTGGGTTCGAACCCCGGCCGAGTCATACCAAAGAATTACAAAAATGGTACTAACAGATACCTCGATAGGCGCTCAGCATTAAGAGGTTAGTGTTAGGAATGGTTGGTCTGGTTTCAGGATAATGTGACTAGGTGGGATATCAATGCTATATGTATGCAGCATGATGTCCCAGTGCTAGACATCACTATAAACTGCCACACTGCATACATCGTAGCGATTTGACTGATTTTTTTTAAAAATCTACGTTAAAAATCCTAATCACACACACACGCACACACACACACATCGGTTTGTTTATTTTTTTCAAGATCATTCAACCGTGGGATTGTTTACCAAGTATTGTCATTAGTTGTCTGTAGCAAGTGGGTCATATCTCCAATTTTATTTTAAATCTCCAATTCTCCAATTCCAATACAATAGCAAGAGGCAAATGACTTTCAACTAGGACATCACACATAAAGCACAAACCGTAGCATAGCTATATGCTACACAAATATAAATTTATTTCATCATATAAGAAAATAAATTCTAACAGTATGAAATATATTTTCTATATCTAAACATAAAGAACATTTCCATGCAATTATGAGATGCTTTATTTCCACAGATATCAAACTGGAAACTACATTTTTATTATTATTTAAAATCGTATTCATCCACATATGAAGTGATATTTATAGTACAGATGACTGATTGTATGGTACCTCACTGATAAAGCATCAGACTCCTTTGGTAGCAATTACAAAAATATAATATATTGAATATAAATAACATTGCTACCGCTACCAGTAACCAACTCAATTTGTTTGTATTATTACTGCTACAATACAGTAGCAAACTTGCTTGATACATTTGGATATGAAATGAATGTAGTAGTTAAAAAGATTAATACAAATGTTTACACGTATCTTCTACAGATCTGATTATTTTCAGTTAGAAGTGTAACACCCCCCTCCATACTCTTTTAGAACAATTTAAAAGTTTTTAAGGCTACTCACAGCTCAGGCTGTTGTATCATCCACCACACCCCACCCCACATATACATCTTCATTTGTCTGTGATTTTATCATTATTTTATTCTGTTTAAAATATAAGTTAATACTGTCATGACACAAACAATATCAGCACAATATAAATATGCAAAAAAGTAAAATAAATAAATAAAAGCCATATACAGTCATGTGTTCAACTTTTCATAGGAAATATTAGAGAAAAATAAATATTTAATGTAAACCGGCATTTATCAACAAAAATTATCATTCAGGTAGGCAATTATAGAGAACACATACCTGGATTGACTTGTCTTGTCTTGAAGCCAAACAAGTACCAGTTTGTTACTTTGTGGAGACCACCTGATGTACCTGCTATGGATGAGTGGTAAGTGAGCAATCAAATTGTTTGTTCCTAAGTCGTATAGACAGGAAATTCATAGTCTAGCTGGTCAGTTTGGTGTCAGTAAGACTTAAAGGGTTCCTCGGCTTTCTGGAGCGACGAAGTTTTAATCGTTCTTTGAAACCACGTGCTTTCTCGGAATATCTCAGTGATTATTAAGCACCTTACGAAAACAAAAACGCATAATATTACAACAGTGTGGTCCATGTTCTTCAACTCCAGTTTTGACGCACTTAAGTATTTACTCTCACCGTTTAAGAAATATACTTTCTTAGTGATATGCCTCATTACTTTGGAAACATTAGTTTTTCTTAGCAAAGTAACGATCAGAAACGACAGTGATGTATTCCCTCGTAACTTTTCTTAACAAGCTTTCATCAGACGACCCCTGGTTGTACGGATCGTATTATACGTCACCCATTTTGACGCTCCTCACAGACGTCCATCCTTTCCTGTGATACTATTGTACATAAGCTCAGGCGAAAATAATATACTTCATAGCAATATTAATAGCACATAAAAAAATCTTAGGTAAAATAACATTAAAAAGAAATTAGGAATTCCTACAGGTTTTACTGTTCTTATCATAATCATTATTTTGGAAGATAATTTGTCGAAAAATGTCGAAAAAATAAAATTGTGGAAAACTGTGTTCGTATCGTGATAATACTTGCAATTAGAAGTATTAGATTTAGTGTACCGTTATTTTTCAATACTTAATTTGCATTGTTAATGTACAGAACCTCGACCTTTTAACTTTGAATGTATATACAAAAAAACAGCCTTTAAACCAGTTTGCGTCCTTTAAAACTTGTGTCTTTAATAGAGGAAATAATTAGACAAAAAGAAATTATGTTACAGGAGATTGTACTTTTATTTGTTGTAATTCTTACCATTATCAAACCAATTAAAAATAATAAATTCGTTCATGAATTTAAAAAAATATAAAGATTGCACCCTAAAGTTCTAATTATTCAGCTGCTTTTTGTTACATTAAAGATTTTAAAAAAAACTTTAAAAGAATTTTTGAAATATGAATGTAGTGACGCATGATTCCGGCTTATTGCGTGTGGTGCTCTTTGCAATATAAAAGTAGTTTAGTGAATTATCTATGATCAAACAGAGAGAGAGAGAGAGAGAGAGAGAGAATGCACAAAACTGCTCATTTCATTAAGTTATTGTAATTGTATACATGTATCCTGGGTCGATTAACGTATTTTGGGACAGTCTTAAGGTCTTTCCTTCAGCAAGTATCACCATGAGAAAACACTCTACTGATCTTACTTGAAAATTATACGGGGTGGAATTTTACTGATCACTGTCTTTTTATTTGGTTTGATTTTATTAAATTCCATACATATATCCTGGGTAGCTGAGGTGTTTTAGGATAGTCTTTTGCTGTTTTAGGGTAATCATGCGGTCTTTCATTTGGTGATAATTACCAACATGGAGGCAAAGCTCTCCTGATCTTGCTCGATAATTATACAAAACAGGATTTTACTGATCACTGTCTTTTTTAAGGTTTTATTCAGTATAATTGTATAAATGTATCCTTGGTAGTGAGAGTGTTTTTGGACAGTCTTGTGATAGCCCCGAGACTTTCAGGGTGATAGGTAGAACAATTAGACTGTTGAATGTATAATTCTTGCATAAGTTATTGGAAATAATCAAACATAAAATTGCTAGACAAATTTGGGGAGGCCAACAAGTGTTAAAAAACATTGCCCAATCTTTTTGAACAGTTGTTCCTTTAATATTTTTCAAAGGAATAGACTATGGAAATCTTGAGACACACATTATGGTCAACAAATACTGGTTGCTTGACTTGGTATTAGGCAAGGAACCGACAGTCTACCATTTTTCTTCTGAACAGATTGTCAAATGGTCAGATGCAGGAATAGGTTGCAGCTGTGCCTTATATATCTTCTGATTGGATTTCTTACCATTTGACGAGTGGGACAAGATCTATGGTACTTATAAACATCACTTTTTATTTTCGGAAAATAAAAAAATGATTCAGGATCTTGTAATAAGTCTTATTGACACCAAAATGACCAGCATAAGGTGCTTTATGGGCTAGACTATGAATTTCCTGTCTATAGGACTTAAGAAACAACAATTTGATTGCTCACTGACCACTCATCATCAGCGGGTACATCAGGTGTCACCAGTTTCTCATAATGACCCCATTTTTCACAAAGTAACAAACTGGTACCTGTGTGTCTTTAATTTCTAAAATCCAGTCTTGTGCCTTCTCTGAGGAATAGTCAATGGGAGCCTGTAGCTCACATTAAAATGACTTGCATGCTTATAAAGTAGCTGTTACTTTCTGCTCAGATATCTTACGACTGCAGCCAGAAATTGGCTAGTGGTTTCTATTATTCTGTGAAGAAACTAACTTACTTATGAATCTCTCTCTCTCTCTCTCTCTCTCTCTCTCTCTCTCTCTCTCTCTCTCTGAGTGATTAAGACATTTAAATTATGGAATTTACCTTTTCCATTGTTCCACGGCACATACATTAGAGATAAGAGGCCAAATTTACAATTTCATCTCAGGTTCATAAATATAATAGTTTCGTGAAGGTCATAGTATTAGAAATAACAAATTAGCAAATAACATATAATCCTTTTCATGGTTTTTTGCTCATAGCAAGTGCAAACAACCTGTTTTATTGCCCACAAAATAAATTCATCAAAAAGTGAGCATTTTTGTACAGTATATATATATATATATATATATATATATATATATATATATATATATATATATATATATATATATATTGAATGCAGATCCAGTAATGGAATGTTTTTGGGGATTAATTCTTGGAACAGACACTAGGGAATATAACCTGACTGTTCTTGAGTAATAATTTACAAATGTATGTGGTACACAAAAGGTAATGTGTCTTAGCCAATCCAGAGTTTGCAGTTTTAATTCCTCAGAATTTGCAATGATGAGTGTATGTCCAATCCAAAAGCCAGACTGTGTAAAACGTTTGTCTTCATCCATGTTTTGTTCATGTGAAGGGATTGGCAAATAAATCTATACGAACAACGTAACAAGACAATCCAGGTATTTGCTCCTTATAATTGCCTACCTGTATGATAACTTTTGTTTCAGACTAATTCATCTAACAATATTGGTTTTATGAATGCCGGTTTAAATTAAACATTTTTTCTCTTATATTTTCTATGAAAAGTTAAACATACGACTGCATATTGTTTTTATTTATTTATTTTGCTCTATTGCATAGTTGCATTGTGCTGATATTTGTTGTGTCATGACAATATTAACTTATATTTTAAACAAGATAAAATAATGATAAAATCACAGACAAATGAAGACGTTTATGTGGGGTGGGTGGGTGGGGTGGAAACTATAACAGCCTGAGCTGTGACTAGCCTTACAATTTTACAAGTTCGTTAGAAAATTATGTGGGGGTGTCTTATTCTTCTAACAGAAAACAATCACATCTGTAGAAGATACATGTTAAAATTTGTATTAATCTTTTTAACTGCTACATTAATTTCATATCCAAATGTATCAAGCACTTTTAGTACTGTACTGTAGCAATAATAATGCAAACAAACTGAGCTGGTTTCTTGTACCGGTAGCAATGTTATTTATATTCAATATATTATATTTTTATAATTGCTGCCAAAGAAGTCTAATGTTTTATCAGTGAGGTACCATACAATCAGTCATCTTATCTGTACTATAAATATCGCTTCATATATGGATGAATACGGTTTTAAATATATAAAAAATCTAGTTTCCAGTTTGATATACGTCGAAATAAAGTATCTCATAATTGTATGAAAGTGTTCTTTATGTTTACATATAGAAAATATATTTCATACTCTTAGAATTTCTTTTATTATATAATGAAATAAGTTCATATGTTTGTAGCATATATGCTTTGTATGTAATGTCCTTGTTTCAAGGCATTTGCCTCTTGTTGTTGTATTTGAATTGGAGATTTAAAATGAAATTGGAGATAAGACATACTTGTCACAGATAACTAGTGACAATACTTGCTGGCTATTGCATAATCATCCGTGCCATACATATATAATAATTCTGTATAATTTGACTATTTACCTTTCTTCTTGCATAATCATCCATGCCATACATATATAATAATTCTGTATAATTTGACTATTTACCTTTCTTCTTGTATATGTGTGTGTATATATATATATATATATATATATATATATATATATATATATATATATATATATATATATATAGTTGGAAAATTGCAAGATACTGTAAGAACTCAGAAGGAAAGTAGATCTCGGCACTTTCAAACAGCCATTTACAGCTTGCATCAATGAAGAATAGAAAATTCATGACTAGAATTATGAATGTAGCACTTGCAAGCAGCCATTGACAGTAATGCAGAAAGTAGCACTTGTAAACTGCCACGTACAATCTGCATCAATGAAGAATACAATATACATTGATAGAATAATGAAAGTAGGATTTGCAAGCAGCCATTTACAATAATGCATCAAGGAATATTAGAAAATACATTCATAGAACTATGTCGGTAATCCCCTCCATAGACGATGAGCCTGCCTTCTGCACATGGTTCAAAGTTTTGGAGAGGCACAAGTGGGGATTAGGGAACAAGCAAATAGAAACTGTGCGGCGTCTATAATGCGTAACATTTTATTGTACAACGTGCCATTTCATCACAGAATGAGTTCAGTAAATAACAGGAACATAAATATATTAATGTTGCTTGCAAATGAAGCATAACAAAAAGATTGAACGTTTTATATTACGTCATGAGACAGTCAAACATATGACGACATTAAATAACATATGGTCGACTCTGCTGCAGTGTATTTCTTCAGACATACACATCCGAAAATACAGTTTGCTATTATCCATGGAGTAAGGTCAAAGCCAAAGTTCCTTTAAGAGAATTTAATTTTATCGATGTTTCTTCATATTTGAACAATATTAACGGTACAAAGAGTCGGACTGCACTGTACGGTACTTCTGTGGAGTAAAATGATTGTTTTCAAATGTACTAGAAAGTATATATTGTGTCTGCGTCGAAGGAAATGTGAATAAACTACTTCATTTTCTCAAAAACTATGAAAATAAAATTTAAAATTTTGGAAAGAATAGTACAAAGGTCAGTTTAAAAATAGATAGTTGAAAAGAACTACATGGCAGCTTCAAGCTAGACAGTGTAAGTCAGTATAATCTAAACTTCGGTAAAGCGTCCGGCAACCACACGGTAGAACCAGGTTCGAATTTCGGAAGGACTTTTTTAAAATCTATTGTTCTAACCTTTTGAATGTGACTAATGCCAGATAAGAGTAATAAATACAGAGTTTTTAAAGGCACTTTTAGCATGTTATTGACTATATCGAACCGCGATACCCGCCCAAACCAACCTCTGTGTGTCCTTGTGAATGACAATTTGACTCCCATACCGCGATACCCGCCCAAACCAACCTCTGTGTGTCCTTGTGAATGACAATTTGACTCCCATACCGCGATACCCGCCCAAACCAACCTCTGAGTGTTCTTATGAATGACAATTTGACTCCCATACCGCGATACCCGCCCAAGCCAACCCCTCTGTGTCCTTATGAATGACAATTTGACTCCTATACCGCGATACCCGCCCAAACCAACCTCTCTGTGTCCTTATGAATGACAATTTGACTCCCATTTGTCCATCATGATAAAAGTCAATAATATGTTAAAATATAGCATTGAAAGCAACAGCAGCAAAACCACGCTCATCTTTATTACAAATTTAACCCGCAGTATCTGTCATGATATTACGTACATTTTCATGAATAAAATACATGCAAATCTGTTTTGAATAAAAATCATATATCGTTAATAAATATCAGTATTTCAGATTTCCAACAGTCATGGAAAAGTTACGACACATGTTACAGTACAAAACCATAAGTGAATTAGATGTAAATCGAATTATATGAATAAGGTATTTTTTTAAAAAGTCCATTGAATGACGGACTCTCTCTCTCTCAGTAGTAACAAAACAAAGACGACATGAGCTATTTAACACCTCAAGGGTTTTAAGTTCAAAGATGGAATCATGTTGTAGAAAGCGAAAGACTTGGATATTACCTGGAAACTTCTAAAGCTTCGTGCACACAGAAATGTTTTACTAGTGCTACCTCCAAGAAATGGACGTGGGCTTGGGTACGGGTAATGTTATACACTCGGTGCGTAAGAATGGAGGTTTAGACATGTTTAGTTATGACTTCAAGTGCATCTTCTTCCTGCAATCCAACACTACTTGCACGTGAAAGATTATAATTCGATCCTTAATGTACGGTATTGATCGATAGGTTACGTATTTCGGTTCTGAAGCAAAACAGATAAAGATTTTGGAATTGTCGGATTACCTTGTCGTATGGCAAGTACTTCAGCCTGGGCTTGACAAAAACTACATGTATTTGGATGCTAGTAATTGTTACATTTTATGTTATCGATCAGAATTAGAGTCTTCGTAATGTTCCAGATTAAGCCCAAATCAAATTAGAGTCCTTGTAATGTTCTAGATTAGTCCTAAATCAAAATGGGTCGTTTTTCTGATGAAATATAGGCTACAGCAAAGCAAAGAAGACTAGTCCACGTGTTGTCCTAACGTGGTAAGCAGGAAACTCGAGAACACAAACAACACTACAAACTCAGATATAATACGTGGATGAAATCATCATAATTGAAATATAGCAGGCTAATAAAGGAATCGAAGTTTAGGTGATCCTGAAAGTTCTACAAATCTAATTTCATTTTCATCAAAGTTACAAAACATCTAGACTTTCTGATTTTGAGCTTGAGTTTGAGATTTGCTTAAAACATTTCAAGAATACCGGGCTAGGCATTTTGGTTTGCAAAACCTGCAATCAACTTTTAACAAGGTAGTGTCCAAAAGTAAGCTCTGTTGTTTCCAGTTCAAAAGGCTACACGATTAAATTACAGTTTGTTGATCAGCCTCATTATATTATTCCAATACAATCCTTTTAAAACGTTTGATACGTTCCTTCAATCGCACCCAATTGACAGTTTTGAATAAACCTACAAACAAAAGAATTCATTTCAACGCCAAATCTGAAACTAAATCACGTTTGTGCCGTGTTATGTTCTCTAATAAATGTGTAGATTAATACGTGGAATGTTCGACTGTTCTACTAAGTAAAGCTTTTTAGATATAATTTTTATAACATTATAAATTATGGTGAACCTATGTATTCAAAATTAAATATGCAAACAATTTTTAAGGTAAAGCCATCATTGCTTTCTTTTTTATCTTCATGTGCGAAAAGGTAGGAATGATTTGCGATGCATCAAGATCGTCATTACGAGCTAACATTGATTCTTCAACGACAAAAAATGTGACCTATGAAAGTGACAAATTGGATTTCTTACGATATCCGCTTTAAAACTAGACAGGTATAGATAACGTTAGGACAAGGGAGACCAAAACGTCAGCATGGCTCAACTCGGTTTTGAATTGTTCAAAGTCTTGTGTGTTACTATGAGTGTGTGTTTGTGCGCGCGCACGTGTGTCTACGATTTTTCACAAAATTAAGGAAAACTATTGCAAAAGAACGTATTTCATTTCCAGGAAGATGAGGACGAACACCAATATTTTCCGTAAATAAGAAATCTCAGAAACCTTTTGGACTCGTCATGAATCATATCAGCCAACAATACTAAACAAGTTCCAAACGAACACAGTTTTTGATGTTATCAATGACTGTCTTATTTTACAAAGGAACTTAAGACAGTTGCATGTTGACTTGTAAATTAGACTGATTCATCGGGTTTATGTCTGGTCATTTTTTCTAGTAAGCTGAAACCTTGTTTCATGCAAATTTATACCGGAAATTTCATGTTAAATTTAGTGAATTGTTTATGGATAAACAGTGTCAACGAGAAAAACATCGAGATTTTAAGAATGTGAATATCTTCTTTGATATTTTTAACACATGGTTTCCATGGCAACCAACACGTGATTACAAAACTTATATAATAAATTAAGTCAAACCACCTCATACTTATAATATACAATTTACGAAGAAATTTGGAGAGAAGGCAGATAATGGCTAATCTCTTATTCAATATAGTCCTTTAATTTTTTATTCAAAGTTGTTTCTGAATTGCAATATTAACTTTCAAATAAAATTAACTGGTAAATGTTAACAACAGCTAGGTTAGCCTCACCAGTAGAGTGCCAGACTTGTGTCCCAGAGGTTGGAGTTCTTGTCTAATACAGACCTATTATGATTTTCTTCAGGCAGTCATACTGTTTAGATGTTATCGAGTGTGTATCACGTGAAGTGTGAAGTCAGCAGAACGAACGTTAGCCTTTTATACGAATATAAGTTGTCCCAAAGCATGCCGCGATGGATTATATGAAAACTATGAAAGAAATTTGCATTACTGTTACTACGTCGGTAACTGATAATATTAAAGCTTCAATGCCAGCTTTACGTCAGTGACCACGCTTGTTATAAAGGTGCAGTATTGTTGAGTTTTATCATGTATTGAAGTTATTCATTATTATTTTAGCCAGTTTTAAAATGAAAGTTTCAAACTGTGACCTTTATCCAGTTCTTGTGAAAACTCTCATATATATTTAGTACCTCTCTTTTGTTGATTTTTTAATGTAGTAACATGGATGATATTAAAACAGATGATTTGCCTTTGTTTAAACCATGACATTTCTTCATTCGGACTGGTAGTGGGTTCGATCCCCGGCCGAGTCATACCAAAGACTTTAATAAAAAATGGAACTAACAATTGCCTCACTTGGCGCTCAGCATTAACAGGTTAGTGTTAGGACTGGTCGGTCTGGTGTCAGGATAATGTGACTGGTTGGGTGTTACGGGGTATAAAAGTTGCAAATAATAAAATCCAGCACAAAATAGATTCCCAGCTAATTTCTAATGTTCACCCAAGCTAGGGCTCAAGCCGACTGCCCTTTACATATAACAGATTGATAGGTTTACACCAGGACAATAGTTATCAAAATAACAGACCCCTACTCCTATGGGTCAGAATCTAACTCCACGAGCTTGTAGACGGTCTTATCAATTCTTACTGTAACATTTCGTCTACTATAGTTCTGACTTCAGCCCTTTTTGCATGGGAATACGATAGGGTTTCTGTGTGATCGGAATGTCTGTTGTTGTTCGAATGTTATAAGTGATTAACTTGGTTTTGTCTAGTTTTGAAGTTAGCACGTCTTCAAACTCAGAGCATAATTTTCGCACCTGTTCTCGCTGTTCTTTGTCGGTCTGCCGCTCAGACTGACTTTGTCCAAACTTTCCATATTGGCCGGTGAAAAGTCATTCCGTCCTCCTCCATCAAATTCATCACATTTAGTTGCTGACAACAGTACAGCTCTCATGTATTGACCTAATAGGTTACTATGGTAGGTTATTTGTCCTCGCCTACCACCAATGTTAATCTTGTAATTAACGTCATTGACCTTACAAATGACACGATAAGGTCCCTTCCAGTGAGCTTTCATCTTCGATGCATCGGATGGTAACAAAACTAGGACCTCATCTCCCGGCCTAAATACCCTTTTAGTAGCATTTTGGTCGTACCATGATTTAACTTTCTTATGACTCTCTGTCAGATTTTCTTTCACTAACTCACATCAACTAATCATTGGCGAATCGAAAGCACATGTTCTATAACTGATTTCTTTGCCTCACCCTCACTGGTGAATAGATCCTTAAGAATCTCCATCGGCCCTCTTACTGGCCAACCATACAGCAGCTCAAACGGCGAAAACCCAGCTGCTTCATTTGGTACCTCCCCATAGTAAAACAGTGCGTAAGGCAGCATCACATACCGCTCTCCACCGTTCATGGAACACGGTTTCTTCAAGACAGCTTTGAGTGTGCCATTAAAAGCTTTGAGTGTGCCATTAAATATTTCGACCTTTCCATTGGATTGTGGTCTGTAGAGGGTGGTTGTTATCCCCTTGATGTTCAACATGTCGTAGAGTTCTTTTAGAAGAGTACTTGTGAAGTTGGTTCCTAGGTCTGTAACGATAATCTTTGGTATTCCAACCCGACTAAATAGGCAAATTAAAGCGTTGACCACTGTTTTGGCCTCAGTGTCCTTCAAAGGAATTGCTTCCGGATACTTGGTAGCTTCATTTACTATGGTTAGTATATATTTGCTATCGGCCTTTGAGCGCTGTAGTAGGCCAATGATATCCATCGTAATCTTAACAAAAGGGTCAGACACAATTGTTGAATATACCACTGGAGCTTTCGCCTTCGCTGTTCTTGCTGTCTTTTGACAGATGTCAGAGGCCTGACAGTGTTTTTGAATATCCCCAAACATTACTGGCCAATAAAACGTGGTTGTTATTCTAGCCTTCGTTTTCTCCCTTCTTAAATGACCAGCAAGCGGTATATCATGCGCTAACTCCACCACGGCTTGACACAACTGCTCTGACAAACTAACTGGATTCGATATTTTTTTCTCTCCATCCAATGACTTCCACTTCCGTTTTAAAATTATATGCTCCCAGAAAATGCATCGCCCACGCCTTCTGCTTCACTCTCAGATGGCAGGGCCTTTTCTCTCACACCAGCCAACGAGCTGTCATTCTTTTGATACTAAGAAATCAATTCTACATTAACATTGTGCAGCTGATCAAGCGACAAGTTCTTGTCATCAGCCTCATCTTCATGATGAATGTCATCCTCGTCCTCATCAAGACCATGATCACTATCGTCGTCCGAAAATAGCCTATGCAGATGCACGTTGTCCAGTTCATGGGATCGGACCCCATATTCTTTTATTTTTCTTTCACTTCCTTCAGCTTCCTCTTTTCGCGCCCTTGCCTGGATCCTTGTTACTACCATTGTCCTTTGTTTCCTACGTAGAATGTCCATACCAAGCAGCGCTTGCGATGCCAAGTCAGATACCGGTCAAACATGGACATGTCCCTTGTAGTATGTCGTGTCTAATTCTACTATGGCTAATTTCGCCTCAAAAGGCTGTCCAATGGCAGTGTAGAGTGTCAGGTTCTACCCGTCAAGGATACATGACTTATCGACAAGGTCATCACGTATCAAGGTCATGTCTGTACCTGTATCTTTAACAAACAATATTTCCTTGTTGTTCCCAATGATATTCTGGACAAAGTAGGTTGCTTGAATTTGTTTAGTTCTGTTGTTACAATCACGCAAAACATGACCCTTAGGGTGACATTTATAGCACTTTTTGTCTCCATAGAATATTTCTATCAAACTAGTTTTCTTGGATTGAGGTGAACTTGATCCTTGTTTATTTGCTATGTTGTCGGCTATGCTTGGGGTCAAACTTGCTGTCTTTGATGGGCAAAATGTAGTCGTCAGCAGCATCGACAACAGATCCATTGCCCTTATTACGCTTTATCCACTGGGCTTGCACTGTCGGGAGAGCCTTCAATAAGTACTCATCTGCTAAACCTCTATGTGGATCTCGACTATCAATAAACCGTGTCAAATACTGCTCCATAAGTACCGTCAAACCTCTGTATGTTTCATTAGCATCACTTCTTATGCTAACTAACTGGCTAAAATATTCGCGAGGTCTTTTACCAAAGCTATTTATCAAGGTCTTTCTTAGCTCAACATAGCTCTTGCTTGTTTGCTGTGCTACCTCTCATGCCTCTCCTGTTAGCAGCGTTCTCCGTTGCAGGTTTTCATTTCTTCGCCCCATTTTGCATGATCTGCCACGGCGTCAGATTCTGAGAGAAATGTATGAATATCTTCATTCGCTTGATGATTGTAAGTTTGAAGTTTGACTTTGAATGTGAGGCTGTCTTTCTTTTTATCTACGTCTTTCTGATGTTTCACCCTTTCTATCTCTAACTCAGGCTATTTAAGTTTAAGACTGTGCTCCATTCCCAGCTTCTCCCTTTCAAGGTCTAATTTTTGTCTTTCAATTGCACATCATTTTCTTTCAAACTGCAACCAGTCGCGTTCAGTTTGCTAGTTGGTGTCCTTGGATATTTTTAGTTTGCGCTGTGTTTTCTTTAGTTTTCTTACCGGATGTTCATTCTCTATTTCACCGCTCCGGTGGCCTAGTGGTTA
Source organism: Sinohyriopsis cumingii (assembly GCA_028554795.2). Taxonomy (NCBI): domain Eukaryota; kingdom Metazoa; phylum Mollusca; class Bivalvia; order Unionida; family Unionidae; genus Sinohyriopsis; species Sinohyriopsis cumingii. The sequence continues at coordinate 55,843,040 of CM068824.1, forward strand.
GAGCGTCCGCCTCGGATGCGGAAAGTCGTGGGTTCAATCCCCGGCCGAGTCATACCAAAGACTTACAAAAATGGTACTAACAGCTGCCTCGCTTGGCGCTCAGCAATAAGAGGTTAGTGTTAGGACTGATCGGCCTGGTGTCAGGATAATGTGACTGGGTGGGACATCATGCTACATGTCTGCGGCATGATGCCCCTGCGCTAGGCATCACTATAAACTGTCACACTGCAGACATCGTAGCGATATGACTGAAACATTGTTAAAGCTACGTTAAAAATCCAGATCACACACACACACACACACACACACACACACACATTCTCTATTTCCATATCATATGCTTCTTCACCACTGAAGTCTCCTTCAATATCTGTAAATTGCATCAAATTTGTTTGCTGTTTCCTTTTGGTTCTATCCCTTGCAATGATGTGCTCTTCAACAATCGTTCCTACTTCCTCATCCATAATGCTACATTGGGTCGCAATTTCAATCCTTATTTTATTTATCCTTGGCTTAACATGAATCACACACACACAATTACAGAGCATTTCCAATAGAAATTTGCAGCTACACTACTCAGATAAAACTTTGGTACTTGTACTGTTTCAATGTTAGTTTCATATTTCCAACAACTTTGCTATCCCATGGCTGCCACCAAAATTGTTACGAAATACTTTACCATTATTTACTTCCGTAAACAGGCTAAATTTGAAAAGAAATGTGGAATAAGCTACCAACCAGTTTTCCGGGAGTGAGGGGCTGGGATTTATGTTTGAACCAGATATTTTCTTCGCCCGATATAAAATATAAACCTTTTTTCAGATAACTTTTATTCAAACATATTGGAGCAATGGTTTTTGTTTTAAAAGAATCCTAATTATATTTTTTTTAAATTGTTACAAGAGACTATTTCCTGAAAAGTGGCATCCTGCAACCCATATCGTTAGTATCGTACATAAAAGCCTAAATTGCTTATCACATAATTTTTATCGTATATAAAAGCCTAAATTGCTTATCACATAATTTTTATCGTATATAAAAGCCTAAATTGCTTATCACATAATTTTTATCGTATATAAAAGCCTAAATTGCTTATCACATAATTTTTATCGTATATAAAAGCCTAAATTGCTTATCACATAATTTTTATCGTATATAAAAGCCTAAATTGCTTATCACATAATTTTTATCGTATATAAAAGCCTAAATTGCTTATCACATAATTTTTCACGGCATACCCTACATCAGATGGTGTATAACTCTAATTAATAAAGTCAAACATAAAAAGTTGTTCTATTTCCGACTTTATTCGGGTGTTTATCTGTATATATTTGATGTGTTAACGTTTGACTATAAATATTTCTTGATTATCGTGTAAAACGAAAGTTCAAACAGTGTTCAACAATAATGCAAACAATGTGGACTAAAAGGCGTCCGTCCGGCTTCGCACTTACACGAGACATAATTTGTTAGCGCTGTTAGCTATAGTGTTTCATGCGTACACACGATAAATATATTTGCCACTTCCTTATAGCGTATTTTTTGCAACAAGGATCATTGAATGATGTATGTGTGCGAGTTGGAGGGGTGAAAATATGTAATTTTACTGTGCTTATTACAATAGATCCATTTTTGCAATGAAGGGGGACACTATTTAAGTGAGGTGGGGGTTTCACCAAGTACTTATGTATTACCAGGACTCTAAGTCTGATCGATAAAATAAAACGAAACAGATGCTAGTATTTTTTATCAAGCACAGGTTGACTTACTTGCCATGCGACAAAGTAACGCAACAGTTCAAAATCTATAAATAATTTACTTCATAACCGAAATACGTAATCTATACTAATTGAGAGATCAATACGAAACATTATGGATCCAATAGTAATCTTTCACGTGCCAGTAGTGTTGGCTTACAGGAAGAAGGCAATGTGAGCTCAGATCACAACTAAACATCATAAAAAATCGGGTAAGTTTTAGTTTTAACAGTATCCAGTTTGATATTATGTATAAACGAGATGAACACACAACAAATTAATCATATCAATGTATGAATTGGATTGGAAAACGTCTCTTCTCCAAAACGGTATTGTATATTGTATATATAATCATGATGAATCTAAACTTAGAAACTAGGTCTCTGTTTAATACAAGTCTTAGACTTAGTGCAGAAAAGTTATTTGTCCCTAATGCTGTGATTAAAAGCTTTTTTCTTCTCTTTTTTTTTAAATTTGCAAAGTTCTCTCGAAAAGCTTTAATACATAAGAAAAAAGCGTATTTTTTATATTAAAGTTTTCTGAATTATTTTGGGAAATTTGACCTAAGATCAATATTGGTCCTAAGCGTTCTTTATGAAATGGACACCTGAGTCGCTAATAAAACAGAGAACTTAAATCTTAAATCTGTACTTTCGTCTTACTGATACTAAGATGCCCGCCATGCTCGGGAGAGTGAATACTTTCCAATACTGTTCTCTTTTCGTTTGCAGTGACTACTCGCAGTCTCTGTGTCTTATAACAGAAGAAAACATCATTAACATCATTCTTTGTTTGAATATTTCTTGCATTTTCACCGGAAAGCCCTTTTCTTGCTTATCGACTTTCCTACATATGTTCTATTTTCCATTCTTGGACGATAATTCCTTCTTTTATTAAGCACTGACCGTTCCATGTTCTTTTGTTGACCCCTCTCCGCTCTCTAGCCATTTTAGGCTGGCGACTTTCGATGTGACACCTCCCCCCCCCATTGTTTCGGAAGTGTTTGAAATGGTTTTATATATGTGTGTTGTCCCCCATAGTCTGTTGATAATAGTGTAAAATCAAGAGGAAGTTTGGTAAAAGTTTTATGTAATTTGAATTAGGGTTCGTTGTTTTATTTGGTATAGGCATACTTGATCATGTTCCTTATCAGGTCCCTAGTCGTACCGCCTCCTGGCCTTAAGGTAATGGCTTTTACTACCGTCCTCAATGTATTGCACCTTACGGCTGGGGTCCTTGCCATGTTTCCAACTAGTGATCGTTACCATGGATATATTTATGTCCAGCGTGTGATATATGTGTACATTCTATATTGTTGTGTTATTGCTACATCCGTGTTTCTGTCTGGACTGGCTGTGACTGGCAACAAATTTTAAGTTTTCTATACATGTCTGTTTAATGCCGCGTCCCCTGTTAGCCTGATACCATGTAGGTATTTTGTAAATGTCATTTTATTTTGAAGTTGAGTCAGTTTATCCTGGCATTCCCCAGACTTTAGTACATTGTACTTCTTGTTTCTTGTTTCTAATTTGTGCTGTGTCAGTCTATTTCTTTTCCTTGTTTAAAATGTTATATGTATTTTTGTCATCTCTCATCCATACAGCGGGGTTGTTTCTGTATTTAAAGAAATTATATCGCTATTTTATGTATTTTACTCCGCCCAGTTTCCTGGTTGGTTCTTTGAGTTTAGACAATTTGTGATTTATGTAAATCTCGGGATTTTTTCGCACCGTATATCCCCAAAAATAGATATCTAACGAGACCCACGCTTAATCGTTTGTGCTTTTATATATTTCTTACTCTATCATATATATATATATATATATATATATATATATATATATATATATATATATATATATATATATATATATATATATATATATGGGGGGGGGTATTTGCAACTAGTATTCTATCCAATAGGTTTATTCTTGAGTATTTCCAAATTTCAATCTTTTTTTAATCGTATCTAATAGCTATTCAAAGTTTATTGTGGTCTCATCTTTCACATATTTTATCCCCAGTGCTACAATCTTTTCTTTAATTAGGTCCAGGGGTAGACCCGGGCGGTATACCCTTCAGTTTCCAATCTATAACAGTTCTGTTTTCCCGTGGTTTACTTTAGACCCTGAGGCTTTCCCAAAGTTTTACAATTCCTTTTCAAGATGTTTAAAGTAAAACCTATCTCTTATGAAGCTCGCGCAATATTTTTTTTTATGTTGTAGCATTTTCAGTTCATATTCCAAATTTTGTATTTTGTATGCCCTCTACATTTTTTATTTGTTTTATTTTTATACTTAATACTTCTACAGGTAGCACTAGTAAAAGCATTGATAGTGAACACCCTTGTTTCACACATCTTTCTATCCTAAGACCTTCAGATTTTGCTCAATTCATTACAACGTTAGAGCTTATATTTCTAAAAAAAATTAATCTAGTTACAAAAGACCAGAAACCATTTATTTTAATACATTGTTGTATTCTTTCGAATGTTTCCCTTAACTAAACGAAATCTTAACCCCCTTTTCTCCCTTGAAGTGCATATATTCATATGTCTTTATCGTAAACGTGTTGTTTAATACATTCCTTCCCCTCACCCACAATTCTGGTTTATATTAATTATTTCTTCCCCCCCCCCCCCCCCGCAGTCTTTGATCCCATTGTTAGTTTTTTGCTTAATATTATGTAATCCTTTTAAAAGTGTAATTGGGCGCCAATTTTTTTAATTCTTCTTTTTCCACTTCCCTTTAAATGTCAATGTAGTTATTCCTTTATCATTGTTTTCGTTATCTCATTATTAAAACATATTGGTGTACGTGTATTCTAATAAGATCATGACCTGATTAAATTTTTTATATAAACGTCTGTCATTAAGCCATTGGATCCCAGTGACTTCCCTGTATTTTGCTGGTATGACATTTTTATTTCCTCTCCTGGGATAAATTGATCACGGTTTATTTTTCATTCTCTTGTTATTTGTCTCAATTTTATGTTATCGCAATGCTCATCTACTTTCTCTTGTCTGATGTTCTGTGTGCTGTGCAAATCTGCATAGTGTGCATAGCCCCCCCCCCCCCCATTTATTTCCCTTTTCTTCCCTATAAACAATGTTATTCTTCTTTAGTATATCCATACCTTAGTCTTTCCCAGTTTTTAGTTCCGGTTTTCTGCATTTTCCTTTTGCTGCTGTTTATAGTTCCAAAAATTTCCCTGCTATTACCATTGCCCTTTGAGTTTCATATTTTAGTATACCTTTAACTGCCCCTAGCATTTCCTTTTTTCTACACTGCTTGCTTAATCGTTATCGATCGTGTCTTTACATTTTTTTTATGTTCCTTTCTCTGTAATTGTCTTACCATATCTTATACTTATTTTTCAATCTCCATTTTTAAAGTTCTCTCAATCATCTACAATATATTTGCTTCCCTTCTTAATAAAGTCGTTTAGCAAGTCGCTTACTCTCATTGTATTATCTTCCTCATCCAGTACAGAGTTGTTCATTTTCCAATATCCGTTCCCCCATTGGATCCTTTGTTTCGATGTTAAAATGACCTCCACCGGGCTGTCATCTGATATTTTTATTCTTAGTATTTTGCATGCTTGAATTCTACTTTAGACACGTAGTATTTGTACAATCTGATTCCGTATGTTATTCCGTATTTGTGAATATATTCTATCTGTCTTTTGTTCATTTTTCAACATGTGTTGATTGTATTACTTTGTTGAATGATTTTAAAAAAAAAACAGATGTTCTAATCTTTAATCTTTGTTATATCACTCATCTTTATTTCTGAGTCGATCCAGTTCAAATCTCCTTTTGTAAAATGTTCCGTTGTGAAATCCTTTATATATTGTCAATTTAATAATATCGTCTTTGTTCTCTCACTATATCCTGATGGCAAAAATAAGTTAGGTATGTCCCACCCATTTAATTAAATTTGTAATAGTCTTCTCCAATTGGTCATGAATCGGCATTATACCCCATTTTAGTTTCAATAATTTTTCTTTTAAGATTAAAACCACCTCAACCCAGCTTTGAATTTTATAATTTGTTGTCATTACTGCATTTAATTCCTCCTAATCTGCAGAATTATATTTGTCTCTATTCTCTGTGTTTACTGTAACAATACTATATCATGCCCCTTGGCTACGTTTATTATTTTGTCTGCTTATCTTTTAATCCATTTATATTCAGCGATAAGGCCCGGATGTTCTGTCCCTCCAAATTGCGACTGAAATGGTACTGTTCATATCCTTTTTGTTTTTTCTCCTATTTTTACTATTTTATTTTACTTATTCTGTTTTGTCTGTCTGTTTGAATTTTTTGTTTCTGTATTCTTTTAATGAGAATTTTCTGGGTAATGAAGCTGTGTTTCTTGGCAATGATGATCATCTCGCACTGGGGGATGGGATGGTGTCTGTTGCGCTATCATTTCATCTACATTCTTTTTTGGAAGGTCACTCTGTTGTGGTATATCGTCTCATTCCTTTTTTGGAGATGGCTTAGAGGTCCAGGTACAATGACGTATTTCCTCTATTGCCAGCGACGCCTACTCGCCTAAGGTCATGTGTACACATCGAACGTCTATACCAGATATTTCCTTCAAAGAGAGTCTGTCTTCATTTTCTTCTACTACAACCTCTGCAACCTGGAGGTTCAAGTCCTCTGCGGCATTACCCTATCAGGTAGTTTACGTAGCCTGATGAAAGTTAAGTTCTTTGTTCTCGTTCTTAGTCTTTGCTGCGTCCTGGATGTTCCGCCAAAATGCATCTATGCGAGACACATTCTGTGTTCAAGCAAGGGCATTAATCATCTTTAATGAAATGAAATAAATTTTAATTTCAACCATGAATAGTACGCCATAACAGGATTTGATGTGATACAGGAATCAAAAAGAACAGTTTTGATGACTTTTAAAATATATTTCAAAGTACCAGTGATCAAGTGATATGACATAAACATAGGAACATGCTTAACATCAACAGTCCAAGTAATAAAGATCTTTACCAACTTGGTTTTAACGAGATGTCCTAAATGCAATTAACAACGATGAATATACAGATCACAGTGATTATTTATCGTGATTTGCAAAATTATCATGCTATTGGTAATGCATTAAAATTGTTAACAAATCACTGTATAATTTGTTTTAGTTGATCACACTGAAAGGTAATAGACCACTGCGTACCTACCGTTTTGTTCAGCTATTACAGGGGTCTCCAAACTTTTCAGCCCGAGGGCCGCATTAACTATCAAACAGCAGTTCGGGGGCCGACTACACACTCGAGGTCCAAATAAAAAAGAATCAAAACATGGATGTTGTTTTTAATTATTTATTTAATATTATTTTATTCAATTATTATTTAATAACACATTGATACACTACACATGAACACCTGTATTAGTGGGAATGGTGAAATTGTTTCCTGGATGCCAAAATAGCAGACATTTCTGGCTTTAGATTTGATGTCCCTAACATCAACAGTGACCTGAGATTATCATCGATACAAGTTTGTTCTCAAATTGTTCTTCACGTATTTCATTCTTGAAAATGTTTGTTCCCACAGGTATGTTGTTCCAAAGATTGAAAGGTACCTTGATGCAAAAGTTTTGACATTAGGAAAGTCTTCCTTGGGCAAAAACTGGTAAAACCCCAGCTGCTATTGCATTCAAATCCTAAGCGGGAATAACAATGTTAATATGTGTAGTCATGTAAAGAAGAGATGTTTCGGTTGTTTTCGTAGCGGGTTATTTCATATGATCTCACTATCATATATAGGTTTAATATTGCACCCCTACTCTCTAATGGCAACATACTCAGAACATGGCCACTCATCTTCTGCAGCGGAGGGTCGTCTATCCACGTCATTCCATATCGACCCTGGCTTGGTATAGCTAGACAAAATAGTATTTGCTGTTCCGCTGTCTGATTGGCTGTAGTTCGAAGAAACCTATGAAATGAGATTAATTGTTACATCTGCCATGGAAAATAATTGGGAATACGAATAGCGCTCTTAGTAGACAATGACACGTGCCTAGTATAAATTTCAGCAATTTTAACTTTTCATACATGTTTTGCTTTCAAGTCAAGGCATGTAGACATACATCATGGAAGTTACCATATTGCTTGCAAAAGACAGTAACGTTTCGTTCGAAAGTTGTCGTGGCTAGCTATATGTGCAAAGGGTGGATGTGGAACGAAGCGAATCGATGACTCTTGGTGCGAAATGCATAGTTTCATATCCGCTTTGATTTACTCGGTCGAAGTTTCGGAAAATGTAAACACCAATACTACTTGGATAGCATTGACTCATCCACAAAGATAGCTTTCCATAATTTTAAGCCCAATTGGAAAACATTTTTTAAAATTATTATTTAGAGAACAAAACATTGCTTTGTAACTCGTAATACATGTACTGGAACTATTGAGGAGAAAGTCTATTTGTGGTGATCAGATTGGCTTAAGTTTTATCACGATTCATCTGCAGCTTCTTACAGAATCGTTCTGCTTAATATGTTTGTATGTTCATATGTGTGTTTGCTCACGTTGACATATTTAATATATAATGGTTTAAAATGTAAAATGTCTAAACCACAAATAAAGAAAACAGCTCGTAGGATGAAACTAAGGGCTAATAACTTTGTTACATACTTGTTTGAACGGAGTAGAGTCAAACTGGTGCCACATGCTGTACTAAACAGTCAGCGAAAAATTCGGATGTCATGTACTTTTACAAATGACTCATTTGTCTTTAATAAAGGAATGAAAAGTTAATGTATTTTATATATATATATATATATATATATATATATATATATATATATATATATATATATATATATATATATATATATATATATATATATATATATATATCTGTGTGTGTGTGTACGTGTGTGTGCGTGTGTGTGTTTCATTGTTAAGTAGGATCGCTTTTAATAAAGGAAAACAATCATTAAATAGCCAATCATTTTCTTTTGTCGATGTGGTACCTTTTTCATGGATTACAGTTACGTTGACTAGTACGCTTACGTTGACTAATTTGTTTGCGTCGACTAATATGCTTACGTTGACTACTACGCTTACCTTGACTAATTTGTTTACGTCGACTAATATGCTTACGTTGACTAAAAAGGTCATATTATTCATATTGTCTAAACATACATATCCTGAGTCAGGGCCAGGTCGGGGTTGGGGGTGGGCTGATTCCAGGGTATTATAAGTTAAAAAGATCAAAATACGCACGCCCCCTGTTGCGACTCGAACTGCTGATATTCCATTTAGTGGCGACTTAGCAACAAGCTCGCTAGCTTCGCACGTCTCGTCTTCTATAATCAATTGTTTTTCTCTTTGTTAGAGTAAATTTGGGATCAAAATTTAGTCTTCAGTTTTCTCTACTGCAGAGGATAATGTGAAGCTGAGTCCTGAAGTAATGCATCAAACGGGAAACAAATGAATAATGATGCTAATCGTATTGCATTTTAAATTTATACAATACTGACTTTCAGCATATTTCGTTCTTCGTTGCAGATCAGGCCAACTAAGATAGGCGATTGTACAAAATATGCTTATTATATATAATCAGCACGAGTCGTTATTGAAATTGAAAAATATATAACATTTTATCTGCCTTTTATTTTCAGTAAAACATTGTCACCGTTTCCATGTTCTAAACATGATTTAATGACAGAAAGAAGAAGATACACTAAAATTGAAATCGATCAAAGAGGTCTTAAAGAAAATATCAGGTGTGTTGAAAATGAGTATCATCTTGAATACATATGTACTTCTCATATTTATTTAAGACGAACATATCTACACGACATGTATTATATGAACCCTTCAGGGGATAAATTTACAAATCTAATGTTCTCTCAAAAATAAGCCTAATTACAGATGTCCAATCAGAAATAAATGTTTCAAAGTTTTTGTATTTTGGTTTCAAAGTAAGAGATAGGCGGTTAAAACATATGACTATCAACACCTAAACACATGTATTTTACTATACTGTTTAAGACACATTGTTTATTAAACTCAGAGAGGAGAATTGTGAATTCATATAAGTGTAAAGTAAATTCTCAAAATTACTTTTTAAGAAAATGATCAAGGTAAGTAAATGATACATTGTAATCGTCATTTTTAACATCATTTCTTATCTCTCCGACCCTGTTACTAAAATAGTATCATAAGCGGCTTGTTGTTGTTGTTGTTGTTCTGGCTTGATTTCCTTCATGCGCCTCTTCTATATTTAGCTACCATCATAGTACGGTATTCTGATTTGTACTAATTACTGTCCCATAACATGATAAAAAAGAAAGGATGAAAATGATGACCGATATTGTAATTCAGGGGGTTGGGGTGGCTTTTTGTGATGCTGTGTAGTTGATTTATTTTTTTACGCCCACATGGCGACACACATAAGGGTGAGAGAAGAACCGTTTGTCATCATTTTGGATTTTATAAAGGAGGAGCGCAAACTAAAACACATATGAAATGTGCATCTGTGTAAGATTGTTTTATAATACAAAGTGTCTCTTGTAAAAAAAAGACATTCTCAGTTGCGTTGGTAGTTTTGTATTCTTTGAAGATGAAAAAATATGGCAACATTTATGGTTATTGACGAACATACGTCCATTTAGGGCAATCTTTTTTAAGAAAACAATGTTTATCAGTCTTTTTATGAAACAAAAAATGTAAATCTCGGTATTTCACTATATTATATGTATATATGTTGTAGTGAACATATAGTCATTGTAGTATAACCATAGCTAATTCTGTTACTATCACTTCAACGGACCGCTCCGGAGGCCTAGTGGTGAGAGCGTCCGCCTCGGAAGCGGGTGGTCATGGGTTCGAATCCCACCCGAATCATACCAAAGAGTTACAAAAATAATATAACAGCTGCCTCGCTAGAAGTACGATAAATCAACCCCACAAATATGTGTTGATGCTGATGACGATGTTGTGGGTCTGATATCACCTCTTCATTAAAATATGCAATTTTGCTGCATGTAAATGATTCTGGAACAAACCCGCGTACACTTTAGACACCTACCGGAAATTGGTAGCAGCCCTATCAAGCGCGAAGTTCAAAATGGCCACGGGACAGATGGTTGTGCTATTCCAGATGGATTTACAAGTCACCACATAATTTGCTCAGGAAATATAATCTACAAGTCACCAAAAGAACCCTTCAGCCAACGGTAGCTGCACAGCCACAAGAAATACCGGTAAGTATATAACAAGTACACCGATGTGTGCAGACAAATTTGGATGGAGATAATTGCAACATTTAATGAATATGTGATATCACCCCCACACCCGGAAATCAATATCATCACGGGCGAAGGGCTGGTTTATCGGCCTACCTCGCTAGGCGCTCAGCATTAAGAGTTTAGTGTTAGGATTGGTCGACCTGGTGTCAGGAGAATGTGCCTGGGTGGGACATCGCGCTACATTGTCGTTTTGTCACTACAAACAGCCACACTGCAGATATCGTAGTGATATGACTGAAATATTGTTAAAGCTACGTTAAAGATCCTAATCACACACACATCACTTGTACGTATCGCTAATATGGGGGGGGGGGGGGGGGGATGGCCTTAATCCATTTTAAGGTAATGGAACAGCTGTGTAATCCGTAAACATATCAGTGATAACGTGTATCTGCAATATATGCTTATTTACAAGGCTGGTTGCTTCGTATTAATTTCTCTTTATTATATCATCTGATATTTTGATTCAAGCAGAAGCTCCAGTTAAGATGTAGTTAATATATAGTATCGTTATAGAAGCGCAGGGTATCAGTAAGCGCTAAAATGTGTGTGTGTGTGTGTGTGTGATTGGAATTTTAACGTAGCTTTAGCATTTCTTCAGTCTTATCGCTACGATGTTTGCAATGTGGAAGCTTACAGTGATGTCTAGAACTAGGACATCATGCCGCAGACATGCAGCATCATGTCCAACCTAGGCACATTATCCTGACACCAGACCGACCAGTCCTAACACTAACCTCTTTACGCTGAGAGCCTAGCGAGGCAGCTGTATGTACCATTTTCATAAGACTTTGGTATGACTCAGTCGGGCATCGAACCTGCGACCTCCCGCATCCGAGGTGGATGCTGTAACTACTAGACCACTTAAATATTATCGTTTTACACTTGGTCCACATGCGACACTGAAAACGATATTCTAGTAATAGATTATTAACTCATACCTTTATGTTCTGTAGAAATATGAAATGGACATTGCATGTAGACCACCTGAATTATTTATAAAATACCTCCAGTTGTAGCCCAAAACGGCTATTTGATAGTCAAACATGACGAGTAAGCACGTGGGTGTGACGTCATAACTTTATAATTTTTCATGGATCAAATGGAATGTTAGGGTTTACAAATGTTGATCAATATTTTGCCTTGGTATTCCCGGATTAAGTACTTGTTTCAACATTTTTACATTCTGGGGTTAAAAAGAGGTCTTATAGCGCCAACCCTTTTAAAGTGGCAAAAAATGACTTCAGAGCCTTTGCATTAATTCTTCTTCAACTGGTGGCAAAATTGAGGCTAAAAAATGAGTGGTTATATTTTAATAAAATTATTTCAAAATATTTTAAAGTGACATTACAGTTAGGTGAATACGGTTAATTTACTATTTTGTTGTTGTTGTAGCGATTAAGATTGAATTTATTAGAACTGTAACCATACGCTTGTGCCACCCATATCTCTATACATAGCCTATGATCTATACGATATATCCAATAAAGGCAAGTAATAAGTAATACAGAGGCTAATGACTTATCGTTACTTAGGTGACTGAAAATTAAAATGAAGTGTGATAGGTAAATATTATTTTATAAAGATGTGTGCATGGAAGGGGCAAAAATGATCGATGCGTTGGTCAGTCCTTTCACTGCTATACCTTTTATGTACTACGTTTATGATACGTGTGCTAATACATGTTTGTATCTGACATAACAAATTTATTTTGTGAGAAACGATCTTTACTGCAGGTTATATCATTCAGCTAGTCACTACCTTATACAGCAAGAGGGCCGCTTGCATCTTATGCACAAGTTCAACGTCAACGCAGAGCCATCCTGGGAGCCAAGATAGCATCGGCAGCAAGCAGGTTATTACACTGGTCAGGTAATTGGTCAGGTGAAAAGCTTCCAATTTAATTATAATCACACACACACACACACACACACATATATATATATATATATATATATATATATATATATATATATATATATATATATATATATATATATATATATATATATATATATATATACATACATACATACATACATACATACATACATACATACATCAAACTTAATATTAATGTAAGTTTAGGTTTTTGCTGTTTTCTGTTACAAGGTGTGAGACCATAGAATCGCGATACTATTTGTTTTAAACGTTGGAATACATAGCAACTGTTACTCCAAGAAGAAATGGTTTCCGCAAGATAGCTTGATATGTTTACTAGACCAAACTTCCTAGATACCATGCTTTTCTTTGGTTTTAAATAGTCAAGCGTAAAGATCAAAAAGGCGGTGTTTGAATCAAATAATAACGAAAGATTCTGTGCAATTAATTTAGTCTTAGACCACATATCTTTACGCACCTTTCTGGATGATTGTGTGACTTGGCATAAAAATATTAAATTTGGTTTTGAAAAGTCAAATGCTATGGACAAACAAGTTAAAAAATTTCACTATATCGTTCATCCCTCAGATATTCAAATTCATGAATCAAAGAATAAACATATTTCAGTGGAACACCTTCAATTTTTAATAGTGCATCTTTACCAAACTCTCTGGATGACATGGCATAAAAGCATAGTTTGGTTCAAGAATCTATGGTAGTGACTCAAACAAGAGAAAATGCTTTCATGTCAAACGTGTTCGTGGATTCGACACTTAGAAGTCCAAACAAATGGGCTTGTCGTGTAATACACCTTATCTGTTATCAAACGAGAGCTGAAAATGTGATTTAAAAAAATTAAAGTGTTGTTTTTTTTCTTTACAAAAGAAAAGAAAAGTAACGTGGTTTATTTTCCTTTCCAGGATCTGAACAATCAAATATACCCTTCAGATAAATCGAAATAATGAAATAAAAATGACCGTTAGCAAAAACAATATATGTGTTTCAACGAATATCAACGATAAGATGTCCATAAATAATTTGAATAAAACTGACCCAGTAGCATGTAAATGGCATATTTTGGGACGGCTCGGTATCCTTGCACCCTGCCTTGTTTGGTATGCATCCGGTCATCTCGGACATCTCCTCAAGAGGTGTCGTCGCATTTAATATGTATGTATGTTGCTATGGAAACAAATTGTAGCATAAATGGTATATACATTGAGATTGTTTGACGATGTAAGTAGTTCATATAAGCGGCATGCAGGTTTACGGCGTATAGGAATTGAATGGGAAGACTTAATATGTTATGCTGGTTTAAGTAAGATTTTGTGGATGGCTTGCGCTTGCCATAGTGAAGAATCAAACTTTAATTTTAAACGGTAGAATGTAAAATCTTGACTGTTTTCAAGGCCAGGCTTTATGGATGCCCGACATTAATAGCAAGGAAGAAGTCACATAGACGACGAGTGAGTCATAGAATAAAGAAAGGTTTCTATACAACAACTTTTACGCACGATTATGCGGCATGGCGTAAAACATTAATTTGGGGTTGCAAAGCCAAATATCATGACTCAAACATGAGAATTTTTGTTGCATTCTATGATTCGTCACTACAAATGTTCAAATGCGCGGATTTGTCATGCAATACAATATATTTGACCAAACGAAATAATAAACTAGGTTATTTCAGAAGCAAAGGGGCGGTTTCTTTTAACAATTAAATGTATGTTACCCGGTAGAATCAAATATACCCTTCAAATAAAGTGAATACTGTAATAGATGCGAATGTTAGCAAACACAACACCATCCATTGAACCATTTATCGGCGGCTGTCCGGATCGAGAAAAAAAATAACAGACGAGAAAAATCCGCGAAAACCCTATTATAACATAAACTTCGACATGCACCCGATCAATATTTTTCTCACGGGTATATAAAACGATCCCTTTACGAGGCTAAATAACGCTTCTAGAAAGATCGCGTGGTATGTCGGTGTTGAGAATTAAATTACATTGGGCGTTTTAAAAAAAAAACTTATTATCAAACTCTCACGTGTTCGTGAGTTAGCAAGACTGATTGCAACAAATCTTGAGCGTGCGCAAAGACATTTTTATTTATTATTTATTTTATTTTTAGACGAATTTGCGACGTGATCGAAGGAAGATATCTATCACAGGAAGATAAACAAGCACGATATGGATGCATCCTGTACAGTTTTTCTCCAAACGTGTTTACCGGTGTGCTTAATTGAATTACGGTCGCATGGTGCAGCCACACGATATTCGTCGCTCAGTTTAGATACTTCTTTCAGGACTAGTATCCCTGTATTGTTTTAGATTAGTATGCTGCCATCTTCAAAGCTCCTCGTTGCGACCAGCTGATGGTGATCCACCAAAAAAACTGATCTCGTCAGGCCAACCCAGCACGGTTCTGACCGATGACTGGTTGATATCGACGTAACAATCGTTGTCTGTCACCGTGATTGCGACACCAATGTTGGTTCGCGAACAGACAGCATAATTGAAGATTCCTTTTCAGCTATGTTCTTTTATCACGCGCTGAATTGTTTTTGTAGACTTGCTTGATTTCGTACGCGTCAATGGGAATTCCAGCCAAGTTCCAGTCTGGGGTTTCATCTGGTTGTTTTTGTAATAGAACACCGCGAATTATTTGCGGATAGACAGCCGAACGGTTCTGAGAGAATATTTGGTCCGTTGTAATAAACTCTTAGTTGGGCAATTTATAGTCCTTGGCTGTTTGACGCTAAGATCGCTTTTGGAAATTATATTTCGAATGCAGATGTGGATGTAATCACGGACACCAGCCACATTGTCGGCGTGGTTGTGTTTCTGATTACACGATCGAGTCGTGACGTGATTTCTGAGGTCATATTATTAGTAACTGTTAATCAAGTTGATGTTTGAACGGTGTTTCGATGATCTGTTTATCCCACGCTCTCGCGGAGGGACGCGCACGCGCGATCATAAAAGTTGCTGATATGTGCGAATTCGTCGTAGTCGAGATTATCATCAGACAGCGCTACAGAAATCATAGACGTGTACACGTTGCTCGCGATGGTGGCGATCCTTGTGTGTTCCTGTAGCTTGTTGATAGCGCATTAGGATAATCGGTTTGCAACTATGTTGAGCACCGATGGGGCTGAAATTACTATGCTGACCGTTATTTGGATTGCTGATGCTATCACGTACGTGGCTTGCAGTGACACTAATGTTGTAAACGACGGTCGAAGGCGTATACGTAGCTGATTTCATGACGGATACTTTGCAAAGACACGGTTGAATATCTAAATCGTCTAGTTTCGTTTAATCAAGGAAGAATACCTGCAATTGATCCAAGTATTCCAGTGATAATATCGGTCCATCTGATATTACTTGTTTTCTTTAATTGTCCCAATCCAATCGATTCTGAAATGCAACATCTTTAGGACCAACCCCTGGTAACATTCATAAGTTCGGCGAATTGGTCGCATACCTGGGACAAATCTAGGTCTGTTTAATGGGTTATTCGTCGATTTGATCTTCCATGAATTATAATAATCTCGTTAAGCACCACAGTTACTTCACGACCACATATTGGTCGATCGGTACGTGTTTGTGTTGGCAACGTTGAAAATCTAAATACATCGCCGCTGATCTACACGACTAATTTTTTTTTTTTTTTTTGGGGGGGGTATCCCGTATGAATCCAAATAAACTACAATAGTGGGTCAATCGCGTATGAGACCCAGTGAGTACCCGGGCGTTTTTGTCAATCAAGATTAATTATTCCAGTTTTGGTGCTTTCTGGCGTGACCTGATACCAGATCCTGTTTGCAAGTGTTTTCGTGTCAGTCTGAGTCCGCACCTTTTTTAAAAACGGTCTCCGATCGCCTTTGTATGCCATCCCAGCTACGGCTCCAACGGCATCTAACGTGGCCGTTCTTTCAACCGCTAAAGCTTCAGCGTCGACCAACCCGGGTAGTGCTGTCAGAAAAGAAAATATTCCTCCGATGCGACCAAATTCGCAAAGCCGGCAAGTTTGAATCCGATATTATTTTGCGTCGTTTCATGTACGTGCTAGATTTGTCGGTGGTCAGCTAGTTTGTTTGATCCACCTTACAATGTGCGTGCTCCAGTTTAAACGCTGACTGTTGTTTCTTAATTTAGTCCTGCGTCAGGGCAACATTGTGGGGTTTGCATGACATGTTTATATCTGTGTACGTTCTAATTACATATTTTTCACTGTGCCATCAAGGACACGCATTCGTCCGCCTCTACCTTTCAGTGTCAGCGTGTAATCAAATAACGTTACCGCGATAGCTCTGTATTCTGTTATAACCTGCCCACCCCGGAGTTACACGAGCACGAAAGTACATGTCAGCCACGGATTTTATTGATAAATCTAGATACTCCAACGAAAAGAAATAAACTCGATACGGCGATAAAACATTTCTCTGATGTACTCATAATTTAGTGTCAACACTTTGATCTTTGCCTATAAACGATCTTAATTTATAATGCACACGAGCAACATTATACATTTTTAAATCAAGCTGTATTCTTCGGATGGTTTCTGATATCCATTTAGCAGCAACGACACTTCGCTGACTTTGAGCTTGTCAAACACAATCGGGTTTCTTGTTTTTTTGTTTTGCCTCGTAATATCTTGAAAAGCAAAAATACGATTCCAAGCTGTGATGCAATTTTCTATATAAATTGTCATCTTACTATAATCTGAACCGAGTTAAATTTCATTGTTAATCATGATAGTGTTGATTTTCAGGCAATCGTTGTTTATCACCGAATGATGGAGTAAAAACTGGCATCTACAAAGTTAATTTTGCAAGTATAACTTGTCCAGCTGCGACAGTGCGTCATACCAGATTGCGTCATCGTCTTCGTTCTTTCAGCGCGATTGTATATTTAGCTCCAAATGTAACTTTTCTGAGATTTATAAAATCAGTGATAGGCGACAACAGATTAGCAGGTGAAAAACCACCATTGTCGGCAATCATTGCTCATGTCGAAACAAATCATAGATTGTACTTTTCAGTTATCAGTGTCACTTGGTGGCCGCCGGCATCATATTTACATATCTGTTTTCAGGCAGATAAACGATATCATTTGAGAACATCATCGACGGACCCAAAGTGCGTGAATAATCATCGCTCTACCTTGCCAACCCAATTATCGTTGCTGAACGTCTACATCAGTGAAACAAATTTCAATTTCTTTTCCATCATTAAAATATCGCGCACCGCTCAACAACGCCATCACATCGTTGTTGACAAAACCAACTCGATCACGAAGTCCATAAACGGTTCCATCAGTTTTTGCAGGTTTACCGTCGACTTCAAATATGCTTCAGCGGACAAAAGTTATATGTATCCTGAACCTGTAGTTCTAAACGACTCGTTCGTTTGGTGCATGTGCGTTATAAAAACAATGTTGATAATCACGGACGGAACTGTCTTTTAGCAACGGTGCGTCCATGTCAATTGCGGGATCTTTTACAAGTTTGAACATTTTATAATAATTGCTATTGTTTTAAACGACGAGCGGATTAACCATTATTGGGCAGTCCATTGCCAACTATCAGATTTGCAGCGATGATTTTATTCTTTCAGCGCCACTTGTCTTT
Organism: Sinohyriopsis cumingii; assembly: GCA_028554795.2. Lineage (NCBI taxonomy): Eukaryota > Metazoa > Mollusca > Bivalvia > Unionida > Unionidae > Sinohyriopsis > Sinohyriopsis cumingii. The sequence goes on from CM068824.1 coordinate 55,861,595, forward strand.
TTGGCCAACAAGGAAGTCAATGGTCGTTTAACGACAAGTTCACGCAATCGTCGATTTGCATCTACAGTTATAATTTGACTAAAATGTGCAGACATCATCGCAGTGCTTGGGAGTGCTACTGGTGGACTAGCTTGAGATACTAAGAAGGCAGTCATTATATTGTTTTGTTTGTGCCGATCTAATTGCTGATCAGTCGCTGTGGTAAATGTCATTAATTAATACATCATTAAGTGCCCGATAAACGCGTCGACCCATTATTTTTGCTGGTTTAAACTTGCTGGCAAATTCCAGTAGCTTTGTCAATCATTTCGTCGGAATTGTTACCGGCACGTAAGCAATCCATGACAATTTTAAGCAGGTCAGCGTCAGTCAGCACTTGATGCAGACAAACGTGTGTTGTGGCTCTGGTCACCACGGGGTAGCTCACTGTCCGTTCATGTTAGATGGTCAATAACCTGAATGGTGACGACTGTTGCTCTTGTTACTGTACTTGTTTTTTTCTAGTGGCAATAAGAATTGTTCACCCCGTCTTGTTTATGTACTTTACTGATAAAATGCTAATAATCACCCTTGTCAGTCCCTGTAGTGCCAAGTGATTCTCGATATACCACGCCGATCTACTGACATTCTCTAGCCTCACCATGATCTGTTTAAAGTAAATGATGCCGCATTCTACATCCTACCTGAACAGTTGCAACATGATCGCCCATAAGATACATGTACCCGTCTTGGACAAAATATTTGGTTTTTAATTTTGGTTTGGGCTGTTCATTAATAATCTTTTCAGCAGCCTGAACCTCATCACAATATTTATTAGCCGCGGACATGGCTTCGTCTATTTCTTTTGGTAGCACCCCAACAGTTTCTTGTGTTGCTTTGGTTTTAGCAGCTATTTGCTAGGTTGTTTAATAATTGCTGTGCTTGTAGCTCCTGCTTAAATGCCTCTGACAGCATCTTTGCTAGCCAAGTTTCCACTGTGTGAATCCTATCTACATCTTGGTGGATTGATCAGATATTTGAGTACTTCGGGTCTGGGAATTTGATTGGATGTGGCGACAAGCCACCGTGTCCTAATCAGAATCAAGTTCTTCAAATGTGCACACTGTTCCTACATGATCGAGAGAAGGTGAACAAACAAATGAAATGGACTTGGCTCACAAATAAGCAATTTTCCAGTGCCTTTCTGTGTTTCTACAAATAGATCATTTCCCTCATATACATATGGAATTGCATCTCTCTGGTACGTAGTCATATTTCCGATGTTAAACTTACAATTTATACTATAGAAGTCAATTTCCTCCACTATTTTAGACCGATGTACAAAGTGTCGCTCAGACACGCTTTTTGTTAGCTGGCATCACACACAGAAGGAATACACCATTGAATAAAATGGTCCAGTATCATGTCCTTAGCATATTTTGTGAGGGCGCTATCTCCTGTCCTCGCTGATATATGCAACACGTCATCTTGGGTAGCTGCCCTGTCTTAAATCTCAAGATATTTAATACATTCAATCTGGCAACATTTCTACATTTTGAGAGTTGTCTTTGCATCCTTTACCGCAGCTGTTCATGCCAGTATAACCATTATCTTAAATATATCACTGGAGTGCAAAGAAATGTCCTCTTTCTTGGAGACTGGATGATCTGTGAAGAAAGTTTACCAACCTTAAAACAACTGACAGACACCAATCACCTGGCCCTGACAGCAGACTGAGGCAGGGTCGCGTACAGGATAGTAGAACGTAGACAAAATGCCGGGGGCCCACAGCGGTCAGGGGAACCCATCACCGTCACAATTAGTAATTCGGGGTAGGGGTGGGGTCCTGCTGGATAATTTTTCTTACGGCCAACAAATCCTGTCCGCTGTCGTGGTCTGGGGATTACACAGTATAATTGTCTTCTGTGTCCTGTGATGAGTAAATGCGTATGTAAGAAGAGCATTAAGAATGGTGGATCTTAACTGCTGAAATGGATTTTTAGTACCGTATTAGACGAAATATTGTTTAATGCACAAGTCAATATCCCCAAATTACTCATAGAAGGGAGGCAACATCTAAAACCTGTCTATAACATCATGATTTTCCTGAAACTTATCACCATGCCTTTCTAGTGTCTCGTTCTCATTAATTTTGACAACCGGATCTGTCTCAAAATTGATCCCATATTACATGCACTTTTTTCAGCATGCTCGTAACGTGAGAGAGAATGTATGGTCTCACTGGAGAGCCCCCCAACATACCTCAAGGAACTTACAAATGTATTATACAGGTATTCTACGTTTTTTTATTTGTGCGAACACTGTATCAGAAAACCGATAGGCATATTAGGTGACCCAAAACCATGGTTCGAATGGCAAAGGGCATTTATATCTGTGTGTCCCCCCCTCCCCGGTTTTGTACTGTTGTGTGGCTATACTTTAGGGGCAAAAATTTTAAATGGGGATCATCTACATTTTAGATTGGATATACTGGTATAGATTTCATTAGCCATTTTTCCATTGTATCATACCTCCAGGCTTACAGTGTGTTTCAATCAGGCGTGTATGTCAGTCAGTACGCAGGCAATAACCCTTTGGTTTCCTTACTCTTTTTAATTTAACAGTGATCCTTGCTGGGGATATACCCCTTCATGGGTTGGTATTATTTTTAAAGACTGTCTTTCTATGTATCCAATCGATTCTACGTCTCTGATTACAAGATAACATAAAATAATAAATGAAAACAGCAATTCAATAGCGAGAAATGACAACAATGTGTTGTACTTAGCGTATGCATGATACGTTTATTTTGGAATCACAGTTGTTATTGTATGTCTTTTGTTTCTTTGCTTGTTTGTTTGTTTGCAGGGCGGGGGGGGGGGGAGGGGGCGTTAGGCCGATTGGACCAATTTGGCCCAATCAGGTCCAGCGCTCGCAAGGGCCCCGCGTGTTATTTAGTTTTAAAAAAGTATATATATATATATATATATATATATATATATATATATATATATATATATATATATATATATATAGAGAGAGACAGAGAGAGAGAGAGAGAGAGAGAGAGTAATTTTAAAGTAATGGAAGAAAATTTCAATATCATATAAACTTTGTTTAAAAGTTTATTTCCAAATGCCGTGCTCACAGAGTGCCCAGCGCGTAAATCCAGGGGGCCCCGCCAAAATGATCCAATGCGGGCCCCTCGTTTGCTAAGGCGTTCCCTGTTTGCGTGTTTGTTTGGTCCTTTGTTTTTTTTGGCTGTGTGCTTATGACAGTGGTCTTTAAGATCACAAAATTGGCTTGTTCTCCTTAATGTGTTTTGGGACAACCGACCTACTGCCCTGGTCCAGCCGACCCACTTCCCTGGGACAACCGACCCACTGCCATGTCCCTATCGATCTCCTTGCTGTGTACTGGGTCAGCAGGCCCACTGCTCTGTCCCTTTCAATTTCCTTGCTGTGTTTTGGGGAAGCAGGCCCACTGCCCTGTCCATATCAGTTGCTATCTTTTAAAGGTGCCGAAAATATTATGCCTGCAAAGTCATGCGTTGGCGACGATTCACAGAGCTTGATTCGCGGTCTGTTTCTTGGGTAATTAGATGCACTAATCGGTTAACATGTACATCTAGAACATTGTAATTAATTGGTGACACTTAAAGATCCCTTGCGTACGATGTAAGTGATAATCTTTATAACCACCAGTTGTGTCAGGAAGTTTTCCACTTTACGGACAGCTTCCTCATCAACAAAATACCAGTAATGCAAAATATCTTACAGCGGGCTTTGCCCAACTAAAACCAGGTATTGAATGCGTGTTGAAAATGACACACACCAATAACTACATGGTATAATATATGGGTTTGAACTAATAAGATTTTGAAAACGGAGCATTAGGTTGTCACGTGGTACGTACCTGAGTCTAGACTTTGCAGTATTTCGAGCAATGTGATTACAGAGATATTCGTCACAGGATTACGCTAGGAAAAAAGACAACAGTAACTACATGTTAGCTTCCAGATGTAGCTCTCTTCTGAGGAAGGTAATTAATGTTAATTAGATAAATTACTGACTTCAAAACTGGCAAACGTCTTCAATGTTATGTAATATCAGAGAACATTTTCGGAATTAGCTTTATAGTTACATCGAAGGAGGATAGATGTTTTATTTACAATTTTCCTTATGAACTTGTATAACCGAATTTAATATTCAAAATTAGATATTGCATTTTGAAAATAAATAAGTTTATATGCATATAATTCAATCGTACCAAATTCTCTGCTCTCTATTATTTAGATTTTTTATATGAAGCTGCAAACTTATAACGAATAAAAAGGACAACATACATCGTGAGATCATCAATAATATTAACGTGCATATTATAGATAATAAGTCGAAAATGGTAGGGTACCAAACTGAAAATCACAACTCGTATATTTTACCACACATATTTCATTGATATCACCTATGAAAATACATTGTTTACTATATCACTAGGAACATGGTTATATAAATTTAAACATCAAACAGTATCTCAGCGGGCTACAAGAAAACAAAACAGAATCATCTAGGCAAGTTTAAATTCAATATGGTCAAGAATACAATGAAGAATTAAACTTAACTTTAAGGCTGTGTTATTTCCTTTTCACTTTAGCATGTTTCATTAACGGTATTTATTTCCATTCAATAAGATTCTTAACTAAACATTAATTCACAATGACAAGCGTTGACATCATCAGGACTTTGTTAATGATACAAGTTTCGTTACGTTCACGGCATATTGACTGGGAACAAGCAGAATCACTGTTTTGCAAGAACGTTGCAAGGCAAACACATGCAACTGGTTTGGAAGAAAGACTATAATGGTCTATTGAGCAGTAGTAAATGACTAGCTGCCAAAACGATTTAATAAAAAGAAAAGAGCAAACGTATCCCAAGTGGAGAAACAATAGTATAACTTGCACACAAATCGATAAGAAAAGACGAGATAATACAAGAAATCAGACACTATTCTCTTACCAATGATGTCGTAGGTTAGAGAATTAAAAGGGAATTGAAAGATAACATTTAAGTACCCTTGATTCAGTGGCGTCAGAGGGGGTGCCATCAAAATGACTGTCTATAAAATATTTGAATTTTTGTGCGGGAAGGAGGTAAATGGGGGTGACACCATTAGTTACCGCACTGGGTGACACCAACCCTAGTGACGCCACTGCCTTGATTGCTTTATCGACACCAAACCTTAAGATACATCTTATATCCTACTCAAGCACATCGTCCAACTCAAAGGCGACCTCAGAATTATTTTGAGGTAATGTGGGGCAAACATGTGGTGGTCAGCTAGTAAATCTTACAGATGTAGGCCAAAAACATACTTTGAGGTGAAGGGGGGGGGGTAAGTGACTCCTCCTCGTGTCCCTGTGTACAGGCGCCCATGGTCATTCCCGACTGAAATATTTGGTAGGTCAGATCCAGCATTATGGGTGACCAGAGACTCAAGGCAGAGTTATTATGACGCCGATAAAAACAATACCAATTCTCAATGTATTCCTCAAAATAGTTTAGCGTATCTCTTGAAATCTTGAATCTTTATTGTTGTTTAGGGTTTAATGCCTTTTTTCAGCCCATGTTAGGCTATACATAACGTCCAGTATATCTGGTGGAGGAGGAAACCGGGATTACTCCGGTAAGAATCACCAACCCACGGGAAGCTACTGGCACATGACCACATGGGCCAGACTCGAGCCCCCGCAGACAGAGGTGAGATGGCAGTGATCGGTAAAGATGAACGCTTTAGATCCGAGGGCCCAAAAGTTAATCGAATTATTTTTATTATGTTAATATAGGTCTTACTAGATCATAAAATTTAGAAAGTATTTGTTAAGAGTGATATTTTCTGGGATGCTTCTTTTTCTTCAGATCATTTTAACATTTTTTTTTTTTTTTTTGCTTCAGGGTGATCTGCCACATGTCAACATTATTTTAACACCATAAAATGAAAATTTGTATTGGAAACAATTGTGTGGTCGATCTTCTTCCTTTTGAAAAGACACGTAAAACCCTTGTGGAGGAAAAAATAGCTCTTCACGAACGAAAGGTAAGATTGAGATGATATTTGGCATAGGAAACTGTGTAACTAAGATTAGATGTTAGTGGCGAATATACAATCCCGTTCTCTTCACGGCGAAAATAGCGATTGCTATGCCCCGAGTCATCTAGTGTTACGCTTCTTCTGTCTGTCTATATGTTACTCCATTACTGCTACAGACCTGGAAATTAGGGCATTATCGACCAAATATTCTTCGTACATGCAAAAGTTGCATTTAAGTGTACAAAACTGATGAATGACCCTTAATGCTGTGTAGAAGATCATCAACTTCTGAATCCTTCGGTCATATTTAGATAACAGTTTGAGTTCATTCTGATTTTTAAGCACAACATTTCTAATTAGATATCATGACCTATATTATTTTCCATAAGTTTTACCAATTAGTGTCACCAAATCGTGTTCCTTTTATTTGGAGATGTGAACTATTGTTAAAATGTTTACTAGATTGCCCACACCATCAGCGCCAAACACAGATAATAGTGTGCGACTGTTTCCTGCCTTGACAGAGTTATAAGGAATAATATATGGAAACAGTTATAATTGATCCGTCTTGAAGTATTTTACTAGTCGACGACTTCAACGAATGTACTGATTTTAACAAGGATATATAGTATGCGTCTTGAGCTCACCTATGTGTACATGACACGCGAGATTATCAAATGGCACGGCGTTGGACGTACGCCGTAAGATGTTTGTTAGCATTTGCTGCTCTCACTTCATCCAGAACAAGTGCCCCATTGTCTTGAATGAAGTGTTTGCCATGCAACGGTCAATTGAACTTGTTAGGGATGTTTATATAGTAAAGCATCGGGGAGGGTGAACAGACCAATTTTGGAGAAAGTCTTCGTTGAAAATAAAACTTTATACGAAAAACAAAATATGAAAATACAAGGTCACTAACGACAAAAACCGAAGCCTCTAACCGACCAAGATTTTCTCTAACTGGGTTAGCTCATTCTGTTACTTTACCTTTATCGCTTGTGTTTTCAAATTTGTATGTGTGTTTGTTTACCCGTCCGACACTCATTTTGGTCGCACCCTCCACCTACCACCACCTAAAAAAATTCAACATGCTCATTTTGATGTCAGCGCTCCCAATGAAGTTCATCAAGCAGATATTTTGATTTTACCACACGATACCGTTAAAATTGGAAGACTTAAATCGCGTACATACAAATACGCGTTAACCGTCGTTGACGTTGCAAGTAGATATAAAGAAGCAGAACCACTATCAACTAAAACAGCAACTAAAGTTGCATCTGCTAGTAAACGAATTTATTAGCGAGGACCCTTTCGATGGCCACAGTTGTTACAGGTTGATCCTGTCAAGGAATTTCTTGGTGCAGTATCATCTCTGGAAAAAAATCAAAACGTTAAAATCAGACGAAGACATACCGCATTTCACCGTGATCAGACAATTATTGAACGATTTAATCGAAAACTTGGTGAGCGGTTATCTGGATATTAGATTGCGAAAGAAATAATTAAAAAAGAGAAGAGATATCGTGATTGGGTTGCAAGACTATCAAATGTAAAATAGCTTCATTAAATAATAAAATTTCTCGTGCAATTTCTATGAAATCCCTTTATTATATCAGAGACAAAAAAAGCATACCAATACAACGACATGACTACTTTTCAAAACAACCAGCACTAGATAATGTGACTGTTAGATACTTATAGGAACCTGGTGAACTTAAAGGTGTTAAAAAAAGAGCAATTGATCCTATTTAGAGTGTAACCATACATACAAATTTCAGCGTGGTAAGATCCACGGGTAGACCGGCAATATACAGACTAGATTCGACTCTCGTCAACGTGGATTTGTACACGAACAATTACAAGAAATTCCTGAAGACACACAATTACCACCGCGCTCACTTTTGTGAACTAGCACCTCGACGTCGATTACACTCAAGAAAGTTCAGTATCTCATTTTCGCGTGTGTGACCAAGACTACTATTAATTCTATCTACGGTAAACTGTCTTGGATTATTATTTTAATACTGCCACGATATTACTGTGTTGCAGCTCGCGCAATGATTATTCTGTCGTTGTTTCAATATCATGATAAATTCAACATCAGGATCAAAGTCACAGTTTTTTGTCACACTGTTTATAAGTAATTTTTGTCTTACTACATCATCGCTATTGCCAGCAATGGTTTCCCGAGCTTGATTTTTTTTTCTGTGAAGTCTATGATGACCCTCCGCAGCTGAGATATTCTTCTGATTCGAGACACTGCAAGATAAACTAAATGTGACCATTCAATACGGTCATCAACAATCCAAATATTAGTCTCGGAAATAGTTAATCCTTGTGACTACTGAATCTTTATAGCATATCTTAGAGTCCATGGAGTTTTGTCCATCGTTAACGGGCTCTCAACAACACTGACAGGAACTTAAACAATATCATTTAACACAAGACTTTATTTTCTACCACAACCTGGAATTTCAACGTCGATATTTTGCCGTCGAGTATCTCCTGGGCGATAACATAATGGTACATGTAGACCTGAAAACCGTTTTTTATGTAACAGAAATAATTGTTGTTGAAGTGTATCATGAACTATTTTTCTACTTGCAACTATCAAATGATCTGGTCTTTATAAATCCAAAAAATCATTCATAGGAGTTTCTGGAATTACTTCACGCATTATTTCACACTGAAATTTTTTTGGTTGTAGTCTGATTCATTTCTTAAGATCTGTTAATTCTGGATCAAGCGCTCTATGATCATCAGTTACTTCCTCATAATAATCTACGAACGTTTTTAGCCATTCATGCGAAGACAATCCAACAAAAGGTGGCGGTTGACCATGATCACCACGCATTATCACTGCAGTATTTTTTTCAACAACCAATCAAGAAATATTATTAATGTCTCCAGCGACACTTGACATATTTCATCCTGGATAATAATCTTTGGAATATACTTTTCACCCATTCGTTCAGGAGTCCATGTATTTTCCTTCCATCGGAAAAAGCTGTGATAAGTATGAGATTTAACTCCTCGTTCGTTCATTTTCCTGGCAAGCATGTGTGTCGGAGTTAACACAATTATATTACGTCCACGATCGTGTTGTTTTACCAGAACTTCCTGGTCCATTGAGACAAACAGTCTTAAGTCTAGTTATAGGATCATATACCGATGGTGCAGATGACAATTCTAACATTTTATTATTTTCATGATAAATGTCTTTAATTGCAATGTTTTCGGACTCAGAATAACTAAGTATATTTCCTTGTTTTATTCTCTGTTCGTCCCATCATGCACGAGCGCCGATATTTAATTGTTTTAACAGGTATGCATGTTTCTTATCGGTATAAAATGAATATGTGGTGATTCTAACTAAAGTATCAGAAAATCGGTTTATAATCGATAATAAATTTATCGAAACGTACGCGAGCATTGAATATCTTGAATAAGTAAACTGCGGTGACTTACCATCAGTGTAACTCACAATTGTACCTAATTTAATTCCGTCCGATAAGTTAACATTACTTCAAGTTATAAATGTGTTTCTCTTCGTTGTATCAGTAATTATAAAATCGAGTTCAGCATTGCCTATAATTAATCTTGCACAATGTCGTTTATGATCATATGATCCTCCATGCGTAAATTTATCAATTATTTTTCTGCCACGATCTTGTGCCAGTTTATTCTCAAAATCAGTTTTATCAGGATTTGCATCATCGGAATATTTCTTTTGCTGCGATAACCAAACTTGTTTCTGTGGACGATATTATATAATTGCTACACTTAAAACTAACGATATCAATAATTTTACATCAAACAGATATGGTAATAAAACTATTGGTGCCCACGCTTTCTCTGAAAAGTGTTTGCCAAAGCAGACATAACAAATTGGATGAAGATTTTCAGCAAACTTAAATGATGTAATTCGTGCAAATCCAATCAGGTCATAATCTGGTAAGGGTCCGTTTGGCGCGACTCTGGTCATCTCGTGTGTTGGATGACCGAATCTCTTAAAATACTCAGAACATTCTCCCAAAGAAAACTTCCAGGATTAACATGCAACCATATCAACCGAGATACCATCCTTATAATCGTAGTTAGTATTCCATAATCCACCGTGTCCATATTCAATACAACTGGGCTGGACATCTTCAAGAAATTCCAAACGTGTTTGTTTGTATGAAGTTTCCTTCTGAGCAAAATGAGCAGCAACTGATGGAACGGTAAAGCAATTACTCAGTAATTGTTCAGTATTGTCATGGGTATATTTCAACGCAAGATATTTCATTTCTTTCCGGACAGATTCTCTGCGATAAATATCTCCATTAGGTCGTACAAACTGATAATAGTTTCCATCATCGGAACTTTGAAACAGCCAAACTGATACAGGATCGTTTTTACTGATATTTCTGATAAAATCAAATACATCTCCTGGTAAAATCTAACGGTTCTGTCTCTTGGAAATATTGTTAGAGCCAAAGTCCACTCATGCACACCATGATCAATAAGAATATTTATCGGAGCTCTGATCAATAATAATATTTATCGGAGCTCCTTTCGATTTATATTTCGATTTGTACAAGAGTTCTCAGGTATTGTTTTTACTTTTATTGGCAATCTTAGTTTCTTTCCCAGTTCAGCAGCATCATTTTTTAAACCGTTTCCACGTATCACGTTTGTGAAATATTCTGTAATTCGCTCGGCTACACAATTTATTTTCGAAAATTTCATTGGCTTGAGATCATGAACGCTAGGTTTATTATTCAGCCGATATATTGCATAAATAACTGTTATCACAGGATACGCTCGTTCATAATACGGTTTATCAATACCAGTCAACATTCTTGTTCTTGAATTTTTATTTAACGTAAGAATATTTCCATTGTGAAGACGCACAGGCTCATGTTTGTCAGGGATAATCAAAGTATCGTCTTCCGTGGTATTTACCGCTACCATACATTTTTTTTCTAAGAAAATATCTTTGATTGTCGAGATAATTAATAATCGTCGCTGCTCGTTGGTCATTCATGGTGGCATCAATAGCACCTTCGGTATTGCGCATAATTCTGAATGTTGACCATAAAAAAAACGCTTAAGAATATCAAGCCTGATTTTAAAAATAACTATTATGACAAATAATAGTATTATGCACAATGGAGCAAAATGAATTTCTGAAAAATTATATTATCAAGAATTATGAAGCATCACGTAATGGTATCATCGAGAACTGTTGACTAAAAAAATCAGTCGGTATTGTCACTAATACTGGTTATCTCAAATTTACTACTGGGGGAAGAAACGTTATTTCTGTCATAAATTCGTATACGAGCGTTTTCACGGATTAATCAAAACGGGTCTTGTGATCGATCATATTATTTTAGATCCGAAAGATATTTTCTTGAGTAATTTATGAGCTTTTGCACAAAGTCAAAATAGCAAATTTGGTGACACTGGTATGCACAAAATAATTGCAATCAAGGTTATTAAATCTGTGAATGTGGATGCTGGTGAAGAAATAATATTTCTATCAATGAATAATGGGAAATATTTTGATATTTGCATACCTTCGGTTCAACGCGTCGCAGATAATATTATCAGATCAGCATTTTCGAAGAATATAAACAAAAAATAATATTGCAGTATTTCCCATTGTGTTAGATACAAACACTCCTGAAGGGAAATAGCTCTGTCAAGATAAACTCTCTCTGATACAGTAATTAAGTAGTTACGCCGCCTGATACTGGGTAATGTTATATGACCGATTATTTATTTTGTCACCATTCATTACTTAACTGTCTGTGTATAGTTAGCTGTTAGTGGAGTAACGTAATTTTGTAATAGTTCAAATTAGTAGAAGGGTTTTAATTTTTTAATTTTGTCCCCAAATTACTTCGTAATCGACAAAATCAAGACAGAAAAACAGTCATGCTCCGTTTATGTGTACAATACAGCTAAGATTTTTGTATATTAACATGTATCTTAACCGATTATTTTACGAGGTGTGTTTGGAAATGGAAATAAATCCACGCTGCCGTTTAGAACAATTATGATTTACTCAGTGTAATAATAATCATTTATAGAAATCCAGCATAGGTAACTTAATAATAATTTCTGAAACATATATATATATGCAAGGATAGGTCCATGGTACAGTGTTAGCGTGGCTGAATCCCATACTCGAGGTCTGCCATTCCAATCCCGTTTTCATTAAAAAAGTGGGGCTCGGTAGGATTTTGACAATTTTGAGTAGCATTTACCTGAAATCTGAACGAGTATCAGTAATTTTTAAAAAAAATTCTGTTATAATATATTTTATTTCCTCTGATTAGGAATCAGGATTCAAAATCAATCACGAACGTGAAAATATATGATCTTACATATAGATTTATTTTCAAAATTTTATGTTGCAAATCAAGCAATTGTCCGATCTGGTCAGTAAGTTTGAAATGTATCCTTGATAATAGCGGATTATGACACTGCAAATAGACTGGATTAAAGAGTTCTAGTACGATCAAATATCCAGGAGGTACTTGAGGTGTAAATGAATATAAAAGCTATCCCTACTGTGCCTGACTGGGTTTTTCAAGATCTACTTGATAACTGTCATCAATTGCATCGTACACAAGATTGACTGCGATCGTTATATTAATAATTCCTGGTGAAATATGACAGTAGTGAATAGGGGCGATAGGGCGACTATGGGAATTAGCATTAAAAACCACCCTGGGTCTGTATAGCGACAATGGGAAATTTAGCATTACGAAAACCCCTGGGCCTGTATAGCGACAAGGGAAATTAACATGGGAATAAATCGTGGGCCTGTATAGCGACAAGGGAAATTAACATGGGAATAAATCGTGGACCTGTATAGTGACAAGGGAAATTAACATGGGAACAAATCGTGGGCCTGTTTAGCGACAAGGGAAATTTAACATTAATCACCCTGGGCTTGTTTAGCGACAAGGGAAATGGAACAGGGTCGGGACCCTATTTTAATACGGTCCCGACCTGATGGGTCTATGGAAATGGAACAGGGGAGAGGGATAGAACACACACACACACACACACACACACACACACACATAAAATAAAAAGGGGTAGGCAATTGAAAGTCAAAGACTTTTCGAGATATTGGAGTGGCCCTGAAAAGGGCCTTTTGGTTTATGTTAATATTAAGGTATATTAACATAAAGGGCATCTGTGACTTCTTCTTGTCCTTTGGCTTCGCCTAACTGTAGGGCCATAGACTAAAACTCTTTTGAGGCATCCTTGGTCTCCACATAGATCCTACGTATCCATAGGCTGGTGTCTGTCCTATGGACAACTGCCCACTTGGATCGGACATACATTGGTATATCTGTCCGAAACATCATGGATGATACAAGCGTGGAAGATTGCACGTCGGTCCACATGTTGAGGAGCCGAGTAACAGGTGAAGGAATGCAGTGAACTGCACTTATTTATAGGGAGAGGAAGGATTGAAACGGATTGAGTTCGTTGACCAATCCAAACACGCGTTACAAAATTCAGTCAGCCCACGTCCAATCCGAAGAGAGCAGTCTGTGACGTCACGTAGTCTATATAGATTCGCTAGCGCCTGTGCGCAGTCAATCTATGTGACAGTTTTTCAACATGACGGAAACTCAGAAAACGATAAATTGGGGTGCACCGACGGTGGAGACTACCCAAGGGAACCCGGACTTACTTTCAGAAGAGGTGAATTGGGATTTTGTGGATTTTCTTACCTCGCAAGAATTTGTTCCGGAACCTTCGTCACCTTCATTACCGCACGTGGAGAATTTTAGACAGAGACAGAAAGAAGAATTGGAGAAATTTATACAACAGCAAAAGGAATCGGTACAAGCTTTTCTCCTACAGCAACAACAGCAAGAAGAAGAGGCAAGAAAAAAACAACAACAACAAGAAGCAGCAGCAAAGAAACAAGGGTGTGAAAATCAAACGGTCACGGTACTGTTAGACATTTTAGCGGAGTTAAGAAGTCTGAAACAAATCTATCAGACTTCTTTATCACGACCGAAGAGAATACGACCTTCCTGAGCTAAACACTCCAACCCTGTGACTAAGCCTACCGTGCCACCCTTAGTGATTTCAACCAAATCATCATCATCAACAGTATGCAGTCCAGAAGTAGGCCTTGGCCGTGGCAAAGGCTTAAGGCAGTTAAAGTTGATTGCTTAAACTCACCCCTACACCAAAAAAAGGCCCTTTTCAGGGCCATCCACGTCTATCGAAAAGAAATAGACTTTCAAATGCCAACAACTCAAAAAAAACATTTTACCCCTATAGTACGTGTCTGTGCATGAGTGTGTGAGTGTAGGTTCTTATTTTAAAATCAAAACCCAAAGACACTTACCTTTTATAATTAATTTATTCTTTTATAAATATTTACAATTCAATTCACAATTCACAACAAAGCACTTTAAAAAAGTTCATCCACTTCTTCTCTCTCTTTGTTTATTCTCTCTTTTTTTGAATTTCTTCACCGTCAGTCTTTTCCTCTTCTTCCTCCTCAATTTCTTCCCTTCCTCTTTTCTTCTCCTGTTTCTTTTTCTTCACCTGTCTACTTTCTTCCTCTTCTTACTCTCCATAATCCCTCTCATCTTCTTGCTCCTGTTGTTTCTTAGGGTAATCTGGAGACCAGTGTCCTTTTTCTTGACGATGAAACAAGTATCTTGACTTTTGTCTCTGTTAACCCCTGTTTTGCTTTTTTGACGGTCTGGACACTCTGAGGACCAAAGCCCTTTCTTCTGACAGATATAGCAAGTATCTTGACTTTTATCTCGAAAGGAAGGAGAGTAGTCCGACGGCTGGTCTGAAGAAAATTTTCTAATTACCCCTCGCAAAGCACTGATGAAACGTTTGATCTGGGTAGTCTCTTCCATCGTTCTATTCTGTTTGAGAGTGAAATGAATAGTGAAAGGACAAGACACATACCCTTTATATACGCTGGTCTGCCATGACTATAAAGTAGCCCATGGTGTTTAAACTTTAGTCATTTGACGTTTCGCACTCAAGATGAAACGATCCAATTCATTTGAGAAGAAAGAAGAAGAAAGTAAGAGGCAGAAACGTGATCTATCGCCTCATACCAGGGCTGAAGTCTTGGCACAAATTCATGCCAGTGATTTTGAAGAGGACATGAGTGAACCAGAATCCAATCCCTCTAAACAAAGTTCACCACCTTAGTCAACCCTGAAAAATACTATTCCATTCAAGAGACGGAAAAGCGTCCCTCTAGAAAATTTAGAACCACGGCTTACAAATACAAGGTGAAGTTCAAAGATTTCAGGTCCGAAGTACCGTTGGAGAAAGCAGAAGGGTTCATCACCGAAATGTGGGATTCTTTGCTCACCGCACTCAAGCGACAATGTCAACCCAAAGAAGACGATCGCTTGAGACTTTCCACACAACACGACGACTTGAAATCCCCTGTTTGGATCGAGTTTAGCACCCCTGCAGAATTGACCGCTTCCAAAGTCATGGACAAGATTCAACACGTGCAACAATCCAATGACCAGTTTGATATCACCGATGGAAAAGCCACCCTGGACATGACCCACGTTTTACCTCCTCAAGGGACCGGACAACGCAATAAGGTGTTATTGGTGAACGACCTTCGCAGCATTAAGCGTATCCTCGTCCAAATTCATAACCCTCAAGACCAGATGTGTTTAGCCAGGGCTATCGTGGTGGGACGAACCTATGCCAGCAAGAACGACATGGCGGAATGGAAAAGAGCCTGGAAAACTATTCAAAAACCGAACCGAGCCAAACAACAAAAGGAAGCAGAACTCCTGTTACAACAAGCTGGTCTGTCCACAGATACACCCTGTAGCATTCCTGAGCTGCAAAACTTGCAAGATATCCTAGCTCCACGATACACCTTGAAAGTGCACCCTCAAGAAGTGCGCGGGCCTCTGTTGTTTCGAGGGAAAGACTTTAAGGATGGAAAATACATTCACCTTTATCATCACGATGAACATTTCGATACCATTACCAGTATCACCGCATTCCTGGGATACAGTTATTACTGTGAGAAATGTGACTATGGCTATAACAATCGAGAGCAACACAAGCATTGTGGATCGAAATGCTCAGGATGTTTGGCCTCTTCACCCTGTCTGAGCGAAAGACAAGAACCAGTGCATTGTTCAACTTCTCTGCGCACGTTTGTCAGACCTGCCTGTTACCAACAACATTTGAAGACGCAAGGTTCACAGAAGAAATGTGCTTGTCAACTGCTGTGACTGCACCCTACGTGTGGACAAGACATATGTACCAACCGTGCCAAGGCACACGTATGTCGAGGAAAGAAAAAATGTCACATTTGTCACCACATCGTGGACTTGGAACACCAATGCTACGTGCAAAAATACCAACCCCCACCAGAGAAAGAGGACGGTCACAAGAAGAAAGGCAATTTCATCTTTTTTGATTTCGAATGCATGCAAAAGACTGGCATTCATGTTCCTAATTTCTGCGTGGCTCATCGAGCGTGCGAAAAGTGCATTCAAGAACCTATCGTGAGTCATTGCCCTCACTGTAGCAAGATTCCTGGAGGGCGTGAAAAAAATATTTCGAGGACCGAACACGCTAACCGATTTCGCCCGATGGGTCTTAGACCCCATCGACAAGACGTGGAGCCAAGAGGACATAGAACGTTACGGAGATTGTCATCGTCATGCCAGGGTGATGGCTCACAATTTCTCCGGATACGATGGACAGTTTCTTTTGAGATACTATACGGAACAAGGCACCGAGCGTCCTAAAGTCACTTTGAACGGAGCCAAAATCATTTTCATGCAAGTGGGACAAGTACAGTTTAAAGATTCGATGAGTTACTTGGCCATGCCTTTGAGTCGAATGCCTAAAACGTTTGGAATGACAGAAATGGCTAAAGGGTATTTTCCACACTTTTTCAATACGGAAGCCAATCAACACGCCGTTCTACCCCATTTACCTGAGGCTCACTATTACGACCCTGACAACATGCGTACCGAACAACGAGAAGCTTTCTACGCTTGGTACCAGGCTCACGCCTCGGACCCTTTCGACTTTCAGGAAGAAATGTTAAAGTATTGTCGTTCCGACGTGGACATTTTACGGCGATGCTGTGGAAAATTTCGAGAACTGTTCATGGAACACGGAGGGGTCGATCCTTTGAAAGAAGCTTGCACCATTGCCAAAGCGTGTTCCTTAGTCTACCGGCAACGGTTCATGCCTGAAAACACAGTGGCTGTCATCAGTCCTCAAACGACCAACTATGTGAAACGTCAATACTCGGTCAAAGCTCTACGCTGGTTACATTACTTATGCGACAAGGAAGACAAATGGATTCAGCATGCCCGCAACGGAGAAACGTGCATCCAAGACCAGCCTTGTCAGCACACCCAGGAAGAACACGCCTTGACGGGGACGTGGGTCAGCGTAGAATTGTTCAAAGCTATGGACATGGTATACCAACTGTTAGAAGTGTACGAAATTTGTCACTTTCCCAAGACACAACAATACCACAAGGGTGACCCCACTCACAAAGGCATTTTCGCAGACTGCGTAGATCCCTTTTTGAAACTGAAGCAAGAAGCCAGTGGCTATTCGTCCTGGTGTCACACTCCCGAAGACCAAATACAATTTAAAGAGAAATACTGGGCACAAGAAGGCATTACTTTAGATCACATCGAGAAAAACGAAGGCAGGCGATCGTTTGCTAAAGTGATGTTAAATTGTTTGTGGGGTAAAATGGCACAACGACCGTGTTTACCCAAGACGGAATATTTGACAGAACCTTCCCGCTACTTCCAGATGATTCACGACAAAACCAAATTCATGAAACACGTGGACGTCGTTCGCGAAAATTTGATCTTAATCAATTACGAAGAAGATCTTGACTATGTAGAAGCCGATCCCTTTGGAAATGTCATCATTGCGGCTTACGTGACAGCTCATGCTCGCTCAAAACAGTACGAAGTTTTAGAACTGTTAGGGGAACGCGTCCTGTACTTTGACACGGACAGTTGCATTTACATCCATCACCCGAGTCAACAGCACCCTGACATCGAAGGAGACTGGACAGACGAGCACCCCGACGACAAGATTCTAAGTTTCGCCAGTGGCGGTCCTAAAAATTACGGCTACGAATACCGGGACAAACAAGGAGAAGTGCACATGAAGTGTAATGTGAAAGGATTGACTCTGAATTATCGTACCAGTCGAGTGGTGCACTTTGACGTATTGAAAGAAGCCTTACACTCTGGAAAAGATGACCACTTTAAAGTGACCTCCTATCAGCCCAACAAGATTGTACGTTTACCCACTCACCACATTGTCAGTCGACCCTTGGAAAAAGTCAATCAAATCGTGTACCAGAAGCGAGTGCGTCTTCCCAATCATTTCACCTTACCGTATGGACACGTCGGTATTGGTCTGTATATAAAAAGGAACCCTAGGCAAGATCGATTGTTCATTGTGACTACCAAGACAAAGCGAACAAGATGAATACTTTCAGAGAAACACAAAACAAGTTCAGACAGGTACAATTCAAGTTTGGGGAATCTAAAGTAGAACGCGATTGTAAGCCTTGCGATGGGAACGATGCTGTACGCTGTGACCTTAGCGATGCCGTAAAGCATCATGGGAACTTTGTTCTCACTACCCCTATCATGGAAAGTGATGCTGTGCGTCCCAAACCTGAGGGATGCGAAAGCGATGCCACTCGTCCTCTTGGACACTCTACTGGGTTTCGTTTTAAAGTTGGATGTTCATCTTCACGTTTACCCCACTACCGATGTCATCCAGCCCTGAGCATACTCCTGTCCATGTCACCCAACTCTCATCGAAACGAACCTTTGAAAGACAAATGTTCGTTCCCTGTGCGTTTGTCTGAATACTGCGACTTTGAAAATCGTCTTCAATCGTTCAAAGGAAAATGGCCTAAGTATCTGGGAGGACCGACCCCCGAAGAATTAGCCAGAGCCGGATTTTTCTACTTGGGCGAAGGAGATAAAGTCAAGTGCTTCAGTTGCGATGTGTCACTTTACCACTGGGAACCACAAGATTCGGCTTACCTAGAACATGATCGATGGTCACCGAATTGTCATTACTTACCCTTAGTGGGACCGGGACATTGAAGTAACTTACCATGTCGTTGAAGAAGAAACCAGATTGGATAGGAGTTAAATGTTGGACATCACCGAGACCAGTATTTAAACTTCATTTCGAAAACGATATTGAATCATTACCTAAAGACCTACAAGAGAAGATTGACAAGGAAGTTTGGCAGGGACTTGCCAGAGTGAAATCTCAAAGGGTAACTGTAGAACTTTTATGCCGAGAAATTCACAAGAGGAAAGTGCAAAAAATTAATCAATGTGTTAGGTTTCTCTGGGTCAAGTGTGCATTCATCCTATTATATCACTCTAGACCGTTTACATCAAAAGAGTTCAGTGAGATTCTTGGACGTTACCCTGAGTGGCAGTGGTCAGAAATTACTTACTATGTTGATTACTTTTGCTCTAGGAGAAGATTGTGAACTGTACTGACTGACCTATTCATGGATACTTTACAAGAGAACATTCGTGCTTTGCCTGTGGAGTTGAGAGAAAGGATTTACCGAGAGCTGGTCAAAATACAAGTGAGACGTAAAGAACAATTGCATCCGTTACGTCACCATTTTTTAAATCACTGGTACCTGAATGCTATAAAAGGATTGATTCGTTTGAAAGTGTTGAATTTGACAGATTTTCGTCAACTACCTTTTGGTTCAAACAAATGGTTCATTCTTGATGTTTCTATTTGGTACCAGGTAGACTTACTGCAACAAATTTCAGAGGAACAAGAGTTAAAGGAATACCAACATCTTTTACAGAATGTCACCGTAGTGGAAGAGGAAACTTCTGAACGAACTGTAAAGTGCAAGTTAGTTACTAAACCATTTAGATTTGCTACGGGAATAAAACCATCTCTAACCAGGCAGTACACTTATTGTCTGCGAGAAAAAAGTTTTTTTAGTATGACCTGATTATGGATACTTTACAAGAGAACATTCGTGCTTTGCCTGTGGAGTTGAGAGAACGCATTTACCGAGAGCTGGTCAAAATACAAGTCAAACGTAAAGAACAATTGCATCCGTCACGTCACCAGATCTTTAACCACTGGTACCTGAATGGTATACGAGAACTGGTTCGTCAGAAATTGTTTCAATGGTCAGACCTTGTTCAATTCTTCCAGGCCCCCGATGATCCACGTGTTCATAATTTTGGTTAATTCGAGATTCACCTAGTGCAACGCATTGAGGAAGACAAGTTAAAGGATTACCAACATATTTTACGTGGAATCTACTTAGAGGAAGAGGAAACTTCTAAACGAACTCTGAAGTTTAGGTTACAGTATGCAAGATTTAGATTCCTAACTGGAGAAAGAAGATCTCTGGGTAGAAAGTACGTGTATTGTTTCCGAAACAAAGAGAGTATAAAAACAGGCTGCCATGCCACGACTTTTATCACATGTGATTCAACAAATTCCGTGGAAGGAACTCAATGACCATATTCAAACCGTGGATCATTACCATCAATTATTACAAGAACTTTATCCATTCAATTTGGGTCGACAAGTGGTGTGTCTTAGTGACTTGTTTTCTGGGATTTCGTTTACCAGCCGATTCCTTGTGGACTCTTTACGATCAGTACTTACCACCCAAATGGCCTTAAATGGTCACGAAAGACTACTTTTGCTCAAAGCCTTGCGTTTTCATCTGGATACTTCTCGACCTCTACGGGAAAAAAAGATTCGTCAACTTTTAGCTACCCAAGACGTGTATGACGATGTGTGTGTAGCTTGTGACTTACACCCCCATTGGACAGATGTCCGTACCTGGAAAGAATGGAATTTTGAGGCTTGGACCCAAGAAGTGGCTCAGTATGCACGAGAGTTTTTCAAGAAAAAAAGTCAATTTTCAACCTGTGTTAGTGACAGTGCCAGAAGAACTCGTCACCCAGGACAGGACTGTCGTGAACATGCCTGAAAGACCCTTTCGGGAGGACACCTGTGTGACGTTACCCCTTATAGAACTGGTCAGAACCTTACCCAAAACAGGTTGTACAGACACTTGTTTTCATTCCACGTTGATAGTTTTCATGTGCCTTTTATCGTTGTACTTAAGCCTTTGGCTTTTATGTATTTTTGTCTTTCGTATTCATGTTTGAAACATTCAATAAACGTGTCCTGAGAAAGTATATAAACTCTTGTCTTGTTTGTTTTCGTGTCACAAGTGACATTTCTGACAATATGGCTACCTCTGCTGTCTCTGCTCCCTCTTCATCTACTGTCAAAGTCATCGACGAACACTTAGATCGTGCCAGTTGGGAGGCTTTGTATCTTCGCCATCCCTTTAACATGCTCATTGCTGGACCTAGCGGTTCAGGCAAAACCGAATTCGTCAAACGTTTGATCGAACATAAACATCATTTGATCGATCGTCCACCTCAACGTGTCGTGTGGTGTTACAAAGAGTGGCAATCGGCGTACAGTCTCTTGCGAGAAAGTCAAGGTGATTCCATCCTGTTTGTGGAAGGAATTCCTAAAGAAGACGATGGCATCGTCTCTGACTCCCGTCAAACCCATTTGGTCATTTTCGACGACATGTTAGGAGAAGACGAAGAAGAAATTAAACTGTGGTTTACGCGCAAAGGGCATAATCGTATTGCCAGTGTCGTTTACATCACTTAAAATTTGTTTCAACAAAGTAAAGCCCATCGCACCATCAGTCTCAATGCGCATTACGTGGTCTTGTTTAAAAGCCCTCGAGATAAATCGCAAGTGCAAGACTTAGCTAAACAGTTACAACGCCTTGTCTGACTCAGGCGTACGACGATGCCACTCAAACTCCACACGCCTATTTACTCGTTGATTTGAAACCTACGACCCCCAATGATTTGCGATTTCGTACCCACTTGTTTCATCACTGGTGCCAAGACGGAGGGCCTGTCCTGTACACGTCTCCGTCCTCGACTTAACTTCACTCAAAAAAATCTATAAAAACCTCAGACACTTCTCGTCTGTCCCACACAGTTTGAACATGACGTCCCTTCAATCACATCATCCCGTCAAATTGATTCGTGCCTTGTATGGCATCAGTCGAGAAAAAAATCCACAAATACGAGCTCGTGTCTTAGAAGCTAGTCTCAAAGAAGTCTTACGATGGTTCACGGTGACAGCACGTCAATTACTGCAAGGGATCATTCAGATTCCTCATCAAACCAAAAGCTTTTTTGATCGAAACAAAGTCGCTTTGACCCAACTGGTCGATCGCCGCATCGACACTCAAACCAAAAAGCAAATCATTTTGAAACCTGGAGGGAGCGGTACTCTGGGAGGGGTCATCATTCGCTCTCTCTTAAGATGGGATCCCAATGTTCCCAAAGTTCTCCCCAAGAAAAAGTCAAACGAAGCTCCAAGAAGAAGAAAAAGAGCCACGGTGTCAAGACCAGGTCCCCAAAGAGACCCGTGTCTCCAAGAACTTCTCCAGTGGCGGGACCCTCCTCGTACCAGTCACCACCCCGGAAAAAGAAAAGCCCCCAGAAAAAGAAACAGAGAAAAAGTCCCCAGAAAAAGAAGAGTCCACAGAAGAAAACTAGTCGCAAGAGAGGCACTTCGGCCAGGACGCAACCTTACACTCGCAAACCACGACCTGCCACGGCGGTGACTGCGTCTCCGGTAGCCTCAGGTTCAGTCACTTCTCCGTTGATGACACCAAGAACTGAAAAGTACTTGGAGACGTTGATCACACCAAGAACTTCTCCGTTGATGACCCCAAGAACTTTCCCAGTGGCAGGACCTTCCAATATAGCGGCAGTGGCCGCGGCTCACAAAGTACCTTCTCCCAAAATCAAAGTCCAAGAGAGATCGGGCATGTTACAAAGTTTACTGGATTTGTCCAAGCAAGAACTGGCTCGATTTAGTCCGTTGCGTACCCCTACACGACGTGTCATGCCTGTCCTCAAGTTGATACGCCGTAAAGACAATCAGTGGCGACGCGTTCCAGTATAAAAAAGGCCTGCGACCAAGTAGGGGTATTAGTGAACTTCCAAAAGATGTCACGTCCAAGAAGTCAAAAAAGAAAGAGACAAAGGCAGACTCGTCATCCGACAAAGCGCTTAGCCAATCATCGACGTTACCTTAAGAAAAGACACAGTCGTTCCAAAAAAAAGAGGCGTCAAGAAAAGGGAGGATTCCTTGGCGATTTTGGAAAAAATCATTGTCACCTTTATGACAAAGCGATAGTACCCCAGAAAAGATAAAAGGGCGTGTGTTAAGTCATTGATGTTAGTGTCTGGTGAATAGCCCAGAACCCACAAGCAAAGATGCCCCCCTCCAGAAAACATTCCTCTTCTAAACCCCAAGGAAAGAAAAGGAAAGGACTGCCTCCACGTTAGTCAAACATGGGGACATGTTATCTGTCCTGTCCAAAGCTTCTCCACCCCTACGAAAAAAATTCATTCAAACGGCCTCCAAAGAGGTCATCGATACCGTGTGCGAATGTTGTTTGAACGTGTTGAAAGGCACGATCCCTTTGTCCAAACACCAGAAACAATGTTTAGGTAAACATCGTCACGTTCTGCGCCAAATGGTTCAAAAGAAAATCCCCATCGGACAAAAGAAGAAGATGTTGGTCCAACGTGGAGGAATTTTAGCCCTCTTGTTAGGCCCATTACTGAAAGGAGTCTTGGGAACCGTGTTGGGAGGACTGATGGGAGCAAGATAAAAAGGACCTATGAAGTCCCAAGATCTCAGAATCGACCCCTGACATCCCATGGAAGAACGAAAACTAACTTTAGTGCCTTACAAACGATGGATGGAATACCATCGTTGGCAAGAACAACGCACCCCACATTTACCTCCCAATCCCCATTTGAGCGAGATGTCCCAGTTACAACACGAATTGCAGTCCTTGATGGATCGCCAAGATTTGTCCGAAACAGAAACATCGCAAAAGTACGGCCAACTCGTGCAACGACTGCAACTCTTTCACCAAAAAGCTTTAGACGAAACAGCTCTTCCCACTCTGAAAGATTTTAAGACCTTGATGAAAAGTCCATCCCCCACACCATCACCACCACCACTACTACCATCCCCAGGGGTCACCAGAGATGCTACCCCGCGAAGACCTGAGGAAGAATAGATACTAGAACTGTTTCAAACACCGTCAGCAGCTCCCATGTCTAGTAAGATTGCAGCATCCTTGTTGACCCCGTCCCCCACACCCCAACGAGAAGAAATGAAAGCTTGGGTTAAAAAGATGATGTCCACTTCGACAGAAGTGAAAAATTAAGAAGGGAAACCAGAAGTGAAAAAGAAAAGAAGACCAAAGCCATTCCATTGCCACCTCCACCACTACCTTCGACTTATACTCCCGTAGCCCATCGGACACGTAAATCCGTTTCGAAACCAACCTTTCATTCCAACCAAAGTAGCATCACCGAAGAATGGCTGACTTACTAACACACACAAAATAAGATGGAGAAGGTGTTGGCCAGCATTTACTACGATCCCTCCCATCCTGCAGGTTACGCAGGAGTTCAAAAATTGTATCGTGCTGCCAAAACTCGACTGAAAAGTCTCCGTTTACCTCAAGTGCAACGATGGTTACAAGAACAAGCTACTTACACTTTACACAAACCCATTCGACGCAAGTTTTCCAGAAGTCGCACCCGAGTGGAAGGCATCGATCATCAATGGCAAGCCGACTTAGCCGATATCTCTCATTTGGCCAACTACAATCGCGGCTACAAATATTTGTTTTGCGTCATCGATGTCTTTTCCAAATTTGCCTGGGTTTTTTTACCACCGAGAATCCTGAAACCAAAGCCAGCATCGCGGAACGTTTTCAAAGCACTTTGAAAGAACGCATGTGGAAATATTTTACGCATCACCACACTCTGAAGTACATCGACATCTTACCGCACCTGGTGCAAGCGTACAACCAATCTTACCATCAAAGCATTGGACGTGCCCCACAAGAGGTGACTCCCGACAACGAAGTGCTGGTGTCTGATCGCCTGTTTGGTACGTCCCCGACGAGAGCTGTCCCCAAGAAAAGTGGAGTGTTGGCCGTAGAAGATTGGGTACGCATTGGCAAAACCAAATGCACTTTCGACAAAGGTTACTTACCTAACTGGACCACCGAATTGTTTCGTGTCACTGGACGAGTGCATGGTCGTGATCCTGCCGTCTATAAATTGGAAGACATGAACGGAGAAGTGCTCAAAGGAACGTTTTATTTGCCCGAGTTACAACGTGTCACCAAAAAAGAAGACGACGTTTACGACATCGAAAGCATTCTCGAACGCAGAACCCGTAAAGTAGGCAAACGACGTGTCAAAGAAGTCAAAGTACGTTGGAAAGGATATCCACCCAGTTTTGATTCTTGGATCGACGCTTCGCAAGTCATCGACTATAAAAAGAAGTGACCATCATGCCCTTTCACACAGACGCAGCTACGGCGACCACTTCTTCACCCAGTTCTTCTCTGCAAGATTTACAAAAACAACCCTTGTGGGTATGGTGTGGAGAACGTGAGCCTAAAACGCAAATTGTCTTTTTCTGCCAAATCTTCGTGGTGTATTGTGTCATCGGGGCAACTATTGCCAATTTGAGTTTGCAACAAGGAGACAAACAATTGTGGACCATTTTATTGAGCAGTTGCATCGGTTACCTGCTTCCTAATCCCTCCCTGAAATTCACCTCAAACGGGAACAACGGGAATCTTGTGTCCAGTGCCAGTGCCAGTCACCACTCCAATAACATCAACCCCATTTTGGGCGGAGACACGCCTCTGACGTCCAGTAACCCCTCAGACAGCCACAGAACTCTGGAATTATGAGTCACCAAAACCAAGTTTACTTAACCTTACCCAGTGACAGTTCCATGGAGGTGTTTCCCAAGAACACGTAGTGCTGTTACAAGGTCAAATTACCTCAGACCTTCCAATTAGATCACGAAGCCCATTGGGAAGTGGCTTTGGTAGAAATCATTCACCCGACCCATGTCCTCAATGTCCTTCCCAATCAAAATTTTTTTGATGTGGAAGTTCATGACGAGCCAGTGCAAAAGTACTTGAATACCCATGTCAAATATAATCACAAAAGCTATGATGACAAAACTCAAAAGTGGTCCTACCACTTGTTTATTACCCCAGGCTATTATTTGAGTGGTCAGCATTTAATGTCGTGTTTCTGAAAGCTTTGGAAAGTGTCAGAAAAAGTGTCAACCTGGAGTACCATAAAGCATCTCGTCGCTTCCTGATGAAATTTGACGGAGGTAAAATCATGTCTTTTATATTTTGTCCTGA
Source organism: Sinohyriopsis cumingii (assembly GCA_028554795.2). NCBI lineage: Eukaryota > Metazoa > Mollusca > Bivalvia > Unionida > Unionidae > Sinohyriopsis > Sinohyriopsis cumingii. The sequence goes on from CM068824.1 coordinate 55,888,029, forward strand.
ATTGTTTGACATGTTGGGCGGGGACATGGACATGAGAATGGCCATGATCAAGAAAAACGAATTGCCAGTCATTTCCGACAACGATTCTTTTAGCAAGTTATTTCGTTTCCCGGTAGAACTGAACCAAGGACTGAATTTGATTTTTGTGTACTCCGATGTGGTGGAGTACAACGTGGTGGGACACACCTCCGTGCCATTACTGCGTGTCATTCCTTTCAAAGTGGATTCTGACGCGTTCGCTGACGAGGAAGGTGGAAACACTTATCACGTCCACCGCGAATTTGTACATCCTCACTATTTGCCTGTCAGCAAGTCGTATTTGGACACGGTCAACATTGCTGTAAAAGGAGATCTGGGACAAAATATTCCATTCACCAAAGGAAAAGTCACGGTGAAACTCCATTTTCGAGAACGGTTCTCTCACGACTCGTAAGTCATGTATCCAGTGTACTGAAGGGTTGCTCGACAGCGAGGACACGGTTTAGGAGATATGTTAAAATCGGCTTTTCGTTCGGTGGCTCTGGTGTTGAAACCGATGGTGACACGCGGATTGCATGCCTTGAAAGATGCGGGATTGACACACGGCAAAGAATTTCTCCAAAATGTCATCATCGACAAACAAAACCCCAAAGAAGCTTTCTTGAGGGCAGGGAAAAATGTCTTGCTACAAACTGGTAAAGACCTTTTGGGCCGACGAGAAACACCTATAAATGCCCTACACGCTACCGAGTCAGGCATTCCTACTTCCTTGAAGCCACTAAGGACAAGGCAGATAAAGACGACGAAGAAAAAACCTTTTTACCAGACTTCACACGTCAAAAGCTAGAAAGACAAAGAAAAGAAAAACCGTTCGAGACTTAGACGTTTTCGATTATTGAGAAAGAGAAAAAATGATGCACCAAGAGTCTTGCGCTCGTTCCAAGTCGGAACCGGATCTGTTTGCCATGCCCCCCACCATGATGACCATGCAAGTATCCCAGTGAGTGGATTTTCACCCCGTCTTCTCTTTGACCGATTCCGCTCCCATCGAGTTTGACATCAAAGGTCAACCCGAAGATTACATCGATCTGAATAGCAGTTACCTGTATTTGAAAGTCAAAGTAATCAAAACGGACAATACCAATCCAGGAGGCGATGCTAGAGTAGCTCCTGTCAACAATTTTATGCATTCCTTGTTCAGCGAAGTGGACTTGTACTTGCATAACAAACTGGTCAGCAGCAGCATGGATACTTACCCGTATCGTGCCTACCTGGAAAATCTCTTGACGTACGGAAAAGAAGCCAAGAATACTCATCTGGATTCTTGCGTGGTATGGAAACCTGACACAGCGGGTGATAACACGTTTAACGATACAGCCCTCACAGCAGATGACGATCCTCACAATGTGGGGTTTAACACACGTAGAAATAAAATTCTGCAAGGACGTAGTTTAGAACTGATGGATCGTTTACATTTGGACATGTGGTTACAAGAAAAGTATTTACTGAACGGGGTGGATATTCGCCTGAGACTGAATGGTAGCAGTACCGCTTTCCATTTGTTGGCCCATGCTAACGAGTACAAAACCATCATCCAAGAAGCCAGGCTCTACGTGCGACGCGTGGAAGTGTTACCCAAAGTGGGAAGCGACATCAGTCAAACGTTGAGCAGAACGACAGCCAAGTATCCGATACGACGCGTGGAAGTAAAAACGTTCACCATTCCTGCTGGACAGCGATCCATGATCGAAGATCATCTGTTCCAAGGCAAGTTACCCAAGCGTTTGATCCTTGGTATCGTCAAGAATTCAGCCTTCAACGGAGTCCACAACGAAAATCCTTTCCTGTTTCATCATTACAATGTAGCCAAGATCGAAGTCAGTCGCAATGGCAAGACACTGCGTACCCGACCGTTTGAGCCTAAGTTTGGTGACAGGAATTACTTGAGATCGTATTTATCCCTGTACGAAGCCACCGGACAGTTAGGAACCAACACCAGTCACGGCATATCGTACGAGGATTATACAGGAGGCTACGGTTTGTGGGCGTTTGATTTCACTCCAGACCAAGGCAGCGACGAGGGACATTTCCACCCTATTAAGTCCGGCCAGATTCGTGTGGAACTTCAGTTTATTAATCCTCTACCTGACACAGCGAACGTCCTCCTGTATGCAGAATTTGACAACACCCTAGAAATCAACAGTTTAAGAGAAGTCATTCTAGATTATTAGAATCCATGGAAAACTGTTATCCCTCTTTACCTATTGGAGAAACTTTGGACATGGAATGTAAGGAGACCGTGGAAGAAGATACCCAAGGCAAAGACGAAGAAGTTATCATGATGAAGTCAAGATGGCCAGAACAATAAGCCCATTTAGTCTCCTGTTTTGCTACATACCTGGCAGATATAATGAAAGAATTGATCAAGGAAGATTGCTATGGATGTCACAACGATCATCCCAGTCAAATTCAACACGACAAATGTCTGATGTTGAGTCAAGAAGAAAAATTGGTCGAATATCTGAACAAAGCTTGGGGTGTCATCGAGACAGAATTCGTGTTGAAGGAGTGGTATAAAGACTTGGATAAACATTCTTCTCCTCCATTAACGTCTCTGGAGTGCCGTCGCATCGAATCTCTGTTTGACCAGAATAAGAAGTCAGAGCTAAACGCATTTTACTTGTCAGACATTTTCAAGCAAAAAGTCAGGATCGAATTGATCACTTATCATTACCTGTGAAGAAGAAGAAAAACACACAAAAAATGGATACCTGGGAACTTTATTATCTTTTAAACCACAGTTCGTACACGGCTTCTTGGAATCCTGTCGTCTGTGCTAAAGATGAACTACCTCATCGCACACCTCAAGACCATCAAGCTTATGTGATCAACACGGACGACAGTCATCTCCCAGGAGCCCACTGGGTAGCCGTCTACTTTACTCAAGAAGGATGTGTGGAATATTTCGATTCGTATGGATTGCCTCCTTTGGAAAACGATATCATTGACTTTATGAGAAGAAATGCTCAGACCACCCGTTTCAATTATGTGAAATTACAAGACATAGATTCCTAGGTGTGTGGACAATATTGTGCGTATTTTCTGCATCATCGCGGTCTTGGCTATTCTTTAGAACATTTAGTAACTCATTTTGATCCTCGTTCTTCTTCTAGAAACGATGTGAAAGTAGATAAATGGTTTTGTGACAAGTATGCTTATCTTTTGTCTCAAGCTAGGAAACGTAGTGTCCATCAATGGCCTAATGACTTCCAGCAGTAGAAATCACAATTTCATTCACAACGTTGTCAGCCCTGTCCCAAATAATGTGTGAGTTGAAAAAATGTTTTTAATTTGAAGAAAAAAATGTTTGATGTTATCTTGTTTGATTATTGTTAAAAATTTTAAAGTTGTTTGTTAGTGTTAAGTGATTTTGAATAAAAAAAATGTTGTGTTTTGAAAGAAATGTCTTTGTGGTTTGTTTGGCTATAGGAATCTTGATTCATGCTCTTTGACTTCTCTCTATCCCTCCCATGACACTCATTGAACGTTCCGGCTCGAAAACCGTATAGGGATGTTTTCCTTCACGTCCGCGCTTTGACTTTAAAGCCGGGGAGTTTCCAGTCTAACCATCCATTGTCGACTCATCCTCCTACGAAGATGTGCTCCAAACTAGCTAAGCTAAAGGAAGCCTACGTGAATTTGCATAGGGTCAGACACAGTCTGATACCGAAGCCTGAAGAGATAGAGAATGTGAGAATGTTAAAAGTCACTGAAGACCTGATAGAAGAACTCTTCAGAGAAGAAATTAACAGGGAGAAAGAAGAATGGACAGAAAAGTACAGACTTCAGAAACAGCAGAGAGAGCAGCAACAGCAACAACAACAACAACAGCAGCAGCTGCAGCAACCTGAACCTGACAGAGGCTTTGTCGATTGTCGTATCGACACCAAAGAGTTCTTCTTCTCTTTTCGAAGAAGCAGACCTATCGTCAGAAAGCCTATCGTCAGAGGAAGTCGCATTCTTAGAATATAAAAGATCGCCCTAGCTTCAACTTCACGCAAGCGAAAAAGGAGCCCTTTTCAGGGCTACCCCAATCTCTAGAAAAGAAATAACAATCGATTTGCCAATGTGTGTATGTAGAGTAGTGTGAATATAAACACTCACTCTTTTCTGGTGTGATTGTATATGTTTATGTGTGTGTGTGTGAGTGATTGTAAGCGCTGACGTACGTTTGTGTGGATAGTAGATTATGATAATGTTTTTTGTTGTTTGACGTGTGGGAATAGTAGATTTGGGGTTTGATTTGACTGCTTTACGTATGTGGATAGTATATTATTTGTTTAATGAAATATTTTTAGAATAGTGATGGGTAGTATAAAAAAGTGAGTGAGTGTTTCTTTTAGGTTCGCGAGTTGTTTCGTCATGATCTAGGTGATATAAGTTTTGTTTACCTGGGGGATGAGGCACCTTTTCCTTCCCCCAGGAGTAATTAAAAATCACGCAGTGCGTGAATAAACAAGTGGTATATGTTCAAAAGAACGAAAACCACTATAATCCAACTAACTAAGTTTTGTCTTAGAAGGATGTTTTCCTTCACGTCCGCGCTTTAACTATAAATTGAAAATCGCTCGGCAGTATTGCTACCCTTGTTGATTGATCAGCACTAGAGAATGAGTAGCATGAGCAGCAGACTGACTAAATTCATGGAACTTCAGATGCATCTGGAGTATGCCAGATGCCTCCTGAACGAGCTGGCCGCGGAGGCCCTTGTGGAAGAAGTTAGGATAGAACAGGAGGAGGAAGAGAGAAAAATGAAAGAAGAGGAGGAAAAAGAGAGAGAGAGATCAGATGTCACCCTATGATGAACCCTGTGTGCAAGGTGACATCTGAGGCAAGGACATCTCTCCAGCCTGTAGCTGCACCACAGTCACAAACACAACTTGAGGTAAGGATGCCGATTCATCCTAGAATTAGAAATAGAAGAAGAGAAAGGGAAGTCTTCACTATTCCTGAGACAGAAGATTGGAATAGTGAAGCCACTCAACCCGCCTCTGCGCTTCCTGCGACAAGGGTGAATTGGCAAGGAGACTGGAATCGGAGATGTGTGTGTGGTGCCATCAGGAAGGTGTCAGCATTAGATAGATGCATCTGGAGCTAAAAAAACAGCCCTTTTCAGGGCTATCCAAACCTTTAGAAAAGAAATCGATTTGCCAATGTGTGAATGTGGAGTAGTGTAAAAATAAACACTGACTCTTTCTTCCTAGTGTGAGTGTATGTGTTTGTAAGCGCTCACGTACGTTTGTGTTGATAGTAGATTATTGGGTTTTGTAAGTGATCAAGTAAGTTTGTGTGGATAGTAGATTTGGGTTTGATTTTAATGCTTTGCGTGTGTGGATGGTAGATTTTGGGTTTGTTTATTGCTGCTTCGCGTATGTGGATAGTAGATAATATGAGAAGAGAAAAGTAGGAGATGTTTTCCTTCACGTCCGCGCGTTTTAAGTGATGATCTATGTAATATAAGTTTTGGGTCTTAGAGGGGATGTTTTCCTTCACGTCCGTGCTTTTCGTATAAGAACCCACAGTGTTCGTCGTTCGCACCATTCTACGGAATAACCGATACAAGATGGAAGTGTCAGCGCTGTTTAACAATTTAAGAAATGTTTACTTTTGGATGATGGACGGAGAATATGCTATGGAAAGGATAGAAAGAGAATGGAAGTTAAGAAAAAGTCTTGACTATGTGAATGAACTAAAATTAGCAAGGAAGATGATAGAGGAGATGATAGAGGAAGAAGTTAAGAGATTGAGAGGATTGATTAAACTAGAGTACGTCAGAGTGGGGACAATAAAAGAGGCCATGGACAAGGTAACAGAAGTAAGAAGGTTTTTGGAAGAGATAGAAGAAAGGTCAGACTGGTTCTTTGTGAAAAGGGGCAGTGAACAAATAAAAAAAGCGGAGGAACAGATGAAAAAGGTATTAGATGAAGAAGTACAGAAAATCAAGGACAGGTGGGCAAAAGATAGGAAAGAACAAGAGAATAGATAAAAAAGGAAGAATATGAGAGACTGAACAATATCTGGATCAAAATCCAACAGAAGTTTAGAGCGATGGGCCACCCTGATTGGATACCGGAAATTAAAAAGAGGAAGAAAAAGAAAGGAATTTTGGAAAAGATAAGGGGATGGATGAAGAACTGGAGGAAATAGAAGAAGAGGAAAACCAAAGGCCCTTTTCAGGGCCACTCCAATATCTCGAAAAGACTTTGACTTTCAATTGCCTACCCCTTTTTTATTTTATTTGTGTGTGTGTGTGTGTGTGTGTGTGTGTGTGTGTGTGTGTGTGTGTGTGTGTGTGTTCTATCCCTCTCCCCTGTTCCATTTCCATAGACCCATCAGGTCGGGACCGTATTAAAATAGGGTCCCGACCCTGTTCCATTTCCCTTGTCGCTAAACAAGCCCAGGGTGATTAATGTTAAATTTCCCTTGTCGCTAAACAGGCCCACGATTTATTCCCATGTTAATTTCCCTTGTCGCTATACAGGCCCACGATTTATTCCCATGTTAATTTCCCTTGTCGCTATACAGGCCCAGGGTTTTTCGTAATGTTAAATTTCCCATTGTCGCTATACAGGCCCAGGGTGTTTTTTAATGCTAATTCCCATTGTCGCCCTATCGCCCCTATTCACTACTTATGACGATCTCCGCCGTATGGATTTTTGTTACACTTGAGAATAGCTGCTGGTGGGGCTATTTTGGTCCATGACTCGATAATTTAAAAAAACGTTTTCAGCAATAATATCATTAACAGCTTTCTTTATTCTTTAGTTCTTCACTATTAAGTTCGGATATTATACATTTTGGTACATCTGTTTCGCTTTTTTATAATGATTGAGAAACAACTGTTTTAATGTTGTTTGATTGTCCACGCGATATGGTCCGATGATTACCGTTCCAATAATAACTAAACTGATATACTCAAGGCCTGATGCAACCTGATTAAAATGTTGTATTGTTTCAATTATTTGCTTATTTAGATCGTCGTTGGGACATTCATAAATGTAACTCTGGAATAACCGTTGTAGAATTGCGGATACAGTTTGATGTTCATCTTTAATTTTATCAGACTGTGAATTTATATACCATTCATGAACATATGCAAGACGGGATCCGAAATCGATGCCATATAATGCTGTTCATGGTACATGAAGTCTTTTACCATCATATGCAATATAATCAGGTAAATTCTCTTAATTGATGCCATATATTATCCTTTCGATATTCTGGAAGTTTTATAAATATTTTTTTACATCTGTAACAAAGATGACATGTTTAGGCTCTAACGGTCCTTGATAAACAGGTGGTATTTCAGGCCATCCTAATACTGTTCGGATTGACGATTTATATATACATAAACAGCATAATCTAGATAGTTTTTTCTATTGTTGCTGATAATGTTGGTTCGTGAACAGTGATAGCGATTTTGGATTCTTTCCCCAGGTAAACTTCATTCTGCACTGGAATTCATCATTGATTTGTTCATTTTGAAAAATACCTGTGCGAATACTGGCAACTTGCCAATCAAGTAACCCACCAAATGAATTTGATATAATATTTAGCCAACTATGATATACTCGTAGTTGTTCTAGTGTTATTTCCTTTGCTGAAATTGCAGTTGGAAAGTTGACCTGAACTCAGGATTGGTTGAGCTTGCTGATACCATCATGGATTTTGATGGAGTTGAATTAGCGACTATATGTTGCAGTAATTCTTGCGATGATGATATTGTTAAACCACTGACTTTAAATCCCGATTTTCTAAATAGGACGTATTTTCTGATACAGTCATTCCCTCGTTGTAAATTTTAATCATTTATGTAAAGTCAGTCTCTGATATTATTGCATCACTAAGGTCTTATGATATCAACGAAGTTAATTTGGAGTAAGTTAGAGTCGCTGTGTGCAACTTTATTGTATACCCATGCAATTTTGTATTTGTACATGTAGATATTGTTTTGTGACGATATTAAGGATACCAGCAACTGTTGATTTCAGCTGAAACATAAATTGTTATCACTGCTGGTGTCATTGCTATTATTTTTTTATATAGCAATACGTCGGTTCCAGCGATAACAGTGGACGCCGAATACACAATTCTGTCAATGACAAATACACATCTGCGATATTCTTTTTACTTTTACTGTATACTCATCAACGATATTTTCAGTTTGGTTTGCCAGTCACATTCTTGATTGTATCTGTAATGTTGAACGTTGATTGGGGATTTCATTATATTTTAGGTAGATGGTAGTTTAGTGACTGATTCAAGACACCAATAATACAACATAGGGTTGCCTTTTTCTTCAGGTTCCGCCACGAATATTCCCTCGTCGTTTTGATCCAATATAACTAACACACATCCAGTTAACTCATTAACTGGATAACGCCGTGGTATTGTGGTAGATATCGTAAATGTCGCAGTACCGTGTACTGAGAACCTGTATATACCGGTAACCTCAGCGCGATGTATAATGGATTTATTGAGAGGTGACTATAATGTTGATACAGATGCTACCGTATATACTACTCTGTTGGTAAAAAATATCTTGTCAGAGAGCTTAATGTCGATGGCTGACGGACTTCCACAAATTCATTTATTTATGTTTCTACGAAAATTTAAAAACGTTTGTACATGATTAGAATATTCAGATCTAAATGTGAAAAGGTCATTCAATCATCGATTGTCATTAACGAGTTTATCATATGAATGTTGCTATCATCAACATAGCTCTTCGTTGCAGCATCATCGCTTGATTCTGGCTCTCCAAGACCAGTAATTTTATTATTAGTCCTATTGAGAGAACCAGTCATTGTATCACCTGAGGTTAATAAACGATCATTGATCTCAGTTCTTATCATGCTGCTACTGTCTACATTTCTCTTTGTTACTACATCATCATCTAATTTTGGTTCTCTCACATTAATAATTTTCTTTTTACTCATGTTGCGGTCACTATACATAATATCCCCAATTATTCTGATACGTCCAGCAATTTCGTCCATGACTGATAGAACTCATTCCTCAGAGTTTTTAATTTTACATTTATTCAGTAAACACCATGAAGTTTACTTCGGTCACATCTGGAACCCACAGAACAATATATGTCAACGCGATATTGCTCATCTTTAATCGTCCTTGTTTATCCTGAAAAAGAGCGACTTCATTTTGGTCCACATTTGCAAGATTCAAAAGATTAGCGAGTTCATCCTTGACCTCATCAAGGGTTGCATATTTAAATAAGTCACCTTGCAAAGTTTTTTTGTTTTCTTTCTTAGTAAAACTCAGAGAAGATCTTCCGTAAATATCTACTATTATACTCAAAGATCTGTTTAAAACAATGGTATATGGTAATACCGTCTACTTGTATACTCGCGCATGACTTTATAAGGTGGTATTGTTGATGATGACACAGCGTCGAGTATAGCAATTACTTCACGGCCACATATTGGTGGATCGGTTATTATCTGCGTTGGTAATCTTGAAAACCAGACTAGAATATTTTGCACTCTGTCGACATATTTTAAAAATTCTTTTCGTGGTGCCAACTGATACGAATAAAAAAAAAATTCCATGTAGATCAATTGTGTATGCAACCCAATGAATACCTGGACCAGAACATCCGTCAAGATTAATGATATGGGTTTCAACATGGTTTGGTTGTTTTGGTAATTGACCACTCATAAAAAGACCTGAAGTTTTTTATGTTTAATTTTTAGCAGCATCAAGTAAATTAAAATTGGACATAGGAAGGAGACAATTTGCGTCTAACGACGTGTCTCGTGAAGTTTCATACCTTTTCCATGCCATGAATGGGGTCTTAGACCCTTTCCCTTTTTTAGAAGTTTTTATTCCGTGACCTATTGCTTTCTTTAGTGCCATCCCAGCAGCAGTTCCAATAGCACTAAGTACAACTGCTTTTGCAACAGCTGGGGCTGCAGCGACTATTAGCGATGTTATTGCTGCAAGAAGTGGAAATATACCACCCATCTTGACTACGTCTTTAATGTCAACTGCAGAAACACTGGTTTTTTATTCCTCATCTTTATTGAAGTGCCTGAGTTGATGTTCTGACAATGATAGCTTATTTTGACCACCTTCAATTTGTTCTTTTTTTAGTGATATTTTTGTTCCACAGTTCTTTGCTGATTTTGATTAAATTCTTTTAATCTGACCAGGGATCAGAGTAACAATAACATTATGATATGAGATTATAATATCATGAGTGATTTAATTACATGTTTTCTACTGGATCATCAATAACTCTCATTCATCCTCCAAAACCAGGTAACATCGCTTTTTCTAAAAGTATGACAGCGATTGCTCTATTATCACTAACACCAGCTGGTAGTGCACTTATTCGAGCTTGAAAACGTTCGTCAACGACTGACTGTAGAGACAAATCTATATGTTTCATTGAGAATTTGCAGATTGGATACAACATCGAGAAATAATGCTGGAATATTTGCAAACCAGAATCCACATCAAACGATGATAAGCACATGTAATGTGATTATTTTCAAAATCCAGCAACACTTACTGTTCTTGATGTCAGTTTAAACTTCACTAACTCCAAGTTTGTCAAATACCAAATGATTTAATATCTCAGAATTCTGTCGTCGGATATCTTTAAAATCTATAAATACATGTCGTAGTGCTGAAACTCCCTGTTCAATCGGTTGTTTTAAAAATATTTCACTACTAAATTGGCGATGCAAGATAAACAGTTTTACGTTATTTCGTTTCATTTTATATAAGAACCCTATTATCATGCTTACAATCAGGCATTTGTTTCCTTACTGTATATTTGAACTGCTCAACCTACCTGGGAAATAATAAGACCTATTATATTATATTTTAAACAAATGTAAACATGGACGAAACTACTTATTTCGCATGGTCGGAATCAGACCAAAATCTGGGCCGAATCAGCGTGGAATTGGGGCCAAAATAAGCCTGGTCGGAAGTAATCACTGTCTGAATCAGCCTGTTATCTCACATCGATATGGGCTCAGATTTTGAATGACCTTTTTTTCCCAATCTACCATGGTATGATTTAGAGCAGTTACATCCCGTTTTCCATACGCACTTTTGTTTCCATAGCATTACTTTACCAAGATTTTTTGTTTATTTAAAAACCAGATCTGGTATTTGGTTTTATATTTGTAAAACCTTGAAGGAGATTATTAATTTCTGGATTTTGTCATTATCTTTTGTAAGAGTTATGGCCCCTGATTTCCTTTCCAGCTTTAGCAATCATCCCTGATTTCCTGTCCTGCTTTAGTTTTGGTCTCTGATTTCCTGTCCGACTTTAGTTATGATCCCTGATTTTCTGTCCGGCTTTAGGTATGGTCCCTGATTTCCTGTCCAACTTAAGTTACAGTCTCTGATTTTCTGTCCAGCTTTGGTCATGGTCCCTTATTTCCTGTCCAGTTTTAGTTATGGTCCCTGATTTCCTTCCAGACATAGTTATGGTCCCTGATTTCCTGTCCTGCTTTAGTTACGGTCTCTTATTTCCTGCATAGTTTTGCTTTCTGTGTCATAACTTTAATTAGGAACATAAAGTTTCAACCAAATTTATCATACACCTTAATCATATACCTTATTTTTGATAATAAAAATATTATATGGACATGGTCCATCTTGTTCCTAAATAATCTATGAAGCTTGGATGAATGTTATTTTCTGTCAGTCCTTCTGATCTTGACTTCAGAGCATAAATTTGCCAAGTTTTGTTGGATTTTGACTGAATCTGGAATCTAGTTTATATTGATGCGGGACTACATGTAGTTTGATTTTCAGTATTCCATATCACCATTTAAATAAATTATGCCTGCTCTAATTCATGTTTGCTTCTCCTTTCAACTTTGCTTTCTGCAGCATTATCTTAACAAGATTTTTCAGCTTCAGTTATGGCTATTTATTCTGATACGGCATTATGTTAGTTCAATTCTCAGTGTTTCACATAATAGTTTTAGGAGACCTATGGCCCATTTTTGACCATCCTCTTATGGTACTCAGGGCATAAGCTAAGAGGAGGGTTGGATTTCAACCAGATTTATGATGCAATTTTATATTAATGAAACCTTGATAGCATTGTATTTCAAGCATTTCACCTTGCAAATCATATGTCTCCTAATGACCCAGATGTTTCAAACTTTTTTTCAAATGCAAGTTCCTTTGTTTATGGCCCCGCTGAGCAATTTTTATGGAGTGAAGGCCCCATTGTGATGCACCCAGTGTTAAATGCCTTAGTCATCTCACACAGAATGAAAATGGCTAACGATGTTTTCTTTATGCAATTACAGGGCAAAGAAGAAGCCTTTATGCTTGGGGATTTGGGAGACATCATCAGTAATTACAAGCGCTGGGTTAAAAAGCTTCCGAGAGTAGAGTTGTTCTATGGTATGTTATATGCCGCTATTTATTGTGTTGTCTGCACAAACAGATGACACAGTTTTTATT